>JABACO010000003.1:9317869-9643165 GCA_013339895.1 Ephydatia muelleri | reverse complement strand
CCTGCTCGATTCCACCAAAAATTTCCCCAATATATTTAATTAGACGCAGTTTGCCAAAATGATTGGTGCGAAACGACCAGGAAAATGTACATTAACTTAGCACAGCAGTATCTCCGTAATGCATAAACAAAATGAATAAATCAATAGCGACAGGACCCCTCTACATACACAACAAATTTGAAATGATTTCAACTCTAGTACTTAAAAATGTAGAGGTTTTGAACAAGATGGGGTATTGGACCTTGTAATATCAGCACTACGATTGTGCAAGGCACCAAACTACATTTACACATAGAGAAACGTGTAGGACGAAGTGTGAAAATAAGGAGTCAATTAAGGCTTTAACGGATCGGATCGGATTATATCCAAAAGGCCAACGGATCGGATTCAGTTTCGTTACATTAATCATTCAGATTGATGTTCCAAAGTCGAAACAGATTCGGATTATAGCCCGCCCAATCCCATCGGCGCATATCTGAATATCCGGTGGTCTGGGACAGAGGGAAAGCAGCCATTTTAATGTAACGAAACTGAATCCGATCCGTTGGCCTTTCAGATATAATCCGATCCGATCCGTTAAAGCCTTAGAGTCAATAACATAACTGTTGATAAGTTATAGCAATTTGAGTTTTATGTTATAAACAGAAATCCACTATGGTCATTATCTCGAAGAAGGTTCCATATTTATTTGCATCATTATCTAGTTTTGATGCGCTATTTTCCTCTCCCCATAGGAACATGCAAATTTGCTGGCCATTTGTATACCCTATAGTGTACAGTTTTTTTTAATGCAAGCAATTTACTGTTTCCTGTTTTTTGTTACCTAGCTTGGTACGTTCAGTTGAGCATATCTTCAGTTCTGCTGCATTCTTGTGCATTGAAATTGCATACAAAATAAAGCTGCACACTAAAATGGTAAATTGTAATCACGTTTTGACAGATAGCATTAATAGGACATGAATTTGCAATGAATTATGAAGTATCCAAAAATATGAAAATACAGGTATAGTAGCTAATCATATCTTTCTGACACGTATTCTCAGCCATCTTTTCCGCAGTTGCAACGGTTTGTTTCTTTACTGCAGTTTACACAGAAACTATATATTTAATTATATTACAGTGCTGTTTCTGTGTAAACAGCCCTAAAGAAACAAACTGTTGCAAAGGCGAGAAAAGATGACTGCCAGCCATTTTAAGGGCTGTCCCATCGCAGAGAATACATGTACGTGTTCTAGAAAAATGTTCAGTATATAGTAATATTATTAGCTACCTATGATACTAGTTTGGTCAAAAAAATTGTATTTTCATATTTTTGGATACTTCATAATTCATAGCAAATTCATGCCCCATGTATGCTACATGTATCTGTCAAAACTTCACTAAAATTTATTATTTTTGTATGCCCCTCTATAGACACGATATTTGTATGCAATTTGAATGAACAAGAATGTTACAGGGCTAAAGATATGCTCAACTGAACTGCCCGAGGTCACTAAAAACAACAAACACTAAATTGCATGTTCCTATGGGGGAGAGTACATAGGAAAATCGTGCATCAAATCTAGATAATGATGCTAAAAGAGTGGCAAATATGTATAGAATGTTCTATACGAAAATGGGTCTTGTGGATTTTATTTTATAACATAAAATTTAAATCCATATATCTTCTAAAATATTAACGCTATCGGGTTCCTATTTTTAACACAACATACCACACCATTACTATATGGCATTTTGGTGTCTTACACATGCGGGGTACCGACGTTTCAAGGTCCGATACCCCGTAGGGTTCAAAACGACCACATCTTCAGGTAGGAGTGTCCAATCGGTTCAAAATAGGTACCTATGTAGAAGGGTCCTACTGCTATTGGTTTGTTCTGTTTGTTAATTTTTGTTTTATCCTTTATGGAGATACAAGTGTGCAAAGAAATTGCATATTTCTAGGGCGTTACGCGCCATTAACGTATTACGACTGGCTTCGAGGACATCCTCGTAATATGTTAATGGCGCGTAACGCCCGGGAAATATGCAATTTCTTTGCACACTTGTATCTCCATAATGGATAAAGCAAAAATTAACGAACAGAATAAATCAATAGCGGTAGGACCCTTCTACACAGGTACCTATTTTGAACCGATTTGGACACTCCTACCTGAAGATGTGGCCGTTTTGAACCCTACGGGGCATCAGACCTTGAAACATCGGTATACACCGCTTGTGTAAGACACCAAAATGCCATATAGTAATGGTGTGGTACATGTATGTTGTGTTAAAAATAAGAACCCGATAGCGTTAATATTTCTGAAGATATATGGATCTAAATTTTATGTTATAAAATAATATCCACAAGACCCATTTTTGTATAGAACGTTCCATATAATTATATGGATTTACCCATTGGGCAAAATTGCTACACTTAGCTATTATGATGGTTAGGCTTACTTCCATTACATTCATATGCGTTGCACTATAACATTAATTTGTATGAACTTACAGTCATCGGAATGGTACTTGTCTCATCAGAATTAGGGAATGTGTGCCTATCATCTGTTCAACGTAAAAAAGAAAAAATTAACTAAATTAGTGTGGGTAGGTTTGTGATGCAAAAGATAACAAACAACAAATAAGAACATCTCTTTGAGAGAGTTGGTGTGAATCGTATTGCTTAGGGGTTTAGGATGAAAATACATTACATATTGAGTAGAAGAATGATAAAGACCTAGTGTACATTTGAATTTATTGTAAAAGGATGAAAATACATTGCATGTTGAATAGAAGCATGATAAAGATGTACAGTAGCGGCCAAAATAAAATTCCACATTTCGTTTTAGTGCAACGACCGTTGCACTAAGATATGACGTTCAGGTTGGCTTTGTTCGGACTTGGTCGTAATAATTAACACAAAACTTGTCAATCGCTAGGTCTTCATCTGACGTCACAGTTTAATATCAGTTTTAAACCAGGTAAAGTACACAGCGAGAAGTTATTGGTATTGGATCAGCCTTGTAAATTAATAACCTTGGACCAATATTGACGATAAAAATTTAATCAGTATTGAAATAGACCTCTTCATGGTCCAATACTGATAGTGGTAGTTGTACCAATGTGTCGACCACAACGTTGTGACAAGATTGGCTTATCAATATTGGACGCATCATGACACAGTATTGTTACAAGATTTTGAGTATCGTTACATCAGGTACCATGCGCTATGCCCGAGAAATGAGTTACAACGCGTTATTTTATCCAGCAGAGGCATGGCCATTGCTCTAACTAGTCACCTGAGCAGCACATGCAGTAATTCGATCGCCATTATCATTTGTGCACTATCGAAAAATCAAGGCAGTTGAAGGATGCAAAGTGTTAAAAGCCATGTCCTTCGTCTACAATTGCTTTAGTGAATGAAGGATGCCACTTCGAGGAACTGGTAACTACAGTGCCAATAGAAAGAAAGTGGGAGTTAACAAAAAAGTATTTGTTCATGATTATTCTAATAATCTATATTGTTTTAACAATTATTGTTGATTGCATGGGCATGCACGGCCATTCCTCTGTCAGCAGCAAGTGTGTAAAGTGATCGCCCTGCCATTGTTACGTACAGTCTCTAGTGAAAGTTATCGGAAGCTTCTACAGTAACTACACACAGTGAATGTTGCTGGGAGCTTCTAGACATGGAGCCGTTTCACGATTTGTTGTTAGCGACTATATCGCGCTGTTCTCTGTGTGAATTGGTATGCGAGGGATTGTGTCGGTCTCTTTTCGTTTTAGTGGTATTTCATTTGCTAAGTTCTTTGAAATCGCTCATCTTGTACCTCTCTTATTAGAGCGCATCTGGGTAGGGAAGTGGCCGTGTGGTGAAAAAAGGGAGATAGACAGGTAACATGAGGACGACGTGTTGTCTTTGAGTTACATGTAGATGCGTTGGACCAGAGGTATAGTTGACTTGATAACAGCATTTATTTTGTGGAATTCACGCAGGCTAACTCTTTTGGATATCAACAACCAGTGCGCTGTCGTTTATGGAGTCTTGTGACTTGGATGCGTGTGGCTACGTGAGTTGACTTGATAACAGCATTATTTGTGGAATTCGCACAGACTAACTCTTTTGGATATCAACACACCAGTGCACTTGGTGTTGTTGTCGTTTATGGAGTCTTGGATGTGAGTTGAATAATAATGGTGTTATTTGCAAATATTCAGGGTGTGATTGTCATACAGCTTTCCAAATGACCATTGACACTGTAAGGTATGTGAACATGTGTGGTGGTAATGCTTTTGCTATCCAGCACAGGGTTGAACACAGACTATTGAGACTGTTGTGAAGTGTCCGTCCATTGCTCCGGTGGAGTATGCTACTTTGAGGACATGGTGATCACAGTACCAATAGAAGGAGAGAGAACAAGGGACTGAATAGAATAGTTTATTGTGATGCAATCTGTATTGTTGAAATAAAAGTTTGAATGCCTAAAAGGAGGTAATAATATCGATGCCTTAAAAGGTAATATGCTCTTGGTCCAGTATTGTAATAACAGCATTGGGTCATTACTTTTGGTATATCATGCTTGACACAAGACTACTATCATGACTGGATCAACACTTTATCAGTGTTATATCAATATTGCGTACACATGTTTGGGTCATGTTGCCCCAAAACATTGAACCAATACTGTTATTACCAAAGGTGATATCATCCTGCTCCAATAATGAGTCAGTTTGGTCCAATTTTTGATTTCTCGCTGTGTAATTTTTAAAAATCCGTTTGAACTAGAGTGCCACCTGCCCAATTCACACTCACACGCGAGTCGAGTGAGTCGTATTCGAGCACGATAAGCGAGAGCACGAGTCCTTGTACGAGTGCATATTGCAAGCGTCACTCACCAACCGATCTAAATGTACGGCCCACTTTTAAAAAGTTGGCGCGCTGATGTGTACTTTCAATCTATCGCGCGTACGATGAAAACTTGTTGCAAACAGTTCGAACTGTTGTAATCAGAGTCAGATTATTATCCGTAATCATACTTTTGCGTGCGCTTTGATCAATTGGATAGATGCCATAATTGTGATGTACATGTACATGTCTACTATAAAGGGTCCTAGGTGTGACCTCTACATGGAGGCGGAACAGGGTTAAATACTAGAAGGGCCCTGGGTGTGGCCTATCACAAAAGGCAGAATGGGGTTAATAGACTTGGGTGTGGCCAGTCTTTGGAGGCAGAAAGGGGTTAAAATAATTACCAGCCAGAAGGGTCCTGGGGTTAAGGGACTTAGCCATCAGAAGGGTCCTGGGTGTGGGTAAGGGACTTAGGACCTTTCTGGAGGTTAAGTTCCTTAACCCCATTCTGCCCACACTCAGGACTCTTCTGGCGGCTAAGTCCCTTAACCCCCATTCTGCCCACACAGGACTCTTCTGGCGGCTAAGTCCCTTAACCCAAATCTGCCCACACCCATGACCCTTCTGGTGGCTAAATCCCTTAACTCCATTCGGCCCACACCCAGGACCCTCTTGACGGCTCAAGTCCATTCTGCATATATAGATAGGCCACACCTACATGTAGGACCCTTCTGGGGCTTCTGCCCACACCCAGGACCCTTCTGGCGGCTAAGTCCCTTAACCCCATTCTGCCCACACCCAGGACCCTTCTGGCGGCTGGGTGTAGGCAGAATGGGGTTAATGGGGTTAATGGACATGAGCCGCCAGAAGGGCCCTGGGTGTGGCCTATCTCTGGAGGAAGAATGGGGTTAATGGACTTAGCCGCCAGAAGGGTCCTACATGTAGGTGTGGCCTATCTATATAGGCAGAATGGGGTTAATGGACTAGCCCTTTGTTACGCCACACCCACCACCTTACAGGAAACACATTATGGAATGTAAATCCAAGTTAATTAACTGCGATAGATGTAGCTCGCACGGCAGCGTTTGAACACATACAGCATGTGTGGCACTGCTGCTCAAGGTGAACACTTGTGTGCGTACACACATGTTTTATTCAACTTGGCTCTGGGCACTATTAGAAAACTGGGCGGATTTTCAGTATAGTCCCCTAGCTCTTTCTGTAGTTCACAAGCGTATACAGTGTGTACACGACCAAACTGTATCAATTTGTTTCTGTGTGCTGCTTTCAAAGTTAACACGACATGTAAACAGTTTAACAAAGCAATAAAAACTCATTCCAAGAAAATGTTTCTCACTCGAGCGAGTAAGGTGCACGAGCACTTCATTGAGTCACAGGAGAGCCGTGCGCGAGTCGCTCCCGCGCCAGTATGGAGTTGTGGGTGGAAAAAAAACTTTGGTTACGTTAAACAGTTCCTTACTCAATTTCTTCAAGGTTTCACGCGTCATCGTTTTAGCATGCTTAAGTAAAACCTGTTTAAACGGAGTTGTGCAATTAGCGAGAAGTATTTAACACGTATGAAAGCGTGAAAAAGATCATCGTCTTAATATTGTGTTTATGAAAAAGGCGGCATAGTGCAACCATCGTCGCACTAAAACGAAAGGTGACTTTTGTTTTGGCCGCTACTGTAGTATACATTTGCATTGTTTACTTTTTTAATTACATCTACATTTGACTGTCCTAAAAAGGTGCCATAGAGGTGTGTAAATTTATTTATTTCAATCACATATCACTATTCCATGCAATCTACATTTATATGTCTTGTTTTTTTGGTCTTCATTCATATGCTATTTGGATTCCAGGTATTGTCCTTGTGATAGACCAGATCTCATTGACCCGGTCACAATGTTGATCTTGTGAATAGAATCTTGTTTTCGTGTTTATAATGATGTGGGCTATGAGCGGTGCAGGGTTTCTAGTGATAGGACTGAGCTAGATGCAAGCAAAGAGCAGGGAGAAGCTATTTGGCACTAACGGCAGTTGAATGCGTGCACAACCTGTGGCTAGTGTGGTCTGTCACAATCCTATTAAATTAACAGTTCTGATATACCAAATTAGTACATTATAAAATTGCTGACTATATTTATACATGTATAGTATAGGTTAAACCATCATTAGATACACAACTGATTTTGGGTCACTACTTGCTTACTACATGTATGTGATAGCCACTCTTTGTAATGCAAGGAAATAAATTTTGTTAAATTTCAAGCTTTTTGAAATTTAGATGTAACTATAAGGGCTGCTGAGGTAGGTATGATGAATAATTGGAAGGGCTTCCCAACCATATATAAAAACATTTGATCTGAAGCTTTCATCTTTAATAGTCCAAGTATGCAATATGAGTAATTTCACGATGAACAGCAGAACATTTAGTATACATAAAGCAAACAGGTGCGTATACGATTATTCGAAGAGAGATTTGGGTTTACTGATGACTTACAATAATGTCCTCGTGCTCTGCAAATGATAATGATGATAATGATCCCAACTCCAATGGCAAGAAGACCAAAAATTGAGCCAAATATAATACCAATTGCTGGATGAATGCAGATATGCAAGTTAAACAGTTTACATTTAACGAAGTTAACCATATTCACTTGTGTTTCTAAACAAGTGGGTTTCAGCATAATTCTGATGTGTTTATCGGGGGGGGGGGGGGGGGGGGGGGGGGGGGGGGGGGGAGGGGAATGGAAGGAATATGGAATATAACATGCATATTTTAAACTCATGAGATGCTTGGTATCATGCTAAATGATGTATATTGCTCAAATATGATGCATATTTCTACAATGCCTAGGAAACAAGCATTAGCCTCCAGCCTCACACAAAGGCATATATACTTTGCAATGGGTACAATTTGGGATTCAAACTATGAACCAATCTGTACAGGTACATGTACATGGCTCTTAAAGGCATGTTAACATAGGGTCCTGAACTAGCAAATGCTTAGAGCCAGTTTATTTATGAAATTCTACCAAGCAAATTAAATTTCGATTTGAAGGCAGTGCTTAATGACATAACAATTAGAATAGAGTGGATCTAATTCAATGCATGAATATGAACAGAACCAATAGTACAATATAAATGCCAATATACATATAAATGATGAGCTTACATGTATGTGCATGACGACTAGTGTAAATGATCATTAATTCTGTTACATATCTCATGTACATTTGTTACAAACCTTTAATGCAAAGTTTTCTGGCCCAGATGCATCAATATTGCATTATGCCATTGCTGTCATGATATGTATTTTCTTCTAGAAATTATTATATCCATATATCTAAACCAGCTCAAGACAATATTACAGTAATTCCACATTCCACCCTTTCATGCACTCAGCTTTCTAAAGATATGTAGCCTTAGATCTGTATACAGTAGTGGTCAAATTAAACATCACACATCGTCTTAGTACTACAATCTGGCGACGATGCAGAACGATCTAAAAACACTATCCAAAACTATTCAACAAACGAAACCTATATCGGCACCTAAAAGTGTTAACTAGCGGGTGGGACTTAGTCTTAGTTTATGCATCATGTGCTTGCGTGCATGATGTACGCGCTTATAGAAAAGTAGGACCAGGACATGTGCCTTGGCTTACACGTAGGCTTTGGAGCGTCTCCGATTTTCCGGCAGCAAAATCGTCTGTGGCTCTCCATTTGGACACTACACTCATCAGTCCACAAAATGTCTTCAAAATTGCATCCATAAAATTTGCCTTGGCCCACTCCCGCCGCTTCTGTTTATTAACATTGCGTACGAGCAGGCAGTATGCACTACCGCGAATGTCCATCCAAGAGATCCCCTGCAAAGAACAGTGCAAAGACTTATCTTATAGCCACGTGACTGTAACAGCCGGTGGAGTTGGTGCGCAGTTGTTTCGTCGTCGATATGCATCTGTTGCTCAAATAAGGCCTTAATTTCTGCAGTCACCTTGGACAAACGCCCTGAGCCCGGCTTTCTAGCGATGCTGTGGGTTTTCGCGTACCTCTTTAAAAGAAAAATACGTTTTCACGAGTACACGATAGATTTTCGGCCTTCAGTAGGTTACATATTGTAGGAACTTTGTAGCCATTGCGAGCAAGACATAAGATGTGAAGCTTCGAATAGTCATCTTTATCAACTGAAGCACGTGTGTAATAGCGGCCGAATATAAAAACTAACCTAAAACGATGACTTGCAATGTGCTAAATAGTCAGCGTTTAAATGATACAGAGCCAATGAACCTACAAACAAAGCCATATATTCGTCGCACGGTCATGCCACTAAGCCGATGTGTGATGTTTAATTTGACCTCTATTGCATGTGAAATGTCTCACATCCATGAGTTGGAATATTATAATCCCATATGGATAAAGTGATCCAAAATAAACACCTGGGTGATATTACATTGTAAAGACTAAAGTGAACAATTTAGCATTTGATCTATACATACATTGAACATGTAATACAATGCCATACCATCTAATGTTGTTGGAATAGTAACTTTTGATGATGTTGTACATTCCATTTTTTTTGTGAGAAAAGAATAATGCAATTGTTAGTTATAAAGTTTATTTAAAGAAACAAAATCTATCGTACCTTTATTGGTAAGTACTGTGACTCCAGTGTACACACAATCACGATAAGACCCATCACTTGAAAACTGCATATGCCATTATTGTATAGACTCCAGGTCCAGGTATTAAATTTTTAGATAGCATTGGACAAGACAGACTAGATGAACAGTTTCTGTACGATGCTGTACAGAATGTTTCATTCAAAAATACCAAACATCCAATGGACTGAGTACAAGAGATGAAACTGCAATCAGCTTGCCAAGGACCAGTAGCATTAATGATAACATTCACAATCTCGCATGTACCTGGATAAATAAACAGACGCAGTAAAAAATTTTTTTTTTTAATTTCGCACAAGAAAATACACTTTGAGGAATGAATTAGACTGCCCTGTCTGAATGCAGTTATAACTCACAGTGTTACAGTACATGCCTGTATGCATATAATTGGATTAGCTTGAGTTACATTGTCAATGCATACGATATGACAGCATGCTTGGGTGAAAGTATGTGTGGCAGGAACATGTGATTGATATTTTAGTATTGGTAGTTGAATATGTGTACACATAGCAACCATGTGATCAGGAGTAATAAGAAATCTTCTGTATAAAGGATTCTATTGACTTAGTCTGCAGGATGGCTAAACCAGTTAATCCGTATGAGCCCTTTAGCAGTTAGCCATTTTTAAAGTTTTGTGGTGGACATCACATGCAGAAAAGCTGAAATGGCTTTGGGTTCACAAAATAACTGTGCATCCTCAAGAAGCTCTCACACGCAACACGAGAGAATTATGGTGAGTGCAAATAATATTAAAGAAACAGTTTCAAAAATCTTTACAACATTGGGCTTCAAGCCATGACAAACCACCAAGAAAATAGCCAGGCTTCCTTCAGCAACTCTCTGAGGATTCTCTATGATAGCATAAATACAGAAAAAAATTTCTGTAAGCTCGATGGGTTCAGAATGATCTCCAGGAAACACTACGGAACATGGTATCATTGGTTAGCAACCATTTTTGATCGAAGAAACAATAGGAGTTTTCTGCTGTTAGCATTATCATAATAGTAACGTATATAATGCCTCCAACATAGAATAGAAACTGGTAGCAGTTCTCCTGTTGATTGTCCCCCTCAGAAAATTTCTCATGCTCTGAAGGTCACATACTGTATTCGGGCAAGTACAAAGGTTTAATGCTCATTAAATGCTGACTGGAAGATGGTAAGATCCTCCTCATTCAGGAGGTAGAATGAGTTAATTTTCATACTGTATTCATAAGATGTATTTTAGTAGCTAGTGCAAGAAGTACTCTGTACATTCAGGAGATAGGAAGCAAACAGATGTTAGAACAAGTAACGTGGATAGGGGAAAGCTACAAAAGAGGGCAAAGACATGCTGATAGCTAAATGGCTACATGTATATTCTAATCTACGATTTACCAGAACAAAACTTTTCTGTACTCTTGCCTCTTTTAATGTGTCTTCCAAAATGTTTCAATCCATTTTTGCTATTACTAGTCACTTTGAACAATATCAGGGTGGTGTAGTTTACGTATCATTAACGCTGAAAGATGAGACACAAATTTGGTAACTAGAAGCCTGGAAAGAACAAAGTATTATGATGCCCATGATATCCAGCTTTCCTATCAATGGGAATGATTATTTCTCTTTGAGATCAGTGGGAAAATGATAAACTTTATCCCTATTGTATTCGATTGCGCAGCAAGTTGATGGCATTCTCAGAACTCCATCCATCTACACTGCAATTGAACTAATGGTATTGCAACTGACTTTCATGAGTTTTACAACTACATACAGAAGCCATCCATAGCACCCACTGATGTTATTCATTACGAATTCACATTGTTATGCATAGCACTGATCAATTACAATAATATTTCTTACCTCCAAAAATTTGCACAGATGCATTTTGTAAGCATTCTTGGTTTTGGTATCCATACACTGCGGTAACAGTTGCATTGTAGTGGTCACAAGGATCAGGAATGATGTATTCCAACTGCTTTCCACTCAGTGTTTCATTGTATACTAACACCCCAAACCTATTTCTAATCACTACCTGATAAATGAGTGCTGAATAACTGTCAGATGCAAAGCTCCACCTTAGAGATGCATAACTACTATTAAGTACAATGCTTGTTAGTGTTGAAGGGATTGAAGAACCTAACACGGAGAGGAAAAATTGTATTAAGTATCAAATCCAGCAGCTATTGTGTACCTAGAATTTTAGAAAGGCTGAAGCACTGTAGTTCTGATCGTCGCCACAGACAATTGATGATCCAGAGAACAATGTGTTACCAGGCACTATCAAAGTTGACATCACCCCAGGACTTTGTGGTATTGTTGCTGGAGAAGCTATTCCCTGTGATATAGGATCCTGACCATTGACCAGCCAAGTTATTGTAGAAGGGTTATCAGATACACATTGAAATGATGCAGGTGCTCCAGAGCATATTGTTTGATTGGAAGGACTCTGAATTATGTATGCCAACCCTGCATAGAGTGCACATACAGTCACATGGGTATTGCTTAATCATGATACATGTAACTCACCTAAGTAATTGAATGAGCATATCAAATGTAAAATATGTTGGAACTGTAATATGAATTGAAAAAGAGGATGCTGAACACATTGTGCTTTCCAAAATCGAAAACATTTTAGCAACCATGCATACACAATGCAACTTATATGACTCAATGTGTTAATACATTCACAGCAACATAAACAGAGAAACCTCAATTTTCTTGATTAATTTCATTGCTGTTCCGAACACCATCAATCTATTTCCTTTGTTAGTACTTGCTAATCAATCATTGCTGCTCAAGATCTCAACATTATTAAGCCGTTTCATTTTTCTTATTTAGCTTTATTAGTCACTGCGGTTCTCTTTTCATCTTACTGTAGTCTTATAGTCATATGTAGTAAAAAATAATTATTTTAAATGGCGTATGAATAAGGTTCTATTGATGGGCGGACCATGAGTATAGAGGGACTTACATGCAGTGGTCGTCCGGTTATAATGCCCTTAGTTGCAGCGAGTTCACTGTTAATAATTTCTATTCATTTTATATTATACATGTACTGCATGTAATAACATTCCTTTGGTGGGGAGGCAGTGTGTGGGGAAGGATGAAGAAAGTGTCTGGTTCAACAGCAGAACAGGACATGCAGGGCAGTGTAACTACGGTCGTGATAAAATCTCTATGTAGACCTCTTACATCCCATGAGACACCTGCACAGACAGAAGGTGACGTGGGATGGAGACCTCAGGGTTGTAGGCTTTCGCATGTGCTGGTCTGTGTGTACTTAGAAATTCTTCCATAAACACAACCTGAAAGTGTGCATTGGAGTATGCACGGGTGTTAATGTTTAGGTGCGTGCCACTTTCCAGCGTTATAGTAGCTGCACAACGCAATATGAAGTTCATGCCCTGTGTACCAAAGTACTTTTCAGGCCTCGTGGCGGTGGGGTGGTGGTGGAAAGGTGACTAGCATCCTAAAGAAAGGTCTTGCCGCGCAACGGACCGGTGTGAAGCACCCTGGCCAAAAAACGTTGGTCTCAATACACATAGCAACATATATAACTCAGGCAAGGAATCTTCATACCTCCAACAATGCATAATACTACAGTGTACATACGTAAGAGATTTACAGCAAAAAAAGAGGCTAGAAGAGAGCTTTACCAGGTAACGAGTGACACCCAGGCAAAAAAATTACTGGTTCTTTTAACCACTTTCAAGTAGAAAAACAATGGCTATGAATTACAAGGTCAAATCAGTATTCAATTTGTAGAATCATATTGCTGTAATGTTTAACTTACAGTTTAAGACATTCAAGAGAAATTCCAATATCCTTCGCCAAAATATCCACCCTTATTCACAAATTCTTAGTGATTTCGATACTGGTAGTAGTGGTCGTAGCTGTAAAAAATAACACCTACGCGGAGAGTAATGAAAGCTACCTTCAGAAATGGCAACAGGACAATGATCGTGATCACCAAATGCTCGTGTGGCTTCATTGTGAACTGGAACGCGATAATGTCCACGTAGCTTTTTTGTTGTGTGATGTGTGTAAACGCTACAAGGACAGCATTGTATCATTGCGAAACTTCTGGATTACCGGTACTACCAATCAAAAGATATTGGTCATAATGGAGCGCGAGATTCATAAGGTAGCAAAGGGGGATTTGAAGAGTGTTAGTGCGAAAGCTAAAGGTGAGTCTCTTTTTGCCAATTCAATCATAGGCCAAATGTTGATGACTCTTGATGCCACAACTCAAGCACGAATGAGGCGGAAATTTGATGTGTGCTACATGATGGCAAAAGAGAACATCCTTTTCTTAAAATACCTATCTTTTTGGGAATTAGAGGATCACCACGATATAGATATGGGCCCTGCATATAGAACACCTGATTCAGCCAAAAGCTTCATCAGTTTTATTGCAACATGCCAAAGAAATGATTTCCTTGGTAAACTGAAGTATTGTCATTTCTACAGTATTTTGATGGATGGAACAACAGACTTGGGCAACAAGGAGGAGGAGATCGTGGCGATGGTTTACTGTTACAAGAATGAAGTTGCTCAGAAAATGACATCTTGCACTCGCTACTGGTCAGTCCACAGTCCTGAGACTGCTGGTATGTCTTGGAGCTTCCCTTGAGTTACTTGGTGTCAAAGCATCTTAGACAGGGATAGTGTACTTGGAGTTGACGGAATGCCAGTACTGATAGGAGCTAGATCTGATGGTGCCTTCTGTTAATGTAGCTGAGCACAATGGAGTGAGAGGGCAGATGCAGCATGCTCTTCCTTAACTTTTTAGTCATGGTCTTTCAGTCATCGATTGGAACTTGCATGCAAGGATTCCTTCATGAGTGCAATCTTTTTAGCACTTCAGGAAATGCTTCTCCGTTTATATTATCTGTACAAAAAGTCACCCAAAACGTCGAGAGAGCTGAAAGCATTGTAGATGAGCTAAAGGGTGTATTTGAGCTACATGTACCAAAAGGTGGTGGTTATCTCCTTATTTGACGCCAGGGAACAAGACAGATCACTCACAAGTGAAATGCAATGCAGCGGGTGGTAGAGCGATATGGTGCACACATCTTACTATATTGATTAATGGCAGTTCTGTGAAAGCTGCAGACAAAGCTCGATTAAAGTGATACCTCAAGATCTGGAAGGCACCCAAAATGCTGATCATTTGTGCCATGTCTATTGATGCTCTGAAGCCTTTATCTATTTTGAGCTTGGGACTACAAGGTACATGTAATGAAGTTGATATAGTAATGAGCATTGAGAGTACTCTCAACTCATTAAAGGTCCTGATGTCATTGCTGGAAAAGGAGCCCTGTCAGTGGCCAACTGTTAAGCTATTCAAAACCCGGATCAAAGAGATTAATGGTGTGATGGAGTACCAAGGTGTTCCTGTAGTGTGTACAGCAGTGCACAATTCATGTGCTAGCTGATCTTCACAGAGTAGAAGAAACATGAAGGATCAGTTGGAATGGTCAGACCTGAAACTCTAGAAATCAATTCTTGTCTTCTTAGAAACTCAGCATTGGATTCCAAGAGAATCAATCAGGTGGAGGATCTGATGGGAATGGAGACAGAAATCAGAAGTGGCAGTTGATGTTATTGCCTCATTGTTTCTTGCACCATTGGAAGCTAAAGGGATGAATGCAGTGTTCAGCCCAGGATGAGATAGAAGAGGCTGTTGACTATGCAAGGAAGTATCTGTCATTAGCCACAAAAAATCTACAGGCGAATACGGTATAAACTCCATACATGCCCTAACTCAGGTAGGTGGCCTAACATCCTTCTGTTATGTGAGCTAGTATTCAGCTTACCATTCACTACGTGTCATGTTGAGCAAATGTTCTCTTTGTTGAGGGTGGTTAAGACCAAATGCAGGAGACACCTCCAACCAAGTACGCTACATGATCTTTAGAAATCAGCATTGAAAGTCCTCCTTTGTCTGATTTTAATGCTGATGCTGCAATTAAGTTGTGGCGGAAGTAGCTGCTTTGGTGGGAGCAGAGTGAACCAGAAAGAAAGAAAGGAGTACACTCCACAAGCATGCAGCAGTGCTATCACTGACAGTGAGGAAGACAGCAACTCAGAAGATACATTTACCCTTGATGATTGGGCCAGTCATATAAATGCGTGCATTTGATTTTGGAACTGAAACTATAAGTCTATATACTGAGTACATGTACGTGTACATGTGTTCTATGGTGTATCATAGTTGATCATGTTTTGTATATATGTACTTAAAACGAATCTCTAGCCGTTTTGAAAAACATGTCTGGGCAAACACATGTAACCCCTTACATCTTGTCCGGCGATCCCAACAAATGTATAATTGTCCCCTGAACTATCAACTAACAGTTACTGCAGAACAATAGCAGTTCTATATGGTGTTGTGGTAGATCTACAGTGTATGAAATTTTGAGCAAGACTTGTAATGCAATTACATGTACTTCTCATTTAATGATTAGATATGTACTGTGAAGTGCTTTGGAGAATCTTGGATGTATTTGAGCAGCAATGGACATTTTCCTCAGGCAATGAAGCAATTGATGAATGTCACATACCTATCATGAAACCACTACAATGTTCAAACCAAAAGGATATTACTCCATACTCGTACAGTCTCTTGTTGATTCCCATTATTATTTATGGATGTGAATGTTGGCTGGCCTGGGGAAACTACATGATGCACGAGTATTTGCCAATTCCATCCTGTTTCCCTAAGGGAAATGCAAATACTTTGGTCCCTCAGTGGTCGCAAAACATAAATGGTGTTACTGTACCATTATTAATTTTGGGAGATCTGCTTACCCACTATTACCATGGCTGATAAAACCATACCTTGAATACGAGCACACAACCCCTCATAAACGCACTTCAATTATAGCAAAGTAGGGCAAGGATGATTGTAGAAAATGCTTTTGGCAGGTTAAAAGGGAGATGCCTTATGAAGAGGATTGAGATCCCATACTATATATAATATTCTGATGTGATAAATATCATCGCTGTCTGCATAACGTTCCACCACCACCACCACCACCATCACAAAGGGAGCCCACCCCACCTCCCCCTCCCCCTCCCACTCCCCCTCCCCCCCCCCCCTCCCCCTCCCCCTCCCCCCCCCCCTCCCCCCCTCCCCCCCCCCCCTCCGGGGATGCTGTGATGTAACAGAGGTTACTGGCTATACCTTCACAAAACGTACAGCTCTACAAAATCATCCATTTTGGTTATCAGATGTTATAAGTCTATCCATACTACATGTTGATATAGCAACATTCCTGCGGTCAAGTAAAGCATTCTAGAATTCCAGAACTTTTGTCACCGATTTTTTGCAGTCACTTTCCCAGACCCTAGTTCTAGCGTAGCGTGTGATGTTATCCATCCGCAGCTGTGACGTACTTGGGTCTGGGTACGAGACTATTTAGACCTTTTGGCAGTGTGGCACGTGTTCAATGGCGGCGGAGCCCATATGGCAGGTGGGGCATGTAGCCCTACCAAAGCCTCCGAAGGTAGCCCTACTAATCCTAGCAATATGCAATATGAGTTAGTAATAATTCAAAACGACAATAACCATGATGAAATAACCAGCAGGCGATCAATATTCTCCATATCGTACCACAATGGTACGGCGTCAGCATGGCAGGCTGGAACAAAGGTATTGATAACGCAGTAGTGATTAAAAGTGTAGTCATTAAATTGAAGTTAATTGGCTGTGATTTCAAATTTCGAGCTGGTTTTGTCTTTTAAAGTGAGTTTGAAGCTACCTTGGCAAGAACAGAGTGTGTTTTGAAGTGCCTGGTAGGCTGCTAGTATCGTCAGACCAGAGATCGAGTGAGTTTAATGTATCCATGCAAGTGATCTATAGCTTTAGCACTGGCGGAGCCAGGATTTAATTATAGGGGGGGCCAACTTAACGGGAGGGACACTCCCTCCCGAGTCCCGACGGGACCAGCTAACGCGTGTTGGTTTCTGGTGCAGATGCCAGAAGCGAAAAGCTCTTCCTAGTTTTAATATATTAAACGTGTTACATTTATCATCGTGCATGGAATCCATGGATAATATAACTTCTATAGTAGTACTGATGCAGAATCATTGAACCATGTTTTATTTCTAAATTGTGATTGTGATAACATGAAAAATTGTGATGGGAATAACACATTGAAATAATAAATAAATGAAGTAGTTGGTTTGATGATTTACTACGCAATTACTCAGTGGATCACATCTTTTCCCTTCTCTTCCCAAACTGTGTGGCAAAGTAGTTAATGGCTTGAGTGAATGAAGTGTCACTGTCATCTGCTTTGAGAATAGCATCCACCAGGTCATTCTCTACAAGCATGGTCAATAGATCATCCAAAAGTCGTCACCAATGGTAGACCTGAGGCGGTTCTTAACAAATTTCAACCCAGAGAAGTTCCTCTCACATGCAGCTGAGGAGTAAGGCAGCACACTTACAAGAACATACAAACGCTGAGTAAGCGGGTAGCTGCCTGACTTGGTATGCAGCCATTTGCACATGTCATTCATTTTCATCTCTGACAATTCAGTGCCATTGTAATCTCAGTAATAATCAGCTCCACTTCAGTTGACAACATTCCACGTTCAGTGTCATTAAAGTCATCACAACTGCTCCTGTAGCAGCTGACAGGATTGTTACTGCAATCACTTGCTAATTTCTTTTTCTTGGAAGTGGGGGAATTGGTACTGGTATCAACAGCTGTTTTGGAGCAGTCTTAGCAGTGCTTCCCCTGCTTGTGGCAGCAGAGGCCGTAGTTTGGCGAACAGATGAATGGCAGTCATCTGGTCCCCAGACTACAGAGGTAGAGGCATTGGTTCCATTTGGTATTTCGGGGGCCGAAGCAACACCTATATCGCCAATATTATCACCTTTGTTAAATGCCGCTACCTCTGGCTCTTTTATCTTCGCCGTACAAGTAAATCCAAACTTAGTTAACGATAGTAACGTATGTGCACCTTGCATGCAGGGAGCCTTGGACGAAGCCATGGCTTGTCCAAACAAATTTGGCGTCATTGTGACGTAAATATTTTTAACCCCTTACGGAAGACAGTATTAATCAAGAGAAGAGTGACGCGTTCGACAAAGCTATTAGAGGACTGGAGGCACACAGGCTGCTAAATACATGTACGTGTGCATACACATATTGGGGGGGGGGGGGGGCCAAGCGCTGACGTCACTGTACAAGCTGAAATCGCAGGGGGGGCCAAGCCCCTCCAGCCCCCCCCCCTAGCTCCGCCACTGAGCTTTAGATCTACAGTATTTGAACAGGTGCTTCTGAGTTTATTGTACATAGGCAGGCATAGTTCACTGTTCGTATACAAAGGGTCAGTCCCTAAGGCCTTGAGCTACACTAAGTGCGACAAAACTATTTTCAGAAGTCCTGAAATTGCTACAAATGCTACACGTAATACCTGCAACTACAGCAACTGCTGAGCGCTCTTTCTCAGCACTTCGTCGGCTCAAAACATACCTACGAAATTCAATATCTGCAGAGAGGTTAAGAGGGGGCTTGTCCAAACTATATTTGGAAAAATTAGCGTCATTGTGACGTTAGGGGGGGGGGGGGGGGGGGGGGTGGGGGGGGGTTAAGGCTATGACGCTAAGAAAATTTTACTGTCCGCAAGTTTTGCGAAACATCTAGCTTGCAAGCAGCGTTGACTCTAGTGGCAAGCAGTTTTGTCTATTCAGACTACACTTTTCGGAGGAGTATTGAAAGATGTGCAACACATTTACAAGGTGCCACGAGACGCGTACGAAAAGTTTATTGAGTTGTGGTGGCAACGAG
Organism: Ephydatia muelleri; assembly: GCA_013339895.1. Classification (NCBI taxonomy): domain Eukaryota; kingdom Metazoa; phylum Porifera; class Demospongiae; order Spongillida; family Spongillidae; genus Ephydatia; species Ephydatia muelleri. The sequence continues at coordinate 9,623,860 of JABACO010000003.1, read as the reverse complement.
CCAGGCGAGAGAAACCAGGAGCAAGCAAGAACGAACTTCTCAAGCAAGCACAGGTATGTAGTTTATGGAGGCACAGCTACTATAAAATATACTTCTAACTTGTACTATATGGTAGGTTAAATGGAAAGCTATGAAGAATTCACCTAAGGATCTTGAAAACTTTTTCACTGAGTGTGAGAAACAAGGTACAGAGAGTGGGCAGTATGATGTGGAAGTACCGGATTATGGGTTTTCCAGAATGACAATCTCAACAACAGGTGTGCAGTCTTGTTGTATATAGATCTAATTGTAGATAAAGATTTTCTGTTTACATACATGTACAGCAGCAACACATGGCCCTCAGTCTTGCCCAACACCTGGCCCTCTGTCACCATTATTTCCTGTGATTTCAAGCACATTGCAAGCAACTTGTGTGCCATCATCATCCACTTCCTCACAGGCAGAATCATCATCAACTCCTTCACACATGCTTTTCAATTTTCTCTGTCCTGCAATTGACTTTTTTGAGTGAGGAATAATAAGGCATTCATGACTTGTGTGAAATCCTCAGAGCAATCATTGCGTATTTCCTAAACCTCAGGGAGAAATATTTGGCAAAACAAATCCGAGACAGGCCAAGCAACCTCAAGAAGTGCCTGGATGAAATCCAGAAAAGTATTGATGCAATTATTTCCCTCATTGACGAAGCTTCAAAGTTGAATATCAACCCATCCATTGGGGTTGATAGACTTGCACGAATGTGTGTGCAGAAGCAAGAACTTCTCACTCGAATTGGTCAATCCCTCATTGCACTGAAAAACAAAATAACCTCTGGAGATGTACTGAACAACATTCGTCGCAGGGTTCAACAGCAATCAAGAGGCACATACAGAAGACAGCAATGTGATCAGCTGCCACATGCCAAACTATACTTGGGAAATGGCCTTCCAAAAGCTTGAAGATCAGCAAAACTCAGGTGTCTCCGGTTTTCCCCTTCAAGATGATGACCTAAGGTAAGGTTATCTGTACACCTTAACCCATTTAGAGTACATGTGATAACAGTTGTAAACCATGAACCAGATAGCATATCTTGTTGTTACTGCATACACACAGGGAAATAGGAGTGATGCTGGAAAGTTCTTTGGCTGTCCCTCTCTCTGAGCTGAATGAAGAGTGTTTTGAGCACTTGCTCACCCTCAGCTGTTGTTAGGCAAGTTGCTGAGTCTTTCCCAATACTGGTGATTACACTGTGCTGATCAACAGCCATGAGCTTATAATGACTGGTGATGGCTTTGAAGCTCTGCTACTTGTTGATCAAGTTCCAAAAAGCTCCCACAAGAAACCTTCAGAGAAAGAAACCACCTTTTGTCTACTGCTAGTGGGAACACATAGTCAAATCGGAAGACCATCACTTGTGTCTCAATTTCCCTCAATTGTGTCTACTGCTGCCTCATTTGTGAAAGCTAATGGATTCAGTGCACATGAGCGGCGCAGAGAAAGCATTGGAAAAGTAGGAGTGAGCCTCAGAGAAATTAGAGAGCATCTACTCAGCACAGTACCTGGCTTAAAAAAACAGGAATTAGTGCAAGCTCAGTGGCTCGTCTCATGCAGCCCCCAAGACATGGAACAAGAGCAAGCTTAAGGTACAAAGGGCAAGTTGCTGCCAGGGTTCCTGGCAAGCGAAACCAGTACCGAGAATTCCACACAGACCAGCACTATCTCTTTGCTCAAGTTGCCTACAGGCGTGAGTTCTCAGTCATGTTTGAGAATGAATGTGCTCTGTTCAGCTGTGATGATATGAATAAGATCAAGGTGGGGGCCTTAGCAGTAAGCCGTTATCATCAAATTCAGCGTTTCTTCCCTGTTGATGATGTTCCAAACGTGCCTGATCACGATTTTCCAGTTCCAGGATATCTGCTGATTCCTTCTGGGTATATGAGACTAGTGAAGAAGCCATCACCTACTGCCAATGCAATGTACCTAGAAGGTGAAGACATGACAGAGTACAGAGACGATGGGCTGAACGATACCTGCACAATGTCTCTAGCCACAGCTGTTCGCACAAGTGCCCACGAAGGCCATGGTCAGCATCATGGACACGAATCTTCTCATCACAGTACCTGCCAAGTGACAACAGTCAACACCACTACTGTTTCAAGTACACAAATATCCATCCATGTGGAAAACAGACCAACGACAAGCCAGAATGCCAATCTACATGTGGAGGTTCATAGTAAAGGAAACCAAACAATATCACTGTCATGTACTACCAACACCTCATGGCAATGTCTCCATGAAGACTCCTGAAGTAGCAGCCCATAGTACAATGAAAGACTCCCTTGGTAGACCACATTTCAAGATACCACACACTGGCCCCACGACTGTCTGCTTACGTGCTGCTCGTTTTCCATAGCTCTACGTGTGAGATGCACATTCATGATATGATACCTTTAATCAGAGCTGTTGTCAGTGAAGGGAAACGGTCGTAACACTCATAGTTGATGGTGGTCCTGACTGGAGTGCATCCTCACTGTTGAATGCTCTCTACTTTATGTGGCTTTGGAAAGCCTGCAACCTTGACATGCTGTGTGTCACCTCCTTTGCAGCACGGTACTCAGCTTACAATCCAATTGAGCATCTGTGGTCTGTGCTGAGCAAGAAGTTAGCGTCAGTTCAGTTGTCTGCTATTGCTACAAGTGATGACAAGGCTCATACTACAACAGTGGCATAACAGATGAGCAGAGGAAAGCAAAAGAATCTCAAGTATTCGATGATGCTATTGAAGAGATTGCTGATGTTCACTGGAACAATGCTGTGTTTGATGGCTTTCCTATCACTCCTGTCCCAGTCAAGTGTAGTGACCACTTGCAAGTGATCATGACATAATTTCTAAGTTTTTGAAAGCCCCTCTAAAGGTGATTCGAGATGGATCCACCCACACAGTGCTACTTGAACAGTTTAGGTTTCTGTTTGGACACGTGAAGATGCACCATAATGAGATTGTGTTTCTCAAGTGCCAGGAGAGTACCTGTACTCATTGCACAAGCAATTCGGTTAGAGCAAAGGAAGTCTTTTCTTTCCTGATAGATAGGAAATGAAGCTCTTTTACCCAATGCCCAGTAAAGAGCACAAAGATCATTACTCTCGTTTCTGGACATGTGCACTAAGAACCCCGAGGAGCTGCCCAATGCAGATACCCACCTGCCATCGTATGGCAAGAACCTTGGAAACTGTCCCCATTGCCCTGACTTTGTCTTTCTCTCCAAGACTGCAAAGAATCGGCACCTTCAAGTGTTCCACCCCAAGAAAAGGAGTGTGGTCAGGAAAAAGTCCTCTCAGTCAGCTGAAAAGAGGTTAAAGTGCAATCATCAGCTATGCTCTGGTGCTGTTTGTGGCCAGATGTTTGGAACCTTGTACCAGTTGCGAAAGCATCGTAAAATCGCTAAACACCAGGCAAATCGTAAGAGAATATCTGTAGCAGCTTCACTAACCCCTAAGAGAATTAACCCTCCTAGTGACATGTCTGACTCTGAAGGAGACAACCCTCCTCCTAATAACTTGTCTGACTCTGAAGAAGCCAACCCCCCTCCTGGTGACATGTCTGACTCTGAAGAAGCCAACCCCCCTCCTGGTGACATGTCTGACTCTGAAGAAGCCAACCCCCCTCCTGGTGACATGTCTGACTCTGAAGGAGACAGCCCTCCTCCTAGTAACATGTCTGACTCTGAAGGAGACAGCCCTCCTCCTAGTAACATGTCTGACTTTGAAGGTGACAACCTTCCCAGCGACACGTCTGATGTGGAAGAAGCTGTGACTATGCTGCCCGCTGGCCACAGCAGAAGAGCTAAGACTGTGACTGTGTTGCCTCCTTCAGAAATCAAGTCATATGTCACAACAGCCACCACCTCAGATGAGGGAGCAGAGAAGTGCATTGTGTGTGAGTTAGGTGAAGATGAGGATGAAGAGATGGAAGTCTGGATTGAATGTACACAATGCTTTAGGTGGGTACATGAAAGCTGTCTCCTACCAAACTATCCATTTAAATCACAAGACAATGACGTCCAGATTGCATGTAATTTGTGCATGTTTATGTATGTGTGATTTCCAGGACCTGTATAATTATAGTGTCAAGTGAGTTTTCACTTAATACAACAATGATCACAAATCTCCAATGACTCTCAAATCAGTCATGCACATTGAGTAATGTTCCATGCTCTACTATCATCGGTGAATTTAACAAAACCTAAATGACGTTAGGGGGGGGGGGGGGGTTAATATGTTAACGTGACAATGACGCTAATTTTTCCATAAGTAGTTTGGACAAGCCCCCTAAATCTATTTTGCGCGTTCATGCACAAATCGTTCACAGATGAGCTCGACCTCAACAGCATTGCTGCAGAGTTTGCTTGCCGCAATGAGCTCGAGAAGCGGCAAAACAAGTTTGGCTGCATTAACTATAACTGGTTTAAACTGCCGAAGCTGTAAAACTTCATCTTGTATTTGTTACAATATATGTATTAACATCTGCATTCAGTTGGCGGCTCAAGACACGCAGTAATTTAATTGTGTACCTGCATATGCATGTATCACCGACACGAAGTTTAATTTAGCTTGAATTAATATAAGGAGAAATAAAATTAAGGGTTCCCATTTAGCCCTACCAAAGTTTTTACCCTTCCGCCGCCGCTGGTGTTTGCAGGGTATCATTGCTCGATATTAGCATAGTCTGTTGGCGAAGTCCTTACTGTACATGTAGGTTGCGCTTTAGGTAAAACATTAACGGTATCTTCATGTACACAAGCCTCCTTCAACCTAGTCTATGCTATGGAAGTAGTCTCATTCCCAGACCCACATCGCAGATGCGGATGGATTACATCACCGCTACGCGAATAGTGGGTCTGGTGTCCTCCTGTACAAATTTCTGTCCAGTTGCGCCGGAATGTTGGAGCGACCATCAGATTTGAGGTATGCATACTCTAGGTTATCAATCGAAGTTATCTGATATCAGTTATGGCGGTAAGGCTAGAGATGGATGATGTACAGGTAAAACGTGCGATTCAGTCGGCGGGTGAACGTATGGGGCATGCCAAAGTTAAGGACGAACAGTTCCGAGTCATCGAAGACGTGGTCCGTGGTCGGGACACGTTCGTAAGCGTACCAACATGGGTATGGGAAGTCTCTTTATTACGGCGTTCTGCCATGGGTATTTGACGAGCTACCGGTTATCGAGGAATAACGCAAAGCTAAGCATCGTTATAGTCGTATCTCCCTTATCAGTTTAACGGCTATCCAAGTCACGTTCGTTGCTAAGCGTACTGGTGATTGCTTCCTTAATATGGGAAGATACTGTACTGAGAAGGGAGCGGCTTTAAGTTTTTCTCCAACAATGTATTTGCACCACACAGCTTGCAATTATCTCTGCAATTATCCATGACACACGTTTCTAATTAAACGATTATATAACAACTAATTGCGTTCTTGCTGAATATAATATTATTCATACATACGTAATTGCATTCCTCCCGACGTTGGAATGTAAGTATTATGCAATAACTGGACAGAAATTTGTACAGGAGGACACCAGACCCACTATTCGCGTAGCGGTGATGTAATCCATCCGCAGCTGCGATGTGGGTCTGGGTACGAGAACTACTATGGAAGTAATGAGCCATGTTGCTAGGTACTTAAAATTCATTGTGGGCGCGGACGTGTTGTCCAAATTTCAATGCAATGTAACAGCCGTGGCATACACATTTTTTTGCTGAAAACGCACATATCTCTCCTTACTCTCCTGCTGACGGTTGCCACGCCGTCCAACCCCATATATGATACGACGCTTTACTTTTAGACGTCGTAAACTAGCAACGGTAACTACTGTTGTCTTTCGTTTTCACCCATTTTTTGGTCCCGATCGGGAGGGTGGCCTACTCTCCCGGACCTGCCACCAACGCCTAGGGTAACGTGAGGAGTAGTCGGCAGTAGGGAGTGGTCGGCAACCGCACTTTCAACACAATACAGAGCCTCAAAGAAGGCATTTCAATATTTCAAAACAGTATAAAAACCATCCTTCTGGGTTTCCTAGGATTGCAGTAAGTATATTTTAAAGCAACTACGTCCCTTTAAATAACAACACGTGGATGCCAAACACTTACCTAAGCTATCGCGCATGCCGATCACTACCTAATCTACCCTACGTCTATTTGCCCATTCAATAGCACAAACGCGTTCTGTCGTTCATTTCTTTGGCGCCGGCAAACGTTTACCAGTACTCTAAACTTAAACATCACTTGTTCTTACCGTATTGCCTTCATCTTGCATTGGTGATGACTTAATTCTCACGTGCACTGGTCAAAAAATTGGATTTACCAGCATGCGTAAATATGTCGCAAACACGAAACATTATATTTGCGCACATATTTACATTGATGTAAACATACAATACATTTACGCTAATATTTGCAATATATTTACCGCATATGTAAAGGTAACAACATATTTACCTACATATGTACACTATATTTGCGCCAGGTGTAAATACATTATATGTTTACCTACGTCTTTGCAACACGTTTGCTATCTAAAAGCACTCTAAATAAACGAAATTCTTAAGTTACTTTATAATAAGTAACAAACTGTTTGGCTCTCGCGCTAATATCGTGTGGCTGTATTAAACTTCATCCATGCCTCTTAGATAGAGTGACTCTGATAATCCTTTTTGTCCCGTGTGCTAGCCTTACGAGTTCGGCCACGTACATCGTGATCAGTGAAGCGCTAAAGGAGGTAAAAACCGTCACTACGGTAGTTTGGAGCTGCTATATTGTATCATCACCACTCTAGGATAAGTACAGGATACAGTGAGAGATTTAGGCCTATATGTGGCCTTTATTTTCATGCGCGCGGGTATGTCTGACTGTGCATGCACTAGTAGGCCCTAGTACTGAGCAGAGTTGTAACCGCTAGCTAAATAGCGACCGCTTAGCGGGAAAAAACCATTCAGCATTCCGCTATTTAGCTAGCGATGTCCTATACCACGTAGCGCCGCTAAATCGCTAAAAAAATCGCTATGCCTACGTACGTACGTATGTACGTTACTGTCACATCATCATCTGAATGGATAACATATCTTAACAATAGAAAAGCAATTTAAATTTTCAAAACGGCCCGCCCACCACAATTGGTTGAATTATTGACTTCCGCCCGTGAAAGAGTTAATTTCAAAATCGCCACGCGATCAACCCTGTCCAACTGAGATGGCCAAAGTTTATGCTTCTTTCTTCGAGCTGGATGATTCCAAGTGGAGGGAGTGTGCAAGGTGTGCAAAGCACAAAAAGGCACAATTGTCAAGGTTAAATATTCCGCCAGCTCAAAAACGAATCTAAAAAGTCACTTTACAACCCACCACAAAGATGTGAACATCGAGGAGAAAGCAAGTGCTTTGGGAGCGAGAGCAATCAGTCAGCGCTTCAATCCACAACCCTTTCCAAAACAGGAAGAGCTCACTGCCGCTTGCACAAACATGATCGTGGATCTGAATCTTCCCATTTCCATCGTGGAGCGCCACAGTTTCGAAACGTGTTGGCTGTTTCTAGTGGGGGCAGATATAAACAGTCTGCAGGTCGACCATGCGAGATAGAATCATTCAGAAAGGAAATGCTTGGACGTTTCAGGCCAAAGATTACATGGCCAAGTATGGAAAACCTTCAACTACGGTGGATCTATGGACAAGCCGTGCCAGACGTGGACAGATGGCGGTTTCTATACATCTGAACACTGAAGAAGGGCTTGACACAAAAGTGTTGGATTTTGTTCACATCCCTCATCCACATACTGCGGAAAACATCAGCCAAATGTATGAGATGATTTTGGCAAGGCATGGTTTGGATGTTAATGACACTTTCAAACCAGTGTGCGACACAGCTTCCAACATGAAAAAAGCTTTTGATGTTTCTCTTTGGAGGACTGATGATGATGATGAACAACATGAAAATAATCCAGAGTTGGAACGGTTGGAAGAAGAAGCAGACCCCTTGGATGAAGATTTGGTGCAGGATATTGAAGGGATTGATTATAGCACCCCTTTTTGGTGAACAGTATAGACAAGCATGCTGCATTCATATTCTGCAGTTGTTTGTGAAAGACTGTTTGCAATTACTGCCTGATAAATATAAAAAAATTCTGAGGAAAGCAAAAGTTGTCTGCAAGAAGTCACACCAGTCACCAAGGTTATCAGAAATGCTTTCCAAGCAGCTGCCAACACCAGGTGAAACTTGATGGAATGCGCAGTACCGACTATTGGTTGCAATTCAGGACAACTTTGAAGAGGTGAAAACCACCATTGGCATGTTGGTGGACTCAGATCTAGAAGGTGTAAAGTTCTTATTTCTTTCCTCAAGCCATTTTACCATGCCACCAGACTCTTGAGGCAGAGTTACAAGCAACTATTCATGAAGTGATTCCGATTTTCTGTTTTTTAGAACGACACATCCCTGATGTGGAAGCTAGTGCACCATTTAAGGCAGGTATTTTGGATGCTTTCTCGGCAAGGTTTGCCTTTATGGCTTCAGATATGCACCTTATTTCAGCTGTTGCTCTTAGCCAGCATGGTGTAAGATGGCTTCCAGTTGCCCTGCAGAAAAATCGAGAGTACTTCAATTTGAACCGGAATATACTCTGCGTGCTAAACTGGAAAAGTATCTCTCTGTACTTGTTGAAGACTGTGCTTCTGTGGAATGTGAAGATGGGCCACCTGCTGCTGCTGCCGCAGCCGCACCCTCCAAAAATCTCAAACAGGATTGTGCATTTGATTTTTTCGGATATGACAATCAACCAACAAAAGTATCGGACTGGAAAAGCATGTTTGATGCTCATATGGCATCAACAAACTCACTGCCACATGACATGGATCCTCTTCAATATTGGAGAGGTAAAAGTGGCCCCTCTTTCAAAAATAGCTTTACAAATTCTTTCAGTTCCAGCTTCCTCTGCACCTGTGGAGAGAATATTTTCCCACGCAGGGCTCATTGTTACTGCTAAGCGCACCAGAATGGCAGACGACTTGTTGAGTGCTCTTGTGAAAGCCAAGTACAATTCTGGGCTTGTTCACAAGAGAGCGAAGCAGATGGTGCATATATAATCATCTAGACACATTGTGTACTGTGCAAATTGCAAAATAAACATGAAAATTTGAAACTCTTGCATGGACAAATAATGATGATGGTTTAACATAGTTAATATCAATAATAAAGTATAATTATAATAGCAAAGTACAAAACCAAAATTTAGCTGTTTTTAGCTGTTTTTAGCTGTTTTTTTTAGCTTAGCTAGCTGCACAAGGTATGTTTAGCTGTTTTAGCTAGCTGTTGGTGGTTTCATTACAACTCTGGTACTGAGTATTAGGCCTAGTATTCGTGTGGTTGTGTTATGTGCCTGTGTTCGTGCATATGTACCCGTGCGCGTGTATTTGTTTGTAAAACCACTATATGCACTGGTCCGGTGTGCATGTGGGGCCTGTGAAAGAGGATTTGGCGTGTTCACTGTTCGTGTATGTGTGTCCGTGCGCGTGTATTTGTGTGCATGTATTTGTGCGCGTGTGTACGTTTGTGCATGTGTGTTGGAAGTCTACACTCAATCTGCACACTGCTGGTGTGTGTCAGTTGGTAGTGTGCACTCGTTTGTATGTATAGATGTGTATTTTTAGAATATGTACATGTGCGTTCTGTGTGAATGATTATGTTCATTGTTTGCTGTTTTGTGTGTTGGTTTTCAATGTCCCACGAGTTAGTGTGGTGGTGTGTGCATAACTGGCTGTGTCTGGTGAGTGTGTGTATGAGACAACTGTCAGGGTGGTGGTGGTGTGTGTTTATAGAAGTGTACACAACTGGATGTTAGTGTGGTGGTGTGTACACAACTGTTTGTGTGGTGGTGTGTGTTTATAGAAGTGTAGTCAATGTTAGTGTGATGGTGTGAACACAGCTGGTTGTGTCTGGGGATGTGTGTGTATAACGGTTAGGGTAGTGATGTGTGTTTATTAGAAGTGTACACAGCTGTTAGTGTGGTGGTGTGTACACAACTGTTTGTGTGGTGGTGTGTGTTATAGAAGTGTAGTCAATGTTAGTGTGATGGTATGAACACAGCTGGTTGTGTCTGGTGATGTGTGTGTATAACAGTTAAGGTAGTGATGTGTGTTTATTAGAAGTGTACACAACTGTTTGTGTGGTGGTGTGTTCGGGTGGTGGTGTGTGTTTATAGAAGTGTAGTCAATGTTAGTGTGATGGTGTGAACACAGCTGGTTGTGTCTGGTGATGTGTGTGTATAACGGTTAGGGTGGTGGTGTGTGTTTGTTGGAAGTGTACACAACTGTTAGTGTGGAGGTGTGTACACAACTGTTCAGGCGGTGGTGTCTGTTAATTGGAAGTGGTAGTGTAGTGGTGTATACAAGTTGAAGTGGTATTGAATATACATGTAATGTTGCTAAAGTGACATTCATATAAATGTTTTCTGTGGTATAGGACACACATCATGCTGCGAAGGATGATGCTGATACCACTGCACAAATGCAAATATGTGTGTCACTACATTCTGTCCTATGGTCAAGCAATGTTTGAAGTAATATAGTACTCGATATCTACGTTTCCATCTGTACCACACCACGCTGCCAATATGAAGGATGATCTTTGGATTGGCTTTGTTGTGAACCATACACATTGTTTCGAAACTTAATGTTTCTTGGTACAAAATGATACTTGCTGATACTTTGCTGTTGATTGTATAATACTTTGTGTGATTCGATGAAGTAGGCAATGTAAGAAAAGTTCTGTACTAACACCCTCAAGGTGATATGGTTCAAGAAAATTTGCAAGTATACTACAACAGCTAGGAATAGCTCAACACCCACACGTCAACCTCAATGCATGGGCATCAAAAGCTTGTATGATACCCACAGGTCAAAATAAGTACCTGTGTGTGTGTGCATGTGTGTACGTGTTAAATCACAAAGTCAGTGTGGGTTCAATTTACAAGCATACTGGATTTGGGATACAGCTAGGAATAGCTTAACCAGGCACTGCTTATCTCAATCTACCCACAGGTCAACCTCCATATATGGGCATCAAATGATACCAACAAGTCAAAATAAATAACAGAACATGTGTGTGTGTGTGTGTTTGTGTGTGGTGTGCGTGCGTGTGCATTGTGTGTGCATGTAACAACACGATGCCAGTGTGGGTTGAATTTGCAAAGCATACTGGATTTGGCTACAACAGCTAGGAATAGCTCAACACCCACACCATACATGGGCATCAATAGCTTGTATGATACCCAACAGGTCAAAATAAGTACCTGTGTGTGTGTGTGTGTGTGTGTGTGTGTGTTGTGTGTGGTGTGTGTTGTGTGTGTGTGCATGTGTGTGTGTGTGCATGTGTGTGTGCATGTGTTGTGTGTGCATGTGTGTGTGTGTGCATGTGTGTGTGTGTGTGTGTTAAATCACAAAGTCAGTCTGTGTTCAATTTGCAAGCATACTGGATTTGGCCAACAGCCACTGCTTATCTCAATCATGGGCTTCAAATAAAAGAATGTGGTGTGTGTGTGTGTGTGTGGTGTGTGTGTGTGTGCATTGCGCGCGCGTGTGTGCATGTGTGTGCGTGTTAAATCACAAAGGTCAGTGTGGGTTCAATTTGCAAGCGTACTGGATATGGCTGGGAATAACTAACCAGGCACTGCTATCTAGATCAATCTAGCTACCCACATGTCAACCTCCATGTATGGGCATCAAAAGGGAGGGGGTGTTAAATAACAGTACCTGTGTGTGTGTGTTGTGTGTGGTGTGTGTGTGTGTGTGTGTGTGTGTGTGTGCGTGCGTGTGTGTGTGAAGGGGAGGAGGATGAACAGAGCATCACACATACATGTATGCCATCCATCCTATACAGCAATAGGTTTAAAAGAGGCTGGCAGGCCTACATTTAATTATTCATGCAGCATTCATCTAAAAAGAGAGGGTGTGTTTCAAATAGATTACAGTTAACCATACACTTATATCGAGTTAGAATTATATCTACATGTAGGCCTGCATGTAAATCGCTCTTCACTTTCACGGAAAGTGACATATACATGGACTGTAAAATTAGCCCCCCACGAATTCTGTATCAGGGCATGCCCTATAAAATGAATGAATAGAAACCTATTAGATATGGATATGAATTAGACTGAATTTTAGACACAATGACTTCAGGCCTATTTATCTCTCCCCCCTCCCCCCCCCCCCCCCCCCCCCCCCCGCCTCACCCCCAAACTATAAAGTTATCTACGTCCCTTCAAGCGCATGCATATACGCTGTATGCATACTTTTTTCCCACATACACACACACACACACATACACACACACATACACACATACACACACACACACACACACACACACACACACCTTGTAGTGTATGGTTTTTAACGAACAATTAGTTTTTCCCTATTGAATTCGTTGGCATTCACCTTGTGTGTTCTGCCAGCCAGCAAAGGGCTCCTGAATGTTGAAGGAGTTAAATTTACTTATCACCTTATACTGATAAAAGGTACTCTCCCACTTTCGTACTGGATGTATGTTCTCTCCATCTGATGCATTCAAATGTTATCTACACATACGGGACAGCTTTATTTCCCATGAGCTCAATTTGAAATCAAAATTTTATACACAAGCATATATACACATACATACATGTACTCAGACATCATTACGGATGTAAATAGATCATCGACATACATACATACTACATACATACATACATACATACATACATACATACATACATACATACATAGATACATAGATACATACACGCGCACACACACACACACACACACACACACACACACACACACACACACCACACACACACACACACACCACACACACACACACACAAACCACACACACACACCACACACACACACACACACACACACACACGTGTTACAATCACACGAACCGCGCGCTCACGGGCGTGTGCGAATGGCTATGAATCCTTCCTCTTTTACCCTCTGCATGCATAGTTTGAGTGCGTGTGCGTGTATGTGGTGTGTGAGCGCGCGCGCGCGCACACACATACACACACGCACACGCACTCACACACACATAGGCCTACATGTAGACACACGCAATCACACATACAAACACACGCACGAACTCCAGATCTCGCGCGACACAAAGAAGTGGATGAATACTCTCACTTGGTACAGTCAACGACTAATGTTGTAGTGCCAGCGCTGAACAGGCCCCATGACATCATTCTTTCGAGCTGCTGCACTAGACAAGTAACCCATTTAATAAGCCAACTCCCAGTTAATTAACTAATTTGCATTTAGCCATGTATCCGGATCCATGGAAGCTACATTAAAAACACTCAACAAGATGGCGCTAATTGTATCCTAGTCCTTGTGACCCAAACATTTAAAATTCAAATGGCCGAAATCTATACTAGGTAAATTTTTGAACTGCATGATCTCTTATTTTGGGGGCCCACACAATCTGAATCTAAACTGGTGTAAGAATTATGAGCTGCAGATACATTAATTAGGTGTAAAAAAAGTTGATTTTCCATACATCTCTATGGAATGTGCTGTTTCCCAAAAACTACAACAATTTTCAATACAAAGCAGTTGTTTTCTGTTTAGCTAAATCAAGATCGTACGTATCTGAAACAATATCGATAGCCACAAAGGTTGTATCCTATTACGTTATTGATTAACAATCAAGTTTATAAAACGCCGTTCATTTTCTATGGGAGTTATCCGGAAGTATACGCGAATGTACAAACCGCAACAATTGTCAATTCCCTTTGACCGCGCATTTCTGGATATGAGGAAAGAGAGCGGAAACGAGCCGCTGCCTTTTGCCAAACACTAGATGTCTTTTGCCAACTGCGAAACGAAAGACAACGGCCGATAGCTCCTTTAGTCGAAGAAGCAAATGCTACCGCAGCGGAATGTGGAGATGATTGCCGAACTAGTGAATTGGTTGCGTCGGAGTCTGACGAGCCGGAGATCACTACGCCGCACGGTACTTCAACAGAACCTGGGAAATTGGAAGAACCAGATATCCGGAGCTAGGTGTTAAGTTAGGTGTTAAGTGTTCCCAAGAGTGATAAGACAGGCATCGCAGAGGGGCAATTGTCACTCGACATCGGCGATCTGGTTTCTGCTTGCACCACGGAGGCCATCTTTCTCAGAAAGTCAAAGCGCTGTCGAAAAGTGACAAGTGACAAGCCCAAGATTCATGTGGATCCTAAGGCCAGGTCATCGTTTTCAAACCAAGACCAGTGCCATATGCCTTGCGAGCTAGAGTGGAGGGAAGAGCTAAAGAGATTGGAGGCAGCAGGCATTATAGAACCTGTGACTCACTCTGATTGGGCGGCTCCTGTGGTTCCAGTGGTCAAAGGAGATGGTAGCATTTGTCGGTGTGGAGATATAAGTTAACTGTAAATCGAGTTGCAAGCCAGGAGAAATACCAGTTGCCACGCATTGAAGATATGATATCATCCCTAGGAAAAGGGAAGGTGTTTACAAAGCTAGACCTTGCCAATGCTTATTTTCAGGTAGAACTGGAACAAGAATCAAAGAAATTTGTTACAATCTCTACCACAAAGGATTGTTCCAATATTAATAGATTACTTTTGGTGTGGCTTCAGCTCCCTGCCATTTTTCAACATACAATGGAAAACATTCTGCAAGGCATTCCAGATGTTGGTGTACCTGGATGACATCTTGGTGGCAGGATCATCGGAGGCAGAGCACATGCAGTTTCTAGAGATGGTTATGACTAAGTTGGAAAACGCTGGGATGAGGTTTAAAGAGGTCTAAATGTCTTTTTATGTTACCTTCTATCCAGTACTTAGGTCATCACATTCAGCAGAGGGCCAGTTGAGGACAAGAAGCATGCTGTATTGGATGCCCCTGTATACCTCAGAATGTTCTTCAGTTACGTTCATTTCTAGGGCTAGTGAACTACTATGGAAAGTTCCTGCACAAGTTGGCTGACACTCTAGCCCCTCCCTCTCCACCAGCTGCTTCGGAAGCATGAACCATGGCACTTGGGACAACAGCTAGAAATGGCCTTTGCAAAAGCTAAGTCACAACCTATGTAAACCTGTATTTTGACTCATTTTGATCCAGACAAAAGACTATTGCTATCACGTGATGCATCACCCTATGGATTAGGAGAAGTGTTGGCTCACCAGTTTGGAGACGGTTTGGGGAGGCCAATTACATTTGCTTCTCGCTCATTGGCCCCAGCAGAAAATAAATACTCCCAAATAGAGAAGATGGCCTGGTGATGATTTAAGGAACATGACTACATGTTGGAACTCCAGTGCTAACTTCGCTTGTGCTATTAACGAGTCAAGTCTAATTTATTGGTTGATCAATGGACGGGATGTTGTGACATACAGTATAACTAGTCCCGTGACATATTTTATCGCCTTTGGTGAAGGAGCACAGTCATCTTTATGGTGCAAATGTCGCCTGTTATTACAAAATCCTATCTACAGCACTGTACAGTAATCCTGCACTTCTAAGAGTGCAAGGTTTGTGAACATAAATGTTGTTTCCATATCTCATATGTGTTGGCTTCATGTCATCAGGTCCTGCGCTGAACTTGACAGCCACTCTCATTAGGAGTGGTTTAATCCAACTTTCTTGGACACCTTCGAATGAAGGACAGATTGGGTTATTTCTAAATTGCGTTGTTCTGGTCACAGATGGAAATGGAGCTATTGCGTATAACGAAACCGTGAAATATTCACAATTCATTATCAACCCATGCAGTCAATATAATGCAACTGTTGCCCCTCAGGGCACAGTACCTGTGGCATCCATTGGAGGATCACAGATACCTGGCGGTAATTGTTAATCAAAACGGAAGGGGATGGGGTATGGACAAATAATTCAGAGTGCATGCTCATGCATGCAGATTTTATTGTCGGCGTTTCTGTACACGCATTCTTGGAAGCAAATAGATCTATCGTGTGTCTAGACTTTCTGGTATAAATACCTACTGATCATGAAGATTTGCATGCATGCATGCATGAATATATTGTCCTTCCACAGTTTCTCCGTCAATTGTATATGTATTATAACTACATCTCAGTTTTCAGATATACCAACAGATAACGTGACAGTGAATATATTGTAAGTGGTACAGGCCTTTTGCATCAATGTTACACACCAGAACTTAAATACATCTATTGATAAAGGGCAGTATGCTGTTCAATTCCATGTTTGAAATCTATACTGTAATGATCTCCATAGACGGGTCACTCACTTTTCATTATAAGGCATTTGATATGGGATCGCTTCTGCGAAAAGGGACTTTTTATATGCATTTTACAGGTCTATATGAGATTGCTATATGATGATTTTTTTTGTTTTTTAGTTTTTTTAAGTTAATAAAATTAAGTAACATGGATATTATTTATTCACACATAAATATGCAAGTAATATAATTACTCGTGCTCGAAGAGGGATACAGTATTATATTATTAATTTTGCAAATACAGTATAATACACCACACCAAACACTACGCATCTACATGCATCTACATGTATATCCCCCACTCAGAACAATCCCCCCAACTTTGAAGCGCCCAGTCTAGCGTTCACAGACCCACATGGTTTTTTTGAAAAAGGTTCCTTGCAGCCCTTGACCACAGATCAATATTATTATTATTTATATATTTATTATTATTTTGTTTTTAGTTAATAACATATACAGCAATAATACTAGACATAGATTGTACATAGCACCACAGCAGGTAATGCACGCTATTACTACTACGTAAATAAGCACGCACAAAATACACAATGACAATGTCTGAACAGCTGATTGTCGACCTATAGTTAATGGGATGTCAGAGCCGACGCCATATGCTTGGGATAGCAGTGCCCTTGCATTTACTCTGACTAAAACCAAGTTGAGCCTACCATACAGTGTTGAGGTGGCATGCGATTTGGAGCAATTTAGTCCAGCAGCCTAGCGAGAGGCAAGGCGTGAAAGATGTAAGCATGCTTCGGCTCCCCAGCAACCATAAGTCTCAACAGCTAAAAGTTTGCATGACCAGCCTAGCTCTGAGCACTTAACATCGTTGGAGGCATGCTTCCTTTGTTATTAATAATAATAATTGATTATTATAAAATAACAACATTACAGGGAATACACAAAAGTAATCCTGTACAATCAAACATGCCATAAACACACTAAACCCTACCCACACACAATTCACACTGTGAAGGCTACCTTCTACCCATGTCCTGTGCATGCTGCAACCTTGACCGGGCGAGCAAGGTTCTAGCATTGCATCGAACTCAGGTGAGGTCAAGCCTTAAATGTTCGTGATGGCCTTTGATTTGCTACACTGCAGCTGCAGGGCCAGCCGAGCTGTCAGGCGAAAAACTGATTTTATTTATTATTGTTAGTATTATTATTAATATTATTTTAATTAAGTTAACCTGGAACACTGCATCTTCTGAACAGGATTGCCCTAGCTACTGATCTCACTAATGAGATATTCAACAGCTTACTATTATTTTAGCTGTTCGTGTATATAATACAGTTCATGTACTATTTTGTACGTTCGGTCGGTCTCGTCATTATTAAATACATGCAATGACATCGGGAAACTTTGACATCGTGCATGAGCACTGTGTGACATTACACTTTTTCTGTTTCAAACGGGAGTGTGCAGTTATAGAATTATATTAAACCTCAATACGGAATCTCGGACGTTTTACTTGTGAGGGTACTGCCTTCAAATCGATCACACCATTCGTGTTCACACTGCGCTTGCATCCAATCAACACTACAATCTCACCATTATTGCTTACAACAGCTACGGAAATATGAGTTTCTGCAGTCCAGTTAGTAAGAGCCTCTGCCATACAAGACCTTTACATCTTTTCAACTGTATTTCTGTATATATATACACTGTAGGTACGCACAGTGTGATAGGTATAAACGTCAGCACCGCGTCTGGAACTGAAATCAAATGCATCTTTAATGCTGGCTCATATGCAATTGGCTGCTTAATAAACCTCACAAATATGGCAAACGGAATTACGTACTGCATTGCGAGTCAACGGTTTCCAATCTCTCCTTAAGTGCCTTTCCTATGTTCCAACTGTGTAATTTAACAGTTGATGCTGGGAGATATTTGCTTACTGTCTATGATATTGAAAGAGATGGAAAAATCTCTACATTACCAGCTGTCATTGAAGAGGTACAACTACTAGGAACATTTGCAACTATATACGAAACATCAAATTCACGTAAGTGTATATGTCATGCAATAATCTCTGATATATCCAGTATCGGTTGGCAATGTGCTAATAACTACATTTCCTTCTTTCTCTTCTTTTTATTGCATCAATGCACTCTCCTACATCTGACTCATTATTGTTTCACGTAATTTAAATGACGAGTATTACATAGTCTCTCTTTGTCCATTCATTAAGTTAAGCTCAGTTCAATAAATGTTGCACACATAAAAGGAAGTGTTAGATAAATAAATAAGAGAAACAACGCGTTTTGAAATAAGCAAATCTATTTCCACCTCTTATTCCATTAACTGCTGTTGCTATAGAATACCATGTCTCAAACATATTGTTCAGAGTTGATTCTTAATCTGACATGCTATAAGCTAGTAAGCTGCATTTTTAGACGTGGCATATGTTTTGATAACATATGAAACACATATTTTTAAACTTCTGTTATTCAGGATGGAAATCGAGCATTTTAGCAATTGGAATTTCCTCGGCAATCCCTGCATTCCTCATTCTTCTAATGATTTCTGCGACTGTTTGTATTTGCACATTATGCAAGAAAGCGAGGTATGAAACACATTGCAGTTGAAATTGAAGTACATTTTGTCATAACATTCATGCTTAAGTGCAACTTCTGTTTATTAATTCAATAAAGGCTCAAAGACACTTCAAGGCGTCAGTCTTCGGCCCCACGTGGTGCACAGCAAATTAAAATGGGTAGGGAGTTTATACACCTTCCTATACGTGCGAATCTTTCACAATATAGGGTGCTGCGCTGCGTATAACGGTGGATCTTCTGAACCAATAAAAATGAGCCGAACTGATTCTGATCATTACCGGGTAGTATTCAATGACATATTGATAGATAACCAGCAGCTACAGCTGGAGTCCAGACCTATTGGAGAAGGTGATTCAGATCAAACGCTATATAAACCTAATGTCCATTTTTTATAGGAGCCTTTGGTATCGTCTATGGCGGCACGATTCAAAGAGGTTGGGACCGTGAAGCTGTAGCTGTAAAAACAATTAAAGGTACTTCTATGCAGTTAATGGTGTGCATTCAACCACCTTTATCATGACATTTCCTTATCCGTTTAAACGTGGGAATATAAATTAAGCTCTATATATGCTTGAAAGTTAGCAGTTTGTACTTTGTTATATGCACACCGAAGTTGAAGATACGCAAGGTATAGTACAACTACAGCAATATCCTTACACAACTTAGCGCGGCAGTGTGCATTTGAGAGGGCATTAACGAATTGATGAGTATGAGCATTTAAAATTGCTGCATGCTATACGTATAATTATATAGGTGCTACATTGATATAGTGCATGTGACATTTCATTTTGCTGCGAATAAATCATATCACAATTCTCAGCACATAAGTAGATATGTAGCTCTTTAATAGTATTTACTGAGATATAGCATTAATATTTGTCTTACTTGAGTCATTAGGTGTAGGAGAGTGCATCGGTGCTAAAAATATAGAAGAGCAAGCTATATTTGTAAGTGCCTATGCTGAACTTTGGCTTACGTGAAACTGATGGTTCCACAACAATTGTTCTGGATGTAACTAGTAGGATCTCTTCTATGACAGCTGGTAATGTTGAGATTTCTCCATCTCTTTCAATATCATAAACGTGAACCAAGTATCTCCCAGCATCAAATATCACATTTTGTGATTGACATACAAGCAAAACACTTAACGAAACATTGGAATACCGTTGAAGAGCAATGCAGTATGTAATTGCATTTGCCATATTTGTTATAGTAATTAAGCAGCCAATTGCAGGTGAACCAGCATTAAAGGTGCATTTTATTTCAGTCCCAGAAGCGGTACTGAGGTTTACAGCTATAACACTGTGAGTACCTGCATAGAGATACAGAAACAATTACTAAAGAGCAGTATTGGCCTTCTATGGTAGAGCTCTTACTAACTGAAATGCCAAAACTGATATTTCCATAACGGTTGGAAGCAGTGATTGAGAAATTTAAGTGTTGATTTGGATGTAAAGACAGTGCAAAATTGTGTGGTTGTGTTCGACTTGAAGGCTGCAAAACTCGCTCTAGCAGTTGGCTCGAGCCTCCCAATTCCGATTTAATCAAAATATGATAATTACATACTCCGGATTGAAACTGTCAAAGAAAATAGTCATTTGACCAGTAGCTAAATACATGCACATCCATAGCTGACAACAACAGTCTACTGCAGGACTATTTAACCACATATCTGTTGCCCCACAGTTCTGCTTCAGTGCAGAATGCTGTAGGTCCTGGGTACAATGTCCATGCACAATCCCACTCCACAACAACACTGTTATAGATGTCTGGGTCTCATGCAATTGCTGATAAATAGTAGTATGGCAATAGCTACACAAAATGGCAGGTATGACCATACGTAGAATATGACGTACACATAACCAGAAAGATATCAGTGTAATTTCACATAGGCTCAGGTATTATACAAGTGAAAGCACTACAACAAAAAGTTGTCCAACCTCACTGTGATTTTTAAAACTAGTAAATGACACTTCTGATGGAAATAAGTACGTGGTTGGGATTTCTAATACAAACCCATAGGAATAGCCCTTTATGTGGATGTCAAAAACATGAATTGTATGTCTTCCTAATTTGATTTCACGTTTGGATGTGTAAATGTATCCAATAAACCATACTTGAAAGTGTAATTATTCACTTACAATACTTATATTTACAGTAACGTTATCTGTTGGCAAATTGGAAAATGCCAATGTAGTTACAACATTGCCGTTTGATAAATTTGATGGTGGAACTGTAGAAAAACAAATTATGGATAATATAATTGTAACTTTGCATGATGAATACAAATATTTACTAACTCTGGAGCGATATTCTGGTTTCAAAACTAACCACCTATTGAATTGTTATTTCATAACAATTGATTCAAATTGTGCACCCCTGTACAGAAACATCAAAGATTGCGTACAAAATTGTCCTAGGTACACATGTTCTGATTGACATGTTGCATGCACAATGCAATAAGCCATTTTATTTCTTTAACCCCTCTCCACCCCACCCTTTTGATTTAAGCTTTACCCCCAGGTATCTGTGATCCTACAATGGATGCCACTGATACTGTGCCCTGACATACAGGGGCAACAGACACAATGTATTGACCACATGGATCTGAAGTGTTGATGATCAGTTGTGAATTTCTCACTGTCTCATTATGCACTACAACTCCGTTTCCATCCTTGACAAGAACAAGGTAGTCTAGAAATGACCCAATCTGTATTTCGGTTGACTGGATCCAAGAAAATTTCATCAAACCACCTCCAATAAGTGTGGCTGTCAAGTTCAGTGGAGGACCTAATGAGATGAAACCATCCTAACATGATACATAGCCACACTTTGCTCACAAACCTTGTACTTGTAGAAATGCTGGAGTGCTGTACAGTCGTACCTGTGGTGGCACTGGGTTGTAATAACAAGTGATTAATGCCCCGTTCAATTCATAGGAACCAGGCATTATTAATGTCGACTGTGCTCCTGGAACAAGGTTGCTTCCAGTTGTCCCTGGACTAATAAGATTGTATACCGCTGGTTGCTGTCCATTAATCAGCCAATATATCTGCTTAGTCTCGTTAATAGCACACAAAAAGTAAGTACTTGAGTTCCAACATGTTGTCATGTTCATAGGATTAACGGTGATGTAACATGATCCTGTAATATATCATCAATGCTCATGTATCTAACTTAGATATAGAAAAGGGTTGATTTAAAAATTTTATGAACTGACCAGGTGGTACTAGAGGCCAAATGAAGCAAATCCACCAGTGCCTGTAATAACAATGGAATACGTATCATTACACAATAACATGCCAGTTTAAACTGAGGTGTGATATCAATTGAATGTTTCTCCTTTCCTTTTTTAACCTATGTTTTAAAAAATATCTCGCATGGTACAAGCATAAACACCAGGGGCGGATTTGGGTGGGGGGGGGGGGGGGGGGGGGGGGGGGGGGGGGTCCAGGGGGTCCGGACCCCCCCTTTCCTATATGAAGAATGACGTAATGCATATGCAGCGTTCTGCGTGTTACTGTCCTTGGATTTGCAAGATTGCACATCGTTCTAGCCACGCGGGGTCTATATCGATCTAATTAAATCCTCCTACATGTGTATTAACGAAATACGCTATCGATCGAATGGTGCGTGTGAGCAGGAATTGAGGTAAGCGATCAAAAGACGTGCTTCGATCACAAATTCACAAAAGCTTTGCGTCACGAATTTAATTACTGAGCAGTAGGAACTATAGCATTGTGAAGAATGAACAGTTTTCTCGTCGCTATCCATGCAGGTTCTAGTAATCCGGATATCGCGTGACGTATATGTATTGGATATCACTGTGAATTTCATGCTAAATAAACACAAAAGCAAAAAAGCGGCTGCCCCAGACCCCACTGGGGGAGCTATCAGCGCTCCCCCAGACCCCCTTGCTGTCACGAGAGGGGGCACGCCCCCTACCCTATACCCTCCCCAGTTGTGAATATACTTATCAGACCCCCCCTTTCCCAAAATCCTGGATCCGCCCCTGAACACCTCGGTGTGCAAAACAGAGTAGACCATGCAGAGCTGACGTACGATATTTGGAAGCAAAACAATAACAAATGCACTGTAAAACAACAACAAATACACTGTAAACAAATAGCAAGTACACTGTATGGCATAAATTGCTCTACCTCGTCCATCCGAGCCAACTGAGACTGCAAAGAATGCATCAATTGGTCGTCCGCACATGCTTTTTCATAGTTAGATTTAAGCTTAAGATACTTTATATATGTTCTATTAACTAAGTGCTTAAAGTGCTAGCTGATCTTATTTAAATAGCCAAGCCGTTTGAGTCTATACACGTTTTTGGACCATCTGATCATCAGATTAATAATGTAGATGCATTCAGGGCCAGTAGTGGCGTAGCGCTTCTCCATGTATACTTTTTTGCCTTTCCTGAGTAACATTCTCGTTTAAAATAGGGCGAGCGCAAAAGCGTTAGGTCGAATGGTACAAATATTGCGCGAAGACGTTAGAAGTATTTACGATATGTGTGAATTTACTAATTCAGGCATCGAAAAAAACTTCTATTCTGAATATCAATTAAAATGTATTCGCTTTCACCATTCTAGTCCAGTTTCGTCTGATGTTGCTATTAAATGTTTCTATAAATTACATAGTAGCGATGTTGCATGCAGCACAAGAAGAAACAAGTATGCATGAACCTACATCAAGCGTAGTAAGGGCGCACAGACGATGCTTGAGATACCACCGAGCCGTGTCCTCAGCTTCATCAATACTGCTAGACCGAATTGATATTACATGTACCGTATATTCACCTAACTAGAAAGGAATGGTTATTGTAACTACCACACGGCTGTTTCGTCCGTGACAATAGGTTTTGTAATTAGATTGAATAAGCCGAATTACGGTATGGCAAAATATGGCGTACAATAGGCTCATTATAAAACCGTCTACGATAAAACCATAGATATTATTGTAACTATAATATCTATGATAAAACTAACAGGCCGTTTATGCAAACCTGTTACAATCCTTTTGATGCTAGCTATCAAACAATCACTTATAAATCCAAAACTACGTATGTGCAAAGAAATGCATATCGATTCATAATACACAAACAGTTGCGCATCTCGGTTCTTATTTTCGTGTCTAAAATTCGACGATTTGGTTGCCACTTTTCTCCAAATCCCGCCTTATAAACTCCATGTTAAAAGGTAAGAAGTGAACTTCAAAGAGTAGTTAGTCCGGCTATGAATACCACAGGCTACTAAGTGGTCTCAATTGTCATGTAGCCATCTTTTTACCACACTCCAGGGTTGTATACCTGTAAATAAGGATAGATGACCCAAACCCAGGCCATATTCTGGAAACAGTCCTGCTGAACTTGTGGAGCACATTATGGCTGTATCACCACCACCAATAATAAAGAACCCCATACAGCCACCATTAGCAGCCACTCAGACACTCTCTGTAATGAGTGAACTGGAATGTTCCATCTGTCTGGGTGTGCTCACACAACCAATGCAGCTTCCACGTGGCAAACTAGTATGTGCCACTTTGGTAGAGTGGATCCACCTATGTGCTGCATGCTGTCCCTGCTGTCACTCCACTGCACCCCTGAAGTGCAAGGATATCATCCCCTTCTAATTTGATTCAGCAACTCCTGCATGATGTTATGGGGGTGCATGGCACATGCAAGAGCATGTGAAAGCAATCAGCTACCACTCACATTGCTGCACTACTATCCAACGACAGGAAATGCAACTTGTTAGTAAAGTCCTGCACCAGATGCTAAGTGCTCATAAGGAGAACACTGCATACAGATTCCAACAGGATGGAGAGTAAGTGTACGTGTAAATAAGCATTTTAAATTTAACACTGATCTTGTCATACAGCCTTTGAAATTGGTTTGTGTATTCACACCACGAGCACCACTCTCGGAGCTCACGCAAGCGCCGTGTTCATGAGCTTCAGATGACGTGGTCCTTCATGAATGCTGGTGTCGAGGATGCTGACATCTTGTTTCAGGATGAACTGTAGTGTCTGAGTGAGAAAAGACAAAGCAGATGATGCAGGGATCACAATTAACATTCCACCAAAGCAAGGGCTTGCCATGAAGTCCATGCTTGTTATCCATTGGTATAGGCTAAGGATTTTTAATGGGTTAGCCACAAGAAGCAGCAAAGGAATATAAACATAAATAACTTTCACTTAACTTCCTTTCAGGTGGTTGAAGCAAGCTGTGGTATACATAGGCAGTGAGAGAACGCAGCGTGCCCTAGCAACAAGCTTGTTGGTGATAACCTTGAGGTGGAACTAGCTCCATTTTCCTTTAACTCAGCAATGGTGGGGAAGAGCTCCGTGGGGCAGCTTTGCCTATACACCCAGCCTCACAAGGAAAGTTGTTAAACTTTTAGAGCAGAATGATATGTAAGACAAATCGCATCTGTTCACGTAACTGTATAAGAGATTTTATGTGCAGGGGAGGGCACGCTCAACTGGCATGATGGAACAAATCCAGATAATGAGATATGGCTTAAGCTGAGTGGTGACAAAGGTGGTGACTACTTCAAGATGAATTTCTAGATTGTCTACACGTCAGCACCGCATTCTGTCCACAATACATGTGTTTTCTCCTGCTTTGAAGCAAGTGACACACTTCTAACCTCCATGTGGCACTGGACAGATTCAGATGTAGCCAACAACTGTGCGATGAAGTGGAAGTAAGAAAGAACGTTTTTTGTATCGATTATTTTTTATATTATTTTACATACAAGTGACTGCAAGTTCAAAGTGTTCCTCAGTGGTGACTATGAGTTCCTTTCTCGGATGTATGGACATTCTGGTGCAAGTGGTAAGAACATAAATTGCAAACATGGCTAATGCAACTTCTACCTAACTTATAGGGAAGGAGCCATGCATATTTAGCCTGATCATCCTAGAGCAGTTGCAGATGTCACCAGCACCTAGAAGACCTTGTATTCCTCGCGTGTTGTATTCCATGCTTCTTGACCACCAACGTTTTAAGGAAAAAGGAAGAGGGGATCTTAAGAAGGCCAAGTTTTTCAACAACTGTATAGAGTACCCTTTTTAACATACCAATATCACAGGTTTGTTAAGACTCGTAACACAGTATACTTGCATGTCAATATGTGTATACATTAATTACATTTAGGTCTGCTTACCAGGCTTGCATATAGACAGGGGATTTTCCAGAAACTTTCCACACTCTTTGAAGAAGCCTGTCATCAGTTGGACCTAAAACTGGCAATGCATTGGAAAGAAAACAATATCAACAGTTCAGAATATGAGGCCTATTCCAGCATGTTAAGCAATCTCAGTGCTGCTAAATGTGAACTAAATAGCTTGAAGCAGGAAGAGGAGATGATTCAGCAGGTGGAAACCTACCGTGGCATATCCAGGATTTCTGTTGGGGGGGGGGGGGGGGGGGGGGGGGTGCTGGAAGGGGAGGTCCTAGCCAGGGGGAGGGTGCGGGAGGGGGATGTGCCCCCTCCCACACGAAGCACGGAAGCTTTTGATGAAGAAATATTGTATTCAGTTTATGAAGCCTCATGGTTTCACATGAACCATGCAGTAGCAGCTTTGCAATAAATATTATAATTTTAATTATAATATAAATATATAGCTGTCAGTAGAACAAAAACCGTAATAATAAATTTATCATATTTAATTTGGTTAATGTTTTTTGTCATAGGCTTTATTTCTATTCATATTTTACTTAGAAGTGTTTTCACTTATGAAGACAGCATTATGCTATAGCATCAACATGGAAATAATGAAACTGAGCAAAGATGCATGCAGCAAGAAATTGTTTTCAATCATTCAAAATGTTCTCCATTTTCGTGGATTACGCATACAAAATTCATCAATAGCTGCTGATATGTCTACAGGTATGTCACGATGAATAGCAAGAAGTGTTCATCCTGACAATCTCTGTGTTGTCCATAGAAGATCTAAGAGAAGTCTTGATTTGTTTCAGATAGCTAAAGGATCTCTGCAGAACAACTAGTTACTGCAAAAGTGCACAAGATACGGACTAAAGCTTTGATATTAGGGTACATGGAAGTGATTTGTGGTAGAGTTGTAGTAGGATTAGATGGTAGACTACTCTGTCCATGTTCTTTAAGCTGGTGTTGTCACTTTATTTTACAGCAATCTAACTCACTGCTAACACAATGTGGTGATGGAAGGTACATCTTGGCAAATTCATGAACCTTAGCAAATTCATGTGGTGATAGATTTACAATGATTGATGGCACAATGTATGGGAGCTAAAACGTGACTGCATTTTAGAGAGCAAATGATCAAGCAAAGGTATAGATAATGAACGGCAATAATACTGTGATGGGCTGTCTGCAGGAACATTGGATCTATTCATTTGGTGACTACATCTCAGTGGAATGGCCGGTACAGTGCCTACATCAGCACACATTTTCTCTACGACAGTGAACCACTGTGAACGGTAAGTTTCAATATTGGTTCTAGCATTTTGCAGTGTCATAATCACATCATTGATTTCCTTTACAGCTACATGTACAATGTCTTTGCAGATATTTAAGACAAAAGTTGGTCATAACTAATGCAGAAAGAAAGTCAGGCGTCCAGTTGCAGGGTTCTAGCATCTGTAACTGAATCAGAGGTCCATAAATGTGGACCATCATTGCAAATGCTCTCCAAGCAGGTTACCGTGGATTGATAAGAGAACAGAAGACCATCAATACGCTGAACCCATCGTGTACGGCAAAGGTCCTTCACCTTGTGAACAGATGACTCTGGTTGAGTCAGTAAAATTGCTCTCTCGATTGCCATTTGTCTTTTAGGATGGGCAGAGAAAGAATATGAATACTTTATCCACCACACCGATCATATTACAAACACTTGTTACTTGCAGTGACTTCACTACAGCAAGATTGAGGCAATGAGACACACAGTAAATGTATAATGCCAGTGGTTACTGTGCAGCAATAAGAGCTGCTGTACCATTCACTGAACCAGCCATGTTTCCAGGTCCATCACATGCCTTACCTCGCAGATTGGACAAGCCCAATCTGTATGTTTGCAAGCAGGAAGTGATTTTGCTAGCCAACTCTCGACCAGATATGTCCTTATCACATTTAAACAAAACCACAAGATCTTCTCTAACTAAACATGTGTCAGGATCAATGTACCTTAAGACAAGACTCAGTTGCTCTTTATTGGAAACTTCGTCAGTTATCACAGTGAACCATTTTGCTTATTGAACCCTCCTTATACTTTCACTTCTAATCTGATCTTCAAGAACATCAATTATCTGGTTTTGAATAACAGGAGATGTGTAGGTAGCATTCTTAGTGCTTTAAGATGTTCACCATGAACAGTATCACCTGCATCCACTCTGAAATGTAGAAGTGCTTGGAAATTGCCATGGTTTTCAGTGTTGAGGGGATCTTTTTCTACATGTATATCTGTTGCATTATCACAGTGGCCACGTAGAGCAATGACGTACCTTAATCCGTCGCAGCATATGCTTGTTTGTAGTTATTGTACCTCAGCACAGCTTCCACAGATGTAACAAGCTGTTATTTTAATAGGGAGTCAAGCTTACTCCATGGAGTCGCTGTCATCAGCTCTTTCAAACGCGTGGGTGCTGCGCAAATGCATCTTGCTATATCATCTAGCCGATGAGGAAACGAAACTGATAGACCAGCGTTAGCGTGAATATATACATGCACCAGTGGCACGATGTCCTTAGCGCCCTCAACCCTTCCTGTAGCGCTTAAAGGTTGTTCAAGGTTATGACTGGTACTGAGGTTACATAATATCTACCCTCCCTTAGCCAATGACATTCATGCAAGTCACCAAAGCCAAGCAACAAACCACAGCCGCCTGCTCAAAGACCAGATGCTCTGAAATGCAACAAAGTATTGTCAGTGGAGAAGCATCTGCCCTCATCCAAACAGAAGTTCTCACCCACAGTGATGAAAAGCGACGATGTTTGTTGGCTAGCTACTGCACGAATCTCATATCCATGGAGATTGGTCCAGCACAGGTATTGGCAATAAAGGCTGGTCTTGCAATACCTTGGAATAAATTGAGACTTCTAAGACAATATAACATCATAATGCAATGCAGCAAAGGTAACTTACTGATTTTCAGGTGGCTGAAATCATCAGGGATTCATCTTGCTCGTGAGGAAAGGATGTGTTGCATCTCCAGCCACATTGTGAGGGATAATCTCAAAGGAAAGGGAAAGTTGCCCCCTTTACATTTCCACTTCCTTATGGTGGAGATGAAAGTAAAGGAGCTCCTCTAGTTTACATTTCCCATCTGGTAGATAAGGTTGTCCACTTCTTAAATGAAAATGAAAGGAAAGAGTGAATACAAATACTCTTACTTCGGTAGCAGTGCTGGCAGGCTTACCTGGCATGAAGAGTTTATACCAGCCAGTGAAGGTAGATTCCAAGGCTATTCAAGGTTCATGGCCTTTTACCATATCCTGAAGCAACAGTCCCCATTAAAATGCATCTCATGGAGGATCATGAAGTTGGCAAATACCTACCATGCTGGCTTCGGCCTTTTGGAAGAAGGGGCTGAATTGATTCATGCCAAGTTTATTAGACTTGGCTTGGTATTTGCTCCAATCTGCTGTGCATAGTTAAAGAACATCTATTAAGCATTGAACCACAACTGATAGCTGCCATCCCCCTCCAGCTAAGAGAGTAAGGAATATATAGCTGTGTAATGCAGCTCACTTTCAAGTAAGAATTTAATACCAGGAGAAACATGAGATGACATTCTGTTAAATACATGCAACAATTCCAACCCCCAAAAGACGCCAAAATGGCGGATTTTCTAAAGGGTTGAAACTACTTCAGAAAATGCGTCACCGTTAGCTTGTACCAAAAACAGAAACAGATAGAGCATTCTATTCACTGTACCATGATAGTTTGGGTCTGTTCTATCTCGGTTCCTGAGCGTCGTTATCTTTGTTTGAACACACGAGGTCGGCGATCACCGTTTGTAAGTCAATTGCTTTCGAAGCGCCAGAGCTGTCAACAACGTAAGGCCACGTGATTTATGCTTAAACTAAATGTACGTTTCTGTCGGTTGAACACAGTGAATTAGACAGAAACTATGCTCCCTCCATATGTACGGCACGTGATGGCCACGTGGTGAGGCGTTTAAATAGGTAAGAGCGGGGCTTTTGGCTCAGTCTGAGTGTCGTGCACGTGCTGCAAACTTTTTCTTTTTTTAAATGAGTACCGAAGGAGAGAAGATGGACCTGCTCCTTAAAAACATGCAAACGATGCAGGAGCAAATGAAGGCGATGCAGAAAGGGCAGGAGGAAACGTGTATGCGGCTAGCGAGACAGTCTCACAAGGACTCATACGTGTTCAAGAAAAAAGGCAAAGAATGCCAATTTAAGGCCAAAGAGGAGGTGAAGGAACGGCTAGAGGTGGCGGCTGGCTATCTAGACCGCGTGGAAGCAGCGAGCGGAAAGGAACAGCTCGACCTCGCCAAGAAGGAGTAGTCTCGTTCCCAGACCCTCATACACAGCAGCGGATGGATTAAATGCATATCAGGCTGGGGACGAGACTAAAGAAGGAGATAGCTGAATATGTATTTGCCTCGGGGGTGTGGCCTCTACTGAGTAATCTGGAGGACCCCGAGCTGCGAAGGTTGGCCAAGGCGCTACCAGCAACAGTGCTGGGGAGCAGGGCAGACAGTACCACAAAAAAGTACCTCGGGGCATATCAGCGGTGGAAAGTCTGGGCAGATGCTCGACAAGGAGTCCCTAGCTTCCCAGTTCACGAGAGGCATTTGGTGCTGTATTTGCAGCACCTTAGTGAGTCCACGGGGAGTAAAGCGGCAGTAGAGGAGGCGGTGCATGCTCTATCATGGTTGCATGAGCTAGCGTGGTTGCAACAATTAGGAGGGTCACCCTTAGTTAAATGTATGGTGGATGGTCTGAAACGGATTCTGGCTAAACCTAAGGTTCGGAAGGAACCAGTGACGGCCGATATGTTGAAGGCCATGGTGGAGGCGGCTGGGCCAGACCCACCTTTGTCTGAAGTCAGATTGCTGGCTGTTTGTTTGGTGGCTTTTGCAGGTTTCCTGCGTTGTAATGAGCTGGTGAAGCTCAAATGCTCTGACATTACCTTCAATACAGAGGGCATGTTGATAAATGTGCAGTCCAGTAAGACTGACCAATACCGGGAGGGTGCGTCGTTAGTCATTGCACGTACTGGATTATTAACATGCCCTGTGTCTATGATGGAGAGATATTTTCGTATGGGAAAGTTAGATCATTCATCCCCAGGTTCGGTGTTTAGGGGAATAGTAAAGACGAAGGAGGGGGAAGGCTTACGTAAGACAGGTGGCCTCAGTTACTCTAGGCTAAGGGAATTACTGGTGGGGCCACTGCAGCAGCCAATTGTGGTGTGCAGGACAGATTATTTAAGCAACATGGTCGCTGGAAATCTGAATCTGCTAAAGACGGGTACGTTAAAGATTCCCTACAGAGACGCTTAGAGGTCTCAAAAAGCTTGGGTATAAGCTAGGCCCGTTCTTTGTACATCTATTGAGCTTGTGTATGTGTTTTGTTTGTTCCTTGCGTTTTGCAGGCGTGCACAATGACGCTATACCTATGTGTGCTTACGGGGTAGTGGGGTAGTGCTGTACTGGGAGCATGGGGAGGGAGAGGTCAGAGGTGTTTATCGCTTCTAGTATGGCTTTTAAGTGTTAATGCGTTTTACGACCTAGCTGGTTCTAAAGGACATCGGTTGTCAGCTGGGGCACGTAGATCATTTCAATTTTTCGGGGCGGAGGGCCTACTTTCCACGCGTTCAATGAGAGCAAACCGCCGTTTAAAGGAGAAGGAACTGAAACACAGTGGTTGCCAGTGCGCTTGGGTAACCATAACGAAGAAAATGTTTCATGGGAGGTGTTTTGGTTAATCAGGAAGATGGTTAATATGCCATGCATTAAGAATTCCAGAGCAACTTCTAAAAACATGGTGTGCAATGTGGATGCTATGAAATCCGGATAAAACCGGATAATCCGGATACCGGAGTCCGGAATAAAATCTATCGGATTTCGGTATCCGGATAGTTAATTTACCGACGGATGCAAACCCTAGATGGGAGAGGGGGGGGGGGGGGGGGGGGGGGGGGCGCGGCCCCCCCCCCCCCCCCCCCCCCCCCCCCCCCCCCCCCCCCCCAAGGCTATGCTGAATCCGGGGCTAAGTAATTCTTATTTCCTTGCTTTTTGCACTACCAATCCTACATCCTACACATCACACTCTCGCGCGATAGAGTATGCGAAATACCGCCTTGCTTACTTCGTAGGCATTACGAAAATCGAATAACGGTCTATCCCTACGCTCCATCGTGTCTCACGTGAGAATTAAGTCATCCCCAATTCAAGATGAAGGCAATACGGTAAGGACAAGTGATGTAAAAGTTTAGAGTACTGGTAAACGTTTGCCGGCGCCAAAGAAATGAAAAAATGATGAGAGAACGCGTTTGTGCTATTGAATGGGCTAGGGTAGATTAGGTAGTGATCGGCATGCGCGATAGCTTAGGTAGTGTTTGGCATCCATGTGTTATTATTTAAAGGCAACGTAGTTGCTTAAATTATACTTACTGCATCCTACGACAACCCAGAAGGATGGTTTTTATACTGTTTTGAAATATTGAAATGCCTTCTTTGAGGCTATGTATTGTGTTGAAAGTGCGGTTGCCGAACACTCCCAACTGCCGACCACTCCCTACTGCCGACCACTCCTCACGTTACCCTAGGCGTTGGTGGGCAGGTCCGGGAGAGTAGGTCACCCTCCCGATCGGGACCAAAAATGGGTGAAAACGAAAGACAATAGTACCGTTGCTAGTTTACGACGTCTAAAAGTAAACGCGTCGTATCATATATGGGGTTGGACGGCGTCAGCAGGAGGGTAAGGAGAGATGTGTGCGTTCCACCGCTGTTACATTGCATTGAAATTTGGACAACACGTCTGCGCCCACTATGAATTTAAGTACCTAGCAACATGGCTCATTAAACAGCCAAAAGTAATTTTCTATACCAGATATGTGACATATGTCTATCATTATATGATACATATTTGTATCATAACTGGTACAACCTGGAACATATCCGTTCAGCACGACATATGGTACAGATTGTTCTAACAATTCGTTACATATATGGAAACAGTTTGACATTTTGTACCAAACTGTAATAACGTTATGACCCATATACGCTAAAATATCATTATGCTACAAATATGATTATCATATACTCTATAATATGATGTGCTTAACATATATGGTACATATTGTACAAATTTGACTGTGTACTTCCATAACAACAACGATAGGTTGAAGGAGGCTTGTGTACATGAAGAAACCGTTATGGTTTTTACCTAAAGTGCTACAGTAAGAACTTTGCCAACCGACTATGCTAATATCGAGCAATGATGCATTGCAAACACCAGCGGTGGCGGAAGGGTAAAAACTTTGGTAGGGCTAAATGGTGCATGGTCGGGTATAAACCCTTAATTTTATTTCTCCTTATATTAATTCAAGTTAAATTAAACTTTGTATCAGTGATACATGCAAATGCTAGTACACTATTAAATTACTGCGTGTCTTGAGCCGCAAACTGAATGCAGATGTTAATACATATATTGTAACAAATACAAGATGAAGTTTTACAGCTTTCGACAGTTTAAAGTTAGCCATACAGTTATATTTTAATGCAGCCAAACTTGTTTTGCCGCTTCTCATCGCAGCAAGCTAACTCTGCAGCAATGCTGTTGAGGTCGAGCTCATCTGTGAATGTTTTGTGAACATGCAAAATAGATTTACCCTCTCTGCAGACATTGAATTCCGGAGGTATGTTTTGAGCCGACGAAGTGCTGAGAAAGAGCGCTCAGCAGTTGCTGTAGTTGCAGGTATTACGTATAGCATTTGTGGCAATTTAAGGACTTCTGAAAATAGTTTTGCCGCACTTAGTGTAGCTCAAGGCCTTAGGGATGGACCCTTTGTATACGAACAGTGAACTATGCTTGCTATGTACAATAAACTCAGAAGCACCTGTTCAAGTACTACTGTAGAACTAAAGCTATAGATCACTTGCACGGATACATTGAACTCACTCGATCTCTGGTCTGATGATACTAGCAGCCTACCGGGCACATCAAAACACACTCTGTTCTTGCCAAAAGTAGCTTCAAACTCACTTTAAAAGACACAACTAGCTTGAAATTTGAAATCACGGCCAATTAACTTCAATTTAATAACTAACTTTTAATCACTACGTTATTAATACCTTTGTTCCAGCCTGCCATGCTGACGGCCTGACGCCGTACCATTGTGGTACGATACGGAGAATATCAATCGCCTGCTGGTTAATTTCATCATGGTTATTGTCGTATTGAATTATTACTAACTCATATTGCATATTGCTAGGATTGGTAGGGCTATGCCCTACCTTCGGAAGCTTTGGTAGGGCTACATGCCCCACCTGCCTTATGGGCTCCACCGCCATTGAGCACGTGCCACACTGCCAAAAGGACTAAATAGTCTCATACCCAGACCCAAGTACGTCACAGCTGCGGATGGATAGCATCACCGCTACGCTAGAACTAGGGTCTGGGAAAGTGACTGCAAAAAATCGGTGACAAAGGTTCTGGAATTCTAGAACGCTTTACTTGGCTGCAGGAATGTTGCTATATCAACAAGTAGTATGGATAGACTTATTACATTTGATAACCAAAATGGATGATTTTTCTAGAGCTGTACGTTTTGCGATGGATCAACTTGGAGTGAATTCGTTGAAGGACAAACAGAAGGAAGCCATTCACAACTTTGTTCGAGGCCATGACTGTTTCGTTATTTTGCCAAGAGATAAGGGATGCCCTTGGTGACTTGGCTTCAATAGCCTATAAAGAAGTTTTGAGAGAACCGGTGATAAGAGAACCGAATGTCCAGAATAATGTTCCAGCTTTAGTTGCTGACCTTTCTGTTCGTGGTGTGTGGCAGTCTCAAACTACTACTTTTTTCGATGTTAGAGTAGTCGACTCAGATGCCAGCTCCTATGTACAACGGGATGTAAATGCGGTGCTTTCTACTATCGAGCACTTTAAGAAACAGAAATACTCACAAGCAGCTGAATGTGTACATGCTTCGTTTACACCTTTTGTTGTGACTGCAGATGGGGCACTGGGTGTTGAAGGAACGGCATTCATGCTCCTCCTATCAGAAAAAATTGCTGCAACTTGGCATAAATCAAACAGTGAAGTGATGGGTTATGCGCGGGCAAGGCTGATGTTTGCTATCCTTCGTGCTACAAATTTGTGCATTCGTGGGAGTCGGGTGAAATGGAGGAGGATGGAGATAGAAGACGGAGCAGGACTTCCATACATGCAGGAGTGACTTTATTCAATTAATTTTTATTTATTTATTTATTTATTTTCTTTGTTCTTTTTCTTTTGATTTGATATAAATATTGGTAGTTATTAATTACATCTAGCTTGCCACCGCAAAAAAAAAAAAAAAAAAAAAATCTCACGAGTTGGTTGATGGGGGTGAAGGTATAGCCGGTAACCTCTGTTACATCACAGCATCCCAGGGGGGAGGGGGAGGGTGGTGATGGTGGTGGTGGTGGTGGTGGTAGTGGTGGTAGTGGTAGTGGTGGTGGAACGTTATGCAGACAGCGATGATATTTATCACATCAGAATATTATATATAGTATGGGATCTCAATCCTCTTCATAAGGCATCTTCCTTTTAACCTGCCAAAAGCATTTTCTACAATCATCCTTGCCAGTACTTTGCCTATAATTGAAGTGCACATATGAGGGGTTGTGTGCTCATATTCAAGGTATGTTTCATCAGCCATGGTAATAGTGGGTAAGCAGATCTCCCAAAATCAATAATGGTATGTACAGTAACACCATTTATGTTTTGTGACCACTGAGGGAACAACATTTCCTATACGGAAACAGGATGGAATTGGCAAATAGTCGTGCATCATGTATTTACCCAGGCCAGCCAACATTCACATCCATAAATAATCCATGGGAATCAACAAGTGACTGTACGAGTATGGAGTAATAATCCGTTTGGTTTGAAATAATGAGAATGACATTGTAGTGGTTTCATGATAGGTACATGTGACTTTCATCAATTGCTTCATTGCCTGAGGAAATCTCCATTGCTGCTCAATACGTCCAAGATTCTCCAAAGCACTTCACAGTACATATCTAATCATTAAATGAGAAGTACATGTAATTGCATTACAAGTGTTGCTCAAAATTTCATACACTGTACCAACACCATATAGAACTGCTATAGTTCTGCAGTCACTGTTAGTTGATACATGTAGTATCAGGGACAATTATACATTTTTTGGGATCGCTAGACAAGATGTAAGGGGTTACATGTGTTTGCCCAGACATGTTTTTCAAACGGCTAGAGATTCTTTTAAGTACATAGACACAAAACATGATCACACATAGAACACATGTACATGTACATGTACTCAGTATATTGACTTATAGTTATGTTCAAAATCAAATGCATGCAACTGGTCCCAAATCATCAAGGGCAAATGTATCTTTTGAGTTTCTGTCTTCCTCCTCACTGTCAGTGATAGCACTGCTGCATGCTCGTGGGGTGTACTCCTTTCTTTCTTTCTGGTTCACTCTGCTCCCACCAAAGCAGCTACTCTGCCACAACTTAATTGCAGCATCAGCATTAAAAGAGGACCTTCAATGCTGATTTCTAAAAAATCATGTAGCTATTATACTTGTTTGGAGGTGTCTCCTGCATTTGGTCTTAACCACCCTCAACAAAGAGAACATTTGCTCAACATGACACGTAGTGAATGGTAAGCTGAATACTAGCTCACATAACAGAAGGATGTTAGGCCACCTACCTGAGGGCATGTATTGAGCTTATACCGTATTCGCCTGTAGCTTTCTGTGGCTAATGACAGATACTTCCTTGCATAGTCAACAGCTACTTCTATCTCATCCTGGGCTGAAACTGCATAAACTGCATTCAACCCTATTAGCTTCCAATGGTGCAAGAAACGATGAGACAATAACATCAACTGCACTTCTGATTTCTGTCAAGTCATTATCACTGTCTCCATTCCCATCAGATCCTCCACCTGATTGATTCTCTTTGGATCCAATGCTGAGTTTCTAAGAAGACAAGAATTGATTTCAAGAGTTTCAGGTCTGACCATTCCAACCGATCCTCCATGTTTTCTTCTACTCTGTGAAGATCAGCTAGCACATGAATTGTGCACTGCTGTACACATTCATCGATGTTTCTTACAGGAACATCTTGGTACTCCATCACACCATTAATCTCTTTGATCTGGGTTTTGATTAGCTTAATAGTTGGCCACTGACAGGGCTTCTTTTCCAGCAATGACATCAGGGCCTTTAATGAGTTGAAAGTACTCTCAATGCTCATTACTATATCAACTTCATTACATGTACCTTGTAGTGCCAAGCTCAAAATAGATAAAGGCTTCAGAGCATCAAAGAACATGGCACAACTGATCAGCATTTTGGGTGCCTTCCAGATCTTGAG
Source organism: Ephydatia muelleri (assembly GCA_013339895.1). Taxonomy (NCBI): domain Eukaryota; kingdom Metazoa; phylum Porifera; class Demospongiae; order Spongillida; family Spongillidae; genus Ephydatia; species Ephydatia muelleri. The sequence goes on along the minus strand of JABACO010000003.1, from coordinate 9,586,423 downwards.
GTATCACTTTAATCGAGCTTTGTCTGCAGCTTTCACAGAACTGCCGTTAATCAATATAGTAAGATGTATGCACCATATCGCTCTACCACCCGCTGCATTGCATTTCACTTGTGAGTGATCCATCTTGTTCCCTGGCATCAAATAGGGAGATAACCACCACCTTTTGGTACATGTAGCTCAAATACACCCTTTAGCTCATCTACAATGCTTGTCAGCTCCCTCGACTTTTTGGGTGACTTTTTGTACAGATAATATAAACGGAGAAGCATTTCCTGAAGTGCTAAAAAGATTGCACTCACGAAGCATGCAAGTTCCAATCGATGACTGAAACACCATGACCAAAAAAGCTAAGGAAGAGCATGCTGCATCTGCCTCTCACTCCATTGTGCTCAGCTTCATTAACAGAGGCACCATCAGATCTAGCTCCTATCAGTACTGGCATTCCGTCAACTCCAAGTACACTATCCCTGTCTAAGATGCTTTTGACACCAAATAACTCAAGGGAAGCTCCAAGACATACCAGCAGTCTCAGGACTGTGGACTGACCAGTAGCGAGTGCAAGATGTCATTTCCTGAGCAACTTCATTCTTGTAACAGTAAACCATCGCCACGATCTCCTCCTCCTTGTTGCCCAAGTCTGTTGTTCCATCCATCAAAATACTGTAGAAATGACAATACTTCAGTTTACCAAGGAAATCATTTCTTTGACATGCTGCAATAAAACTGGTGAAGCTTTTGGCTGAATCAGGTGTTCTATGTGCAGGGCCCATATCTGTATTGTGTTGATCCTCTAATTCCAAAAAAGATGGGTATTTTGAGAAAGGGATGTTCTCTTTTGCCATCATGTAGCACACATCAAATTTCCGCCTCATTCGTGCTTGATTTGTGGCATCGAGTCGTCACCATTTAGCCTATGATTGGATTGGCAAAAAGAGACTCACCTTTAGCTTTCGCACTAACACTCTACAAACCCCCATTGCTACCTTATGAATCTCGCTATTTGCATGCTCCATTATGACCAATATCTATTGATTGGTAGTACTGGTAATCCAGAAGTTTTGCAATGATACAATGCTGTCCTTGTAGCATTTACACACATCACAAAACAAAAAAGCTACGTGGACATTATTGCGTTTGAGTTCACAATGAAGCCACACGAGCATTTGGTGATCGCGATCATTGTCAAGTTGCCATTTATCGAAGGTAGCTTTCGTTACTCTGCGCGTAGGTTATTTTTTTTTACAGCTACGACCACTACTACCAGTATCGAAATCACTCTGAATTTGTGAAAAGGGGTGGATATTTTGGCGAAAGATATTGGAATTTCTCTTGAATGTCTTAAACAGTAAGTTAAACGTTATAGCAATATGATCTACAAATTGAATACTGATTCGACCTTCTAATTCATAGCCATTGTTTTCCACTTGAAAGTGGTTAAAAGAACCAGTAATTTTTTTGCCTGGATGTCACTCGTTACCTGGTAAAGTTCTCTTCTAGCCTCTTTTTTTGCTGTAAATCTCTTACCTATGTATAATGCATTGTTGGAAGTTTGAAGATTCCTTGCCTGAGTTATATATGTTGTTATGTGTATTGAGACCACGTATTTTGGCCAGGGTGTTTCGCCGGTCTGTTGCGCAGCAAGACCTTTCTTTAGGATGCTAGTTCCACCGCCACGAGGCCTGAAAAGTGTTTTGGTACACAGGGCATGAACTTCATATTGCGTTGTGCGGCTACTATAACGCTGGAAAGTGGCATGCACCTAAACATTAACACCCGTGCATACTCCAATGCACACTTTCAGGTTGTGTTTATGGAAGAATGTTTAAGTACACAGACCAGCACAAGCGAAAGCGTACGACCCTGATGGTCTCCATCCCACGTCACCTTCTGTCTGTGCAGGTGTCTCATGGGCTACATTTGTCTGCTTGTCTAAACACAGAGACATAGACAGTAGCGATGCATCTCCATTTATTGAGTCTTTCCACATATTTGCATATATGAAGGGCTGTGTACCACTTCACTTTCATACCGATTATCTTTGCTTCCACTGCCACCACTGTGGGTTATAGTTTGCAATGTGCCACTTACTTTGAGTAAAGTTGTACTTTAGGATGATAACAAACCTGGTGTCACTGTGTAATTGACTTTCAACGAACAGCTACAATGGACTGCTATGAAAGATTAAATCTCAGTCTGTCTTCCATACTCTTTCAAAATAAAGAATGTGGAGGATGTATTATAGGTTATTGAGTTCTTTAATCATAGATTGATCAGTACAAACTTACTTAAGTTTTGCGTAACGCTTACTTTAGTAAGCGCACTAAAGTCAATTGTTTCATCCTTATAAAAGTATTTTCCAAGGGTTCAACGCAAGCCACAGCATCATTTTCCATACAGCAACACACACGTAATTTGATTTCGTCGTATAACCTCCGGCCTTAGCAATGATGGAAACAACTACTAGCGCTAAAGCTACGTATAAAAAGCAGTACAAGAGTTATCACACATTCTGCTACCAAGGCCTCCGTATAAACCTTTAAGTTATTGATGAAAGACTCTGTATACAGTTAGGTAACGCTATTTAGCTTCAAAAGGCTGCTAGAACCACCAAAATACTGTATGCACATAAAGTTACGCAGCCATTTTTTATCGTACCCAGACCTACAGTTGTACGTTGCAATGCAATGTTTGGAAAATACCGCACGGTAAACAACATCAGACTGGTACAGCAGTACATAATGAAGTGTCACAACAGAATCATACAAGCAGATCCGTTTTTGCTTAAACATGTCACAACTGAATGTGCTTCATTATACAAGCAGATCCGTTTTTGCTTTTTAAACCACAGAGCGGCACTAGTATGTTGTTATCTTGACTGGAACAGCCCTTGCAATAGTACTTGCAACCTCCACCACAAATTCTGCATCGTCTAAGAGGTGCTCTAGAACTAGTCTGACTTTTGTATTGTTCTAACTCGCTCATTGGACATATTTCATGCCCTTTGAGTGTAATAACATCTGCACTTGAATCTAGAGACACATTTGGGCTTGTTTCATCTTCTGGGATTGAAAGAAGTTGCATAGCAAGTTCTTCGGTGAAGGATGCGTGGTCCCAGTTCCTACCATCAGGATGGAAGTGTTTCCACATCAGGTAAGCATCTGTTTCAATTATGCCTGGTATGGTGGATATTAACTTCTTAAGAAATTTGGTTGTGGCAGTCTTAACCAAGCCTGTAAAGTGGAGGTCTTTCTGACGACAGGCAATGGCTGTTGTCACACTGGCAAAGGCAGAATCAGCATATACTGCTCTTCCAGTTCCATGCCAAGGCTTAGTTAGTCGCAGAACTTGTGCAGTGCCAGCTTTCTTGTACACATCCATATATCATTTTCTCCATTCCCTCTTGAATTTCTATTATAACCTTTGACTCTGCATCAGCTGCATCTTTCAATTCGGTACCTACACCTTTAGGCTTTCTGTCTATCTTGCTGACATGTGGCAACCCATCACTACAAAAGTTACCGTCTTTACCCCTCCAAGCACTTATCGATTCGTCCACACATATCTGCCATGATGGATAGAACACCTCTGCACGACGCAGATTGAAGGCATCTATCAGTCTGCGCACTGAACTCCACTTGTCATTTATGTCTACATCTGTTAATGGGTAAAATCTGAGAGCTCGCAAAAGCATATCAGTACGATGCTGAGAAAGCCCAAACCGAGTTCCAAAACAGGGAGCTGGAAACAACCCATCACATTCACTGAACAGGTTCCTTCTGCGAGAAGTAGTTCTTGTTAATGCAAGGAGGTAGCCAAACAACTTCAGTATTGTAGCACTGTTTATACCCCTCTTCCCTGGAGGCATGGCTTGTGATGTCCATTCAACAATGTTATCTATGATCTGCATAGGAAATGATAGTTTGAAATAGTCCAGGACTGTGCGCTTTTCCTCCTCAGTGTTATTATCCCACAGTATCATGGCTCTGTAGCATGGTTGCACACGTGTGTCCTCAGATACATTAGAAACCACACTCCACTTAACACCATTGCAGTGAAGTGGATCATCTTTTGTTTGATTCTTGGCCTTCTTGCACAGTACTTTCTTCTTGCTGCATCTCATCATTGTTCAAGTCAGCATCAACACCATTTTCATCATCTACACTCAATCCAGCTTCATCTACGTCATCAATTTTGCCATCTACCCCTCCATCTTCTGCACTACAAGCATCATCCAATTCAACATCATTATCGCCTGTCATTAGTTGTTCATTACACTTGCTGCTGTTGGTTGCTGAAGAGGTAAGGTATCGTTATCCTGGCCACTGATTATGAGTGAGCGTGCTGAAAATACACATGGCATAGACAGTTGTTCAAAATGACACTCCCACTTTCGGCTACGACCTGTTCTGATCATTGCAGTGACAGTGCCGCAGAGTTCTTTTGTCTTCCAAGCCGATCCGTAGCGCTGTTTTGCTCGCTTACTCCCCATTACCCTTTGCGCTATAAGGTGTATACAGTACATCCGACCTTTATCCTCGGCGCCATGATCAGTGCAGTTATTCGCTATTCTTAATTAATTAATCTGATCAGGACAATGGTCAAAGAACACTGTACTCGTTTTCTTGGCTTCAATATGCATCGGGAGTTATTGCTTACCCGCTCAGAGTGAGTTAGTAGGTGTACCGCGTAAAATAAACGCATTTTGTAGTACTTACCTACATCACATCATTATAGCGTGTAACTTTTTTCCCCACGCAAAAGCATATGTATACAAGCTCAGTTTGAACCAGGGTTAAGAGGCGATGAAACTTTGAGTCCTCTGTAATACTAAAATCACTTTATAAACATTACACGCGATCTGTGGGCTATGGGAGTATTGGGCTAAAGATTGCTGACTTAAGTAAGCAAATTCTTACTTAGGTAAGCACTTGATCAATCTATGATTAAACTTTTCATAGGCAACCCAGATACTGGCTTGGTAATGATGTGGAAGAAAAAAAATGTTCATCATGGTAGTATTATCTTTGGTCGTACGGTTGGGTCAATTATACAAGCACATTCTTTGTTGTATTTAAAACGTGCATTACCTTTTCATTGCAGACTTAATTGGTAATCCACAAATAAATCCGATTATTCGTGAAACGTTAAGGCACAACAGTGATTGTGAGGTTGATAAATCATAGTAAACATTAAGAACCCACAAGCATGCATACTCCAGTCCTGTGGTTGTACAGCAGGTGTTTGGTTATAAGACACCAATCACAATACCAAACAGTGTGCTATCACTGGCTGTAAATTTAAACAGTCGCAAAGTTTACTTAAGTAGGATCAAGGGCACGTGACATAACTATTTCAACTTCTTGTACTTGTAGAGCAAGGGAACCTATGTGATTAAGGAACAACCTACTTCCCCTGATTTATGCGCACAGACTATGCACGCTAGTGAGATGATTTAAACACTGCTGGATAGAAAATTAAATGGAGATTACAACTATACCAACCATAGGAAATGTGCCACGAACTCTGAATGGTACCGAAACTCACTTGCGGCGGCATGTATACCTCAATGCATGGCAAAGGTACTGAATAAGGAACAATGACATCAACGTGTTGTTATATAAACACACAGCTGCTGGGGGGTTGCAAAATTGAAAATTTCTTTAGTGCATGCAATTGACGTGCAAGGTAAATATGCTGATAACTATTACATTGATTTGCATGCACCGTTGTTGCCTATTGTGGGATGGTAAGAGTAAATTCATTGTAAACACGACGGCTTTGATAAAAATGAGATTTTGTGTTTCTTAATAGGGGTGCTTTTCACATCAGTTCCTTTGCTCTATGTGCATAAAGCAAATGTTGCATAACTAGGCTATAGTTAACGCTGTAGTAGCGTTACATCGATAAAGACGATAAACAAGTACAGACTACAGAGCTCACGAGCTCGAAATTGAGCATGGTGCTGTGCAACACATTACAGTGCCGTCCATCCACATGTTCACACTCGCGCGTGACTCGATCGAGTGCAATAATGACTCGCGCGCCTTTACTCAAAGCAAAACAGCTGGACCATAAATATTTACGATGAAACTAACGTAATCATCTGTACATGTAGCTATGCCGTAAATCGGTATTCGAGTGAAGCTCGCAATAGCGCTCATATCGAGGACTCCGCGCTCGATAATTGGCACTCGAACGCGACTCGCGCTCGGCTCGCACTCGACTCGCAATACGAGTCTGAACTTGTGGGTTGACGGCACTGTACACGTACACAGTTCACGCATTGTGAAAATTTACAATCAAGCATCATCACGAATTAGCCAAGTAAACCCCCCTAATTGAGGCCTCCTAATAATTGAGTTTACGTAACTTTCAAATAGTAGGGTGGTCTTATAATCGAACCTTTGTGTATCTAACACAGCCAGAAAACACAACGTGGATTTAATTGCATTTATACTGACCACGAACAAATTAGGATAGTGATCTTAATCTCGTTATAGTTTTGCCTTCGATATTATACCTTGGCGCATTCCTGATACTTTTCACAAAGTTTGGATCACGAAGTATTTCACTTTGAGAACATTAATGAGCAAACTAACAGGCAACCACGAATATAGGTCTTCCATGAGAATAACTGGTAAGTAATATCGCGCGTATAAATAGTTTAAACTATTATTATATTGCCTATATGTCATTGCCATCATAGATTGAAGACCTAATCTATGTTGCCATGGCAGACACATTGTTAATGAATCTAATTAAGTCACGATGTAAGAGGCCTACATAGAGATTTTATCACGACCGACCATAGTTACACTGCCCTGCATGTCCTGTTCTGCCTTTGAACCAGACACGTTCTTCACCCCTTCCCCTACACCTTGCCTCCCACCAAAGTAATGTTATTACATGCAGTACATGTATAATATAAAATGAATAGAAATTATTAACAGTGAACTCGCTGCAACTAAGGGCATTATAACCAGACCACTGCATGTAGGTCCCTCTATACTCATGGTCCGCCCATCAATAGAACCTTATTCATACACCATTTAAAATAATTATTGTCACTACATATGACTATAAGACTACAGTAAGATGAAAACAGAACCGCAGTGACTAATAAAGCTAAATAAGAAGTGTAATGGCTTAAGAATGTTGAGATCTTGAGCAGCAATGATTGATTAGCAAGTACTCATGCACTAAACAAAGGAAATAGATTGATGGTGTTCATAACAACAATGAAATTAATCAAGGAAATTGAGGTTTCTCTGTTTATGTCGCCATGAATGTATTAACACATTGAAGTCATATAAGTTTGCATTGTGTATGCATGGTTGCTATAATGTTTTTGATTTTGGAAAGCATAATATGTTCAGCATCCTCTTTTTCAATTCATATTACAGTTCCAACATATTCTACATTTTGATATGCTCATTCAATTACTTAGGTGAGTTATCATGATTAGCAACGTGCAATTCCCATGTTCAGACTGTATGTGCACTCTATACAGGGTTGGCATACATAATTCAGAGTCCTTCCAATCAAATAATATGCTCTGGAGCACCTGCATCATTTCAATGTGTATCTGATATCCCTTCTACAATAACTTGGCTGGTCAATGGTCAGGATCCTATATCACAGGGAATAGCTTCTCCAGCAACAATACCACAAAGTCCTGGGGTGATGTCAACTTTGATAGTGCCTGGTAACACATTGTTCTCTGGATCAACAATTGTCTGTGGCGACGACCAGAACTACAGTGCTTCAGCCTTTCTAAAAATTCTAGGTACACAATAGCTGGATTTGATACTCAATATATTTTTTTCCCTCTCCGTGTTAGGTTCTTCAATCCCTTCAACACTAACAAGCATTGTGCTTAATAGTAGTTATGCATCACTAAGGTGGAGCTTTGCATCTGACAATTATTCAACACTCAATTATCAGGTAGTAATTAGAAAAAGGTTTGGAGATTTAGTATTCAATGAAACACTCAGTGTAAAGCAGTTCGAATACAACATTCCTGAACCTTGTGACCACTACAATGCAACTGTTACTGCAGTATATGGATACCAAAACCAAACATGCTTACAAAGTGCATCTTTGCAAATTTTTGGAGGTAAGAAATATTATTATAATTGATCAGTGCTATGCATAACAATGTGAATTTGTAATGAATAACATCAGTGGGTGCTATGGATGGCTTCTGTACGTAGTTGTAAAACTCATGAAAGTCAGTTGCAATACCATTACTGAATTCAATTGCGGTGTAGATGGATGGAGTTCTGAGAATGCCATCAACTTGCTGCGCAGTCAAGGACGAATCGAATACAATAGGGATAAAGTTTTATCATTTTCCCACTGATCTCAAAGAGAAATGATCATTCCCATTGATAGGAAAGCTGGATATCATGGGCATCATAATACTTTGTTCTTTCCAGGCTTGTAGTTACCAAATTTGTGTCTCGTCTTTAAGCGTTAATGATACGTAAACTACATCACCCTGATATTGTTCAAAGTGACTAGTAATATCAAAAATTGATTGAAGCATTTTGGAAGACACATCAAAAGAGGCAAGAGTACAGAAAAGTTTTGTTCTGGTAATAGCTTCTTTCAGGCAAACTGATGGAATAGTGTCACTCAAATAATTTCCCAGCCCTTTTTGATGCTGAAGCACAAGTGGGAGAGTTGTTGGCTGGTTGAAGCTACTAATAGTCCATAAAGCGAAGCAAGGAATAGTAAGCATAATAACTGATTGCACTATGTTAAATATCACTTGCTATTCCATAATTGTATATCAATCATTGGAAACTCTGCATATGAAGGAAATTTACATCGACATCAAAAGGTGTGTCACAACAATATCAATGAAGCTTTTCTGATTAACTATGAAGCATAGTTAGGCTTGTTGGAAGCTGTCAATCTGCATGCATAAGACTATGAAATGGTTTTAGGCTTCCAAGGACATGTGTGCAACACTAGAGTTTTTTTATACAGTAGAACAATTTCTCTATTGTTCATCACCTTTTGGATGGGAATGTAGTGGATACAGTCAGTAGTAATCAGGAATTAGAATCAAATCAATACAATTGAGACTCTCATTAAATAGTAGAGTTCTAACTCCTCGCGCATGTGCAAACCACACCCTAACTACTAAAGTGCCTGTGCGCATGCACTACACTACTCCCTCCTCTCTCTCTGAAAGTCTTTAAGTATCATAGATATTATGTCCATAGTGATCCGGCTTTCTCCTGTCTCGAACTGGTCTCGCCCTCTCTGGCTCGATTACCACTGGATGTGGTTCAGCTGCTTGACGTGGTCCTTCAATTTCCACCTCCACTAACAGAGGTTCAGGTTCTTCATGCGGCCGATCCCCCTCAAGGTCTCCGTTGTTATTCAGCACACTCCTTGGTCCTGCTGGTACCCTCGTTTTCTCTTTACTGGCTGGTGCAACATTCTCTCCTCTGATGACCGAACTGTACATGGCTTCAGCCGATCAAAATGTACCACTGTACGCTTCCTCGGGGAATCCTTGTTTTCTCTAGCCGTCACAGGTAAGGGCCCCAATATATCCATTGCCACTCTCTGCATTGGCGTTCCCACCAGTCCCGACTGCATGGGCGCCCGTCTTCTCCTTGTCGGTGATTTACATGAGGCACACTCAGCACAGGCCTTGCACCAATTCACCACATCGTGTCGTTGACCAGGCCAGTAGAACCGAGAGCGAACCTTTTCCAGGGTTTTGCGAAGTCCTAAGTGACCCCCAGTGGGTGTATCATGAAATTCCTTCAAAACAGCCTGAATAGAAGTTCTTGGTATCACGAGCTGTAAATGAGGATTGAACCCCTTTCCTGGCACATCCTCCCAACGCCGATACAGCACACCCCCATCAAGCACCAGGTGATCTTTCTGAGACCAAAGAGTCTGCACGCATTTGCTCCCATCCTTTGGTAAAACAGGAGGAAAATCATCATGTTGTAACCACAATATCACCTGCTGCAAATCAGCGTCTTTGTCCTGTAGCTGTTTTGGGTCCTCAACCGACAGGAAACATACAGACCCTTCCTGCAAGAGTGCTGCACTATCACCAGATCCACCCTTCTTTACAGCATCTGGTAGACCAGGTGGAGGGGTCGACATCTGCAACCCGCATTGTTTACAGGGAAGCCTGGACAGTGCATCTGCATTGCTGTGCTGCAACCCAGGTCGATGTTGAACGCCACCCAATAGAGGAACCTGTTGTTTCACACCAGCCATTGTTAGAGTTTTAGTGCTCATGTTGATAACACAATGGCATTGTTCCAGGAAGTCAGTACCAAGCAAACACTGCTGTGTCATGTACCGCACCACAAGGACATTGTGCACCCCACTATAGCTACCTACCTGTAAAGTAACCTCTGCTTGACCACATAAAGGAAGACTCTCCCCGTTAACGGCCATTACCGGACAAGTAGCCTGCTGAGCTCCTTCCCTTTTACAGCTTTCTTCCAGATGTTCTCATGCAATATCGTGACAGATGAACCTGTGTCTACTAGCATGACTGTAGGGTGACCTTCCACAGCTCCCTGAAGCGTCAATGTACAAGAAACTGCAGACGTAAAATGTACTGACCTGTCTCTCGTGGTTTGGTCACGGCGCCGTTGCGGACAATTCCTACGTACGTGGCCCGGTTTTCCGCATTCCCAGCACGGACCTCTGAACGAGCGTGGCCCTGTCTGCTTTCCCCTGCGCAAGGTATCCAGCTGGTGCAATAGGGATTTAACTTGCGCGACCAGGTCCTGGTAACCACTACCCGGCTGAGCTCCCTCCTCAGAACCGTCCCGAGTCTCCGTAACGCCCGCCACTACCTTCGCAGTCTGAAAAGAGCTCTGCGCCGATTCAACAGACTCCAACCTACAGGCCAACTCAACAGCAGCATCCAGCGTATCCAAATTCTGTTGTAGAAGCTTAAGCTGGATAGAGGAGGAAAGAATGCCATGGATAAACTGGTTACGAACTAGTTCCAGGTGCTCTTCCGCCGGCCATGATGGATACGCCTTGTCCACGAGCATACGCAGCCTCGCTGAAAATGCTATCAGCGACTCGGCCTGCTCTTGCTGTCCCGTGTGAAATTTGCGTTGCCACTCCAACTGAAGTCCGGAAGGTGCGAACTGCTTCTCCAGGCACTCCTTCACCTCTGCGTAATCTATACCGCTATCAACCCTTAACAACCCCATCTGACTCACGATACGTAATGGCTCGTCGTCCAATAAGGAAGCTAATTCCTGATCTCTCTTATCCCTGGGAACGTCAGCTTCTCGGAAGTAGAGCTCTACGCGCTGTATCAATAACCGGAAGTCAGCTCCCTTGCCCACAAAACGAGACGGAGGCCGAACACTGTATCTGGTGACTCTGCGTGACCGTCTGCTTCTGTCATATCCCACTTCTGACACCAGTGTAGCGGATACAGTAGTAATCAGGAATGGACCAGTTGCGCGTAAGGCTATGAATTTAATTAGCCCGTTAATTACTCGTGACGTCACAGCTGGCGGCAGAATCTTTTTTCTAAAAAACTTTGTAAGAGGTGGTACGGAGAGTTACGGACAGCGAAATGCCTGGAGATCGATGTGCAGTGTGTGGGATTACCAAGGCAACAGATCCAAACGTCTCTTTTCATAGAATTCCGAAGGATCCAATTATGCGAGCTAAGTGGACAGACGCTCTTCACCTTCAGAAAGAGAACCTCGGGTCAAGTTCTCTAGTATGCTCTAGGCATTTTCAAAATGGGGATCCCCGTAATTCTCCAAGCCTGTTTTTATGGAAGCGTATCAAACAAGATTCGAGAGCACAAAGAGCTAAGAACAGAGAAGCTCGAAGGTTATTCACCATAACACCTGAGCGTGTAACTACTTGTAGTTCAGCTGCAATTGTTTCTGACATTACTACTACTCCATCTACTAGTACTTATCTGCCATCTACTAGTACGCCTCTACCATCTACTAGTACTCCTCTACCATCTCTACCATCAACTAGTACTCCTCTACAATCTACTAGTACTCCTCTACCATCTACTAGTACTCCTCTACCATCTACTGGTACTCCTCTACCATCTACTGGTACTCCTCTACAATCTACTAGTACTCCTCTACCATCTACTAGTACTCCTCTACCATCTACTGGTACTCCTCTACAATCTACTAGTACTCCTCTACACTCCTCTACCTCAACTCCTGATAGCCCAGGTTGGGGAGCAACTTGATGCCAATTATACTGTCTATGAGCTACCTGGACCAAGTGGACTGCAGGCTGAAGAATGGGAGCTACCTGGACCAAGTGGACTGCAGGCTGAAGAATGGGAGCTACCTGGACCAAGTAGACTGCAGGCTGAAGAATGGGAGCTACCTGGACCAAGTAGACTGCAGGCTGATGAATACCGCTTGATGAATGAAGCTCTTTTGAAACGTATAAAAGTACTAGAAGAGGAGAAAAGGGGTCGCTTATCAGATTCGACAAAGCTACCATTCTGTATTGAACAGATACAACATGACGACAAGCTGGTACAATTTTATACTGGGTTCTCCTCTTTTCATTTGTTTTTAGCTTTTTTTGAGCTACTTGGCCCTGCTGTGGACCATCTTTACTTCTGGGGGTCAAAAGATGGTGCAAGGAAACGTTGTAACTACATCTCCCTCTTTTCCAAGGAGCATATAAACTTTGTATATGCCACCCTTCATCGATGGTGATGTGGTACATTTGACATGACAGAAAAATTGATTGGCATTCACTTGCAACTCCTGTAGCCGTCCAGAAGCCCAGTGTGCATATCCACGCTCCAGTGCTCTAAAAGCCCCTTCTTCCCCAAAGTGCCCAACGTGTCCAGCCAAGTATGTATACACAAGACCTACATTCATACATGTACTTATTTAAACAATACAAAATGTAAAGCATAAATTGTAGTATTTACCAGATGTAACTTGTGGTATAGAACGAGCTATGTCCTTAAAGTTAGCATCAGTGACCTGCTTCCAGCCAGTAAGAGGAGGGGGTGGATTTGATGGCATCAGCACCTGCTCTCCAGCTTCTTTTAAGCATTCATACTTCCTGTGAGTATACGAGCCATCAACATCCACAATCTTCTCCTGCTCCTGCTCAGAAAGGAGAACTCTTAAGTAGAGTCAAGTGAAGAAGTATTTTAAAGCACTAATCATCAGTTTTTAGTTGTATCACAAACCTATCCAAGATTTGCTGCTTTTTCCAAGAAGTGGGAACTTCGATGCCTCTACATAACAACCACCACCGTAAGGCAGATATGGTATGCTTATTGTAGGGCTTCGAAAGTTTGGCTCCGGGAATATCATCTTCGGTAAGAGTAACTTCACACGCAGCGTTGCTAATGCCGCTCATTTTCTATTGCTAGATCTTCGCAACCACTCGGTCTCTTGTCACGCTACAAACGGTATATCACACGTGGATGACTGGTAAGTTTATCAAAGTTCTTTTAATTAGAGCACGTTAGATACGAAGCTCTGAAATTCGCAACACGATAGTGCTTCCATTGACTTCTCATTGACAGAACAGCCGCCAGCCGTGACGTCACGTGTAATTAACGCTAATTAAATTCCTTAGCCTTACGCGCAACTGGTCCATTAGAATCACATCAATACAATTGAGACTCTCATTAAATAGTAGAGTTCTAACTCCTCGCGCATGTGCAAACCACACCCTAACTACTAAAGCGCCTGTGCGCATGCGCTACAGGAAGAAAGATAGCCACTATTCAACAAAACTATATGCACATTTTTGCCCTACCCTCCACACAAAATGTGGAAGAGCATGTCACATTATGAAAACCGTCTATATGAATTGAGGGTGGAAACGAAATTATAACTGTTTTTGTAACTTTGAATTGTTAATTTGCTCCAAAGCTCCATTATAATACCTTATCGTAGATTAGAACATACATGTAGCCATTTAGCTATCAGCATGTCTTTGCCCTCTTTTGTAGCTTTTCCCTATCCACGTCGCTGCTTGTTCTTACATCTGTTTGCTTCCTATCTCCTGAATGTGCAGAGTACTTCTTGCACTAGCTACTAAAACCCATCTTATGAATGCAGTATGAAAATTATCTCATTCTACCTCCTCCTGAATGAGGAGGATCTTACCATCTTCCGGTCAGCATTTAATGAGCATTAAACCTTTGTACTTGCCCGAATACAAAATGTGACCTTCAGAGCATGAGAAATTTTCTGAGGGGGACAATCAACAGGAGAAGTGCTACCAGTTTCTATTCTATGTTGGAGGCATTATATACGTTACTATTATGATAATGCTATCAGAGCAGAAAACTCCTATTGCTCCTTCGATCAAATATGGTTGCTAACCAATGATACCATGTTCCGAAGTGTTTCCTGGAGATCTTTCTAAACCCATTGAGCTTACAGAAATTTTTACTGTATTTATGCTGGATTCCTGCTCCATAAGTTCTTTCCTAGCGATAAACTCACTATCATAGAGAATCCTCAGAGAGTTGCTGAAGGAAGCCTGGCTTTCTTGGTGGTTTGTCATGGCTTGAAGCCCAATGATGTAAAGATTTTCGAAACCGTTTCTTTAGTATTATTTGCACTCACCATAATTCTCTCGTGTTGCGTGTGATAGCATCTTGAGAATGCACAGTTATTTTGTGCCTTCCCACTAAGTGAACCCAAAGCCATTTCAGCTTTTCTGCATGTGATGTCCACCACAAAACTTTAAAAATGGCTAAGTCATTAGATCAATTCACTGGCTAACTGCTAAAGGGCTCATACGGAATAACTGGTTTAGCCATCCTGCAGACTAAGTCAATAGAATCTTTTATACAGAACTGATCTCTTATTCCTCCTGATCACATGGTTGCTATGTGTACACATATTCAACTACCAATACTAAAATATCAATCACATGTTTCTGCCACACATGCTTTCACCCAAGCATGCGGTCATATCGTATGCATTGACAATTTAACTCAAGCTAATCCAGCTATATGCGTACAGGCATGTACTGTAACACTGTGAGTTATAACTGCATTCAGACAGGGCAGTCTAATTCATTCCTCAAAGTGTATTTTCTTGTGTGAAATCAAAAAAAATTTTTTTTTACTGCGTCTGTTTATTTATCCAGGTACATGCGAGATTGTAAATGTTATCATTAATGCTACTGGTCCTTGGCAAGCTGATTGCAGTTTCATCTCTTGTACTCAGTCCATTGGATGTTTGGTATTTTTGAATGAAACTTTCTGTACAGCATCATACAGAAACAGTTCATCTAGTCTATCTTGTCCAATGCAATCTAAAAATTTAATACCTGGACCTGGAGTCTATACAATAATGGCATATGCAGTTTCAAGTGATGGGTCTTATCGTGATTGTGTGTACACTGGAGTCACAGTACTTACAAATAAAGGTACGATAGATTTTGTTTCTTTAAATAAACTTTATAACTAACAATTGCATTATTCTTTTCTCACAAAAAAATGGAATTTACAACATCACCAAAAGTTACGATTCCAACAACATTAGATGGTATGGCATTGTATTACATCTTCAATATATGTATAGATCATATGCTAAATTGTTCACTTTAGTCTTTACAATATAATATCACCCAGGTGTTTATTTGGATCACTTTATCCATATGGGATTATAATATTCCAACTCATAGATGTGAGACATTTCACATATATTTAGAAACCTGAATGCATGAAAGGACAGAATGTGGAATTACTGTAAAATTGCACCCATTGCAAAGTAATATATGCCTTTGTGTGAGGCTGGAGGCTAATGCTTATTTCCTCTACAAATATGTATTGTAATATACATACATTTAGCATGATACCAAGCATCTCATGAGTTTAAAATATGCATGTTATATTCCATATTCCTTCCATTCCCCCCCCCCCCCCTCGATAAACACATCAGAGTTATGCTGAAACCCACTTGTTTAGAAACACAAGTGAATGTGGTTAGCTTTGTTAAATGCAAACTGTTTAACTTGCATATCTACATTCATCCAGCAATTGGTATCATATTTGGCTCAATTTTTGGTCTTCTTCTTGCCATTGGAGTTGGGATCATTATCTTTTGCAGAGCACGAGGACATTATTGTAAGTCATCAGTAAATCCAAATCTCTCTTCGAATAATCGTATACGCACCTGTTTGCTTTATGTATACTAAATGGTATAACAGCTTTCTGCTGTTCATCGTGAAATTACTCAATTGCATACTTGGACTATTAAAGATGAAAGCTTCAGATCAAATGTTTTTATATATGGTTGGGAAGCCCTTCCAATTATTCATCATACCTACCTTAGCAGCCCTTATAGTTACATCTAAATTTCAAAAAGCTTAAAATTAAAAAAAATTTATTTCTTTGCATTACAAAGAGTGGCTATCACATACATGTACTAAGCCAGTAGTGACCCAAAATCTGTTGTGTATCTAATGATGGTTTAACCTATACTATACATGTATATGTTTTATGAAAATATAGTCAGCAATTTTATAATGTACTAATTTGGTATATCAGAACTGTTAATTTAATAGGATTGTGACAGACCACACCAGCCACAGGTTGTGCACGCATTCAACTGCCGTTAGTGCCAAACAGCTTCTCCTTGCTCTTTGCTTGCATCTAGCTCAGTCCTATCACTAGAAACCCTGCACCGCTCATAGCCCACATCATTACAAGCACGAAAACAAGCCTAACAATATTCTATTCACAAGGTCAACATTGTGACCGGGTCAATGAGATCTGGTCTATCACAAGGACAAAACCTGGAATCCAAATAGCATTGAATGAAGACCAAAAAAACAAGACAGTATAAACTTAGATTGCATGGAATAGTGATATGTGATTGAAAGAAATAAATATACACACCTCTATGGCACCTTTTTAGGACAGTAAAATGTAGATGTAATTAAAAAAGTAAACAATGCAAATGTATACTACGTCTTTATCATGCTTCTATTCATGCAATGTATTTTCATCATTTTACAATAAATCCCTAATCAATACTAATATCACGATTCACACCAACTCTCACAATAAGATGTTCTTAATTTGTTGTTTGTTATCTTTTGCATCACAAATCTACCCACACTAATTTAGTTAATTTTGTCTTTTTTACTTTGAACAGATGATTATAGGCATACATTCACTATTTCTGATGAGACAAGTACCATTCCGATGACTGTAAGTTCCTACAAATTAATGTTACAGTGCAAGGCATATGAATGTAATGGAAGTAAGCTCAACCATCATAATAGCTAAGTGTAGCAGTTTTGCCCAATGGGTAAATCCACATATATATATATATGCGTCAGTTTCCGAGAAAATGAAAAGTGGCGTATATATATATATAAAGTTATTAAAATGCTTCACATTTGAAATGCTAAAACTCCATAACGGTTTAAGGAATCAACGTCCTATTTCGAACACTTCGTGCCACACCACTTCTCTCTACGAAAATCGACTTTGGTGTTTTACCCTTGCTCCTTGCCAACATTACAAGGCACAGTAAACCGAGGGGTTCAAAATCCAGGTAGCTCCCTGCAGGAATGTCCAAATCGCTTCAAAATTCGATATGCACGTAAAGGAGTCCTGTCGCTATTGATTTCTGCAGATCGTTGATTTTTACCTTATCCGTTATGGAGATACAGCAATGCAAAGCAAGTCCACGTTTCCCGCTCGAATCGCGCCTTTCTCAGTCCCACTCGGGAGAATGGAAGCGGTTCAAGGACTTAGAAAGGCACGATTCGAGCGGGAAACGTGGACTTGCTTTGCATTGCTGTATCTCCATAACGGATAAGGTAAAAATCAATGATCTGCAGAAATCAATAGCGACAGGACTCCTTTACGTGATATCGATTTTGAAGCGATTTGGACATTCCTGCAGGGAGCTACTGGATTTTGAACCCCTCGGGGTACTGTGCCTTGTAACGTCAGCAAGGAGCAAGGGTAAGACACCAAAGTCGATTTTCATAGAGAAAAGTGGTGTGGCACGAAGTGTTCGAAATAGGACGTTGATTGCTTAAAATGTTATGGAGTTTTAGCGATTCAAACGTGAAGCATTTTAATAAATTTTTATATACATACGCCACTTTTCATTTTCTCGGAAACTGACCCATATATGGGATCGTTTCCGCGAAAAGGGACCTAGTGCATATTATAAAATTTGTTATAAAAATGCCTTACGTTTAAATCGCTATAACTTCCGAACTGTAAATGCTATTGACTTTCTATTTTCAACACTTCATAGCACACCATTACTGTATGTAGATCTATATTTTCGTGTCTTACACAAGCTCCGTGCCGACGTTATGAGACCTGATTACCCATGGGGTTCGAAACTGCCACATCTTCAGGTAGGAGCGTCGAATTCGTTTCAAATTCAGTGTGTATGTAGAGGAGTCCTGTCGCTATTGATTTTTTCAGTTTGCTAATTTTTATGTTATCCGTTACAGAGATACAGCTGTGCAAAGTTAATGCACATTTCCTGCTCGATGAGCACCATTATTGTATGCAACACGCGTTTCATTCTCCCAATCCACAATAACTTCTTTGTTCCGCCCATTCTCTGCCTAAAACTAAGCCAGCCGTTTGCAACAATTTTGCCTCACCCAGGCAGCGAGTTTATACCAGTGAATTAAAAGAAGAACACAAATTGATGGATCGTTGCAGTATTCTTGCGCCTCCCACGTCGCGGGGTGGCAGTATTCAACACGGCGTGAGTAAGGCTATTTGCTACACACTTGCATCATCCTCTAGTCATGTAATAAAGCTTCCAATTTGCTATTAGTATAGCCCTTGCTAAAATTCTTGTCACGCCCACTAAGCTACGCTTGCAATGACATCGGTTGTATTTACAATTTTCAGCTCATGCATAATGCGTGAACATGCACTGACACAGTCTCCTGCAATTGTGCACACACTTGAATTGTTGCGTACATAAACCTGTACACTATCGTATGGCATATTTTTATCCACAACACCCACTCTGTCTGATGATGATGACACACTTTAACACCACACTTTGTCACATGCACGGGATCTATTCTATTTAACTGTGTGCATTTTTGAGTGGGTTTATGTACTGAGCTTCTGTACCACTCTCTTCGTTTTTCCCTTGCATGGTTGCCGACGCATTCCTTATAACAACTCCTCTTTGTGCAGGCTGGATTTCCCATATAAATGTTTCTTCGTACCTGACATAGAGCTCTCACATGTACATAACTATATGTGTAGCTACATGCAGCATCCCATAGGATTGGACGAGTGTACGTGCATCGTGTGCTCATAGGATTGGTCCTCTATTTGTGCATCCGATCCCCGTAGGGTTGGTCCTTTGTACACACAGGAACCTCGTGTCCTAAAGGATTGTTCTTTTGTACATGCATTGTGTCCCCATAGGCCCATATGATTGGTCCTTTGTACGCACATTTTGTCCCTGTATATTGATCCTCTGTGTTCCATTGGATTGGTTCTTTGTGCTTGCATACACTGTACATCACTGTATACATTCATGTGCAAAGAATAACACTATATTTACCACAACATGCCTATGCATAGTCTTTCTCTAGTAGAGAAGTGTGTAATAAAGCTTTCTTATTTCGCATAACCCTTGCTCAACTTGCTCAACTTCTCATTTTTTTATGCCTCAACTGTTGCTGCTTATGCTGACTTCAAGTCTCTTTTTGCCCACACCATATTGGAGTGCGTGAACATGCCCTCATACCGGTTCACACACCCTTATGCATGTGTATACGTTGTGCAAATAGCACTGTACAATTCTTGAGCCCATCACTTGCACACACACACACACACACACACACACACACACACACATAAACACAACAACACTTATGCAGCGTGACACATATGGCAACATTATAACACTCTCTAATAATGATGGTACATCCAAATACATTCAAGTGTAAGGTCTGCCTCTCTGAACATTTCCTCTTCACAGCGTTCTATTCGATGAACAGATTAAGAGGCAACTGATTCTATTCTCAATTTCTGTAACTGCTTTCGTACTCACTGTGGTTTTTCTCTGCATTGTTGCTTGTAGTCTTCTCTAAAAGTATACTTTTTCGCTCAGTTACACTCATTATCTAGCACTCTACCTTTCACCTGTAAAAGCATTTGGGAGTCTGTCAACAGCAGAATAATGAAATTGTTACTAGCTTGCTAAGGTATGTTTGTGTAAACTTACCAAGGGGGGGGGGGGGGACCCACCACAATCTGCAATGATAGGTGGGTACAACAATATTCATTGCCAGGCCAGCAGTACAATGTTGCATCACTAGTTTGAATGCAGGGAATTCAACAAGTGTTATTGCACTCCATCAGATTTCTGTTCCTGGCCTAGCCTTCTCACAATTAGTACAAAGTGCTGTGCTTCCCATCCCGCCCTTGCTATACCCTTTTAGGAGTACTTGAACACTCACTTCATTCCCTGCATATAACTAGTGTGACCTGCAACACTGTGTGCTGCGTCTTCTTGATGGAAAACGGTGCACCACGCATGTAAAGTTTATTATTATTAATTTTTTGAAGGGCTATGGTCCTGCATGGCCTGTGTTGTTCCTGCATGGCCTGTGGCAATGAATTTTATTGTAGCTACCCTATCCCGCAGATTGTGGTAGGTCACGGCCCATGGTAAGTTTACACAGACAAAAGTAGCAAGTTAAAGTTTA
This sequence comes from Ephydatia muelleri, assembly GCA_013339895.1. Taxonomy (NCBI): domain Eukaryota; kingdom Metazoa; phylum Porifera; class Demospongiae; order Spongillida; family Spongillidae; genus Ephydatia; species Ephydatia muelleri. The sequence goes on along the minus strand of JABACO010000003.1, from coordinate 9,565,714 downwards.
TTATTCATTATCCAACTCTGCACCTCTCTAAGAAAAACATAAAAAATAAAAAAGCCTCTTACATGCCGACCCATGGAATCCCTTATGACTTGTCCTCTATTCTCTTTAATTGTCTCAAGCAGTCCTATTGGGATATGATGTATGTACAAAGGACCAGTCCTATGGGACACTACAGTGTAAGTGATATAACCTACATGTATGTCCCTCATGAGCTGTTCAATAGAATAGATCAAAGAATACAGGTGCAGAGAACACATTCAGTGTACCATCATTATTCGAGTGTTATTGTTTGTGCCACATGTATATATGTGTAAGTGTAGTGTGTGTGTGTATGTGTGTGTGTGGATTTGTGTATGCTGTGGATAGGTTGCGTGATTTAAGCAGAGAAACAGAGTCAGTGTATGCCAATGCCATCAAGCAGCCAGGTAACCCAGGCATTGTCGGGGTGAAGGCGTAGGTTGTGGTTAAAGTTAGAGTGTCATAGAGTGGTGTGAGCTCACTGGTCATAGAGTGGTGTGAGCTCACTGATCGTAGAGTGGTGTGAGCACGCTGGTCGTAGAGTGGTGTGAGCTCGCTGTTTGTAGAGTGGAGTGAGTTCACTGGTCGTAGAGTGATGTGAGCTCGCTGGTCATAGAGTGGTGTGAGCTCGCTGGTCGTCGAGTGGTGTGAGCTCGCTGGTTGTAGAGTGGTGTGAGTTAGCTGGTCATAGAGCGGTGTGAATTCTACTGGTTGTAGAGGGATGTGAGCTTGCTGGTCGTAGAGTGATGTGAGCTCGCTGGTCATAGAGTGGTGTGAGCTCGCTGGTCGTCGAGTGGTGTGAGCTCGCTGGTTGTAGAGTGGTGTGAGTTAGCTGGTCATAGAGCGGTGTGAATTCTACTGGTTGTACATGTAGAGTGATGTGAGCTTGCTGGTCGTAGAGTGGTGTGAGCTTGCTGGTCGTAGAGTGGTGTGAGCTCACTGGTCGTAGAGTGGTGTGAGCTCGCTTGTAGAGTGGTATGAGCTCGCTGGTCTTAGAGTGGTGTGAGCTCGCTGGTCGTAGAGTGGTGTGAGCTCGCTGGTCGTAGAGTGGTGTGAGCTCACTGGTCGTAGAGTGGTGTGAGCTCGCTGGTCGTCGAGTGGTGTGAGCTCGCTGGTTGTAGAGTGGTGTGAGTTAGCTGGTCATAGAGCGGTGTGAATTCTACTGGTTGTACATGTAGAGTGATGTGAGCTTGCTGGTCGTAGAGTGGTGTGAGCTTGCTGGTCGTAGAGTGGTGTGAGCTCACTGGTCGTAGAGTGGTGTGAGCTCGCTTGTAGAGTGGTATGAGCTCGCTGGTCTTAGAGTGGTGTGAGCTCGCTGGTCGTAGAGTGGTGTGAGCTCGCTGGTCGTAGAGTGGTGTGAGCTCACTGGTCGTAGAGTGGTGTGAGCTCGCTAGTCGTAAAGTCGTGTGAGCTCACTGGTCGTAGAGTGGTGTGAGCTCACTGGTCGTAGAGTGGTGTGAGTTCACTGGTCATAGAGCGGTGTGAATTCTACTGGTCGTAGAGTGTTGCGAGCTCACTGGTCGTAGAGTGGTGTGAGCTTGCTGTTTGCAGAGTGGTGTGAGCTTGCTGGTCATAGAGTGGTGTGAGTTCACTGGTCATAGAGCGGTGTGAATTCTACTGGTCGTAGAGGGGTGTGAGCTCACTGGTCGTAGAATGGTGTGAGCTCACTGGTCGTAGAGTGGTGTGAGCTCGCTGTTTGCAGAGTGGTGTGAGCTTGCTGGTCGTAGAGTGGTGTGAGCTTGCTGGTCATAGAGTGGTGTGAGCTCGCTGGTTGTAGAGTGGTGTGAGCTCGCTGGTCGTAGAGTGGTGTGAGCTTGCTGGTCATAGAGTGGTGTGAGCTCGCTGGTTGTAGAGTGGTGTGAGCTCGCTGGTCGTCTCTAGAGTGGTGTGAGTTTGCTGTTCGTAGATTGGTGTGAGTTCACTGGTCATAGACTGGTGTGAGTTCACTGGGCATAGAGTAGTGTGACTTAACTGGTCATAGAGTAGTGTGAACTCGCTGGAAATCACGGGGCCACTGGTGCAGCACATGGCCAGATCTTGGCGGAGTGCTCTCCGCCACAGCCTGGGACCCAGCACCTGTGGATAAAATAGCACTCTGCCCGCTTGTTGCACCTGCCAAAGTTGAAACGCTGGCAAATCTCCTGGCCTGTATTGTGGGTGGCTCGCTCCGTGTGCACCAGATGGTGGAGTAGTGCCTGCTGGTGTGGTGGTGAGCCTGCTTGGAACTGGCTGTTGCCATGCATGAAAGGGCTGATGTGTGACATACCACACCAGCACGTCCTTCTTCAACACATCCCAGCAGAGGTTATGCAGCTTGTCCATAGCTGTGGCCTGCCAAAAGAGCTGTCATACCTCAAGGCTACTGCCGTCGGGTGCGAAGAGCTGGCAGATGATGTGTTGGTACTTCACCAGCTCAAGAGCAGTTTAGGGCGCAATCTGAACATGTTCCAGACTTCCATCCAGGAGCTGAGAACTGAGACCTGTCGCCTGGTGCTGCCCTTCTTAGCCACCTGGCCAACTAGCAACCCGTCATCTATTAGGGGAAGAAGTTGGTCAACTGAGCCGTAGTCAAGGCTATGTCTGGAGTGCTGCACACATGAAATTACTTTTATATGGATGCAAACCTGTGAACATATCAACAACAGTTTGGGATGATTTTTGATTGGATAAGGGTTTTAGGGGTAAGACACCCTGCATTGGGCACTAATGCCAAGCTTAGGATTGGTTAGGATCATTCATAGAATGCATCTGTAGAAACATATGCTTACATCTCAGCCTTAGCAATGGACATGCACTGTACCTAGTACCCATAGAAAGCTTAGTAATAGACTGGTCATGTGCATTAAATTTGCTTTACTACACCTGTACCAAAACTCTACCTTAGGGCGCATTCATGTACTCTGTGTGAGCTGAAAATTGTGTGGGCAAAAGAGACCAAAGTTACTGTGAAGTGGTACAGATGTCACATAGCTGAGTGGGGGAGGGGGGAGGGGGGTATAATGAATGATGAGCTAATGAGCAATAAGACAAATAGGAAAACTGTATTACACGCTTCTCCACTGAGTAGAGAAAGATGATGTGAGTGTGTAGGAACTATTTAAAAACTTTACACATGTTGCGGTAAAATATAGTTATTCTTTGCAACATGTACAATGTATTTGTACCTCTAGAGGACTATGAAGACATGATGTACGTACAAATAATCAATCCTATGGTAACTATGCACACATAGAGGACAAATCCTTTGGGGACATGATGCACGTACAGTGGGCGGCCAATCCTATATGTCGCCACATATCTATGTACATGTGAGGGCTCTATGTCATGTAGGAAGAACCATTTATATGGGAAACTCAGCCTGCACAGAGAGGAATTGTTATAAGGAATGCTTCTACAGGCAACAATGCCAAGCATTAAACTAAGAGTACAGAAGCTCAGTGCATAAACCCCCTCACAAATGCACACAGTTAAATGGTAGAATGTACATGCTTGTGTGTGTCATCATCATCAGACTGTGTGCCACAAGTACTGTATTCGTGAGTGTTGTGCATAAGAATATGTCATACGATGGTGTACAGGACGCAACAATGCAAGTGTGTGCACAAATGCATACAGGTGTGTGAGCCAGCATGAGTGCACTGATGTTCATGTATTATGCGTGAGCTGAAAGTTGACATTGCAAGCATAGCTGAGTGGATGTGACAAGAATTTTAGCAAGGGCTACAGCAAATAGGAAAGCTTTATTGCATGACTAGAGCTAGAGGATGATGCAAGTGCATAGCAAATACATGTATAGCCTTACGCAAGCCATGTTGAATTCGGCCATCTGCGACGTGGGAGGCGCAAGATTACTGCAATTAACCATTCACTCAATCCATTGGTACGATCGTCTTGCCAAGCGAGACGTCTTCTTCTTCTTTGAATTGTCGCTGCATGGGTGTTACGAATGGCTAGCTTCGTTTTAGGCAGAATAAGGGTGGAGAATGGGCGGAACAAAGAAAGTTATCGAAATTTATTGTGAATTGGGAGAATGGAACGCAGGCTGCATGCAATAATTGTGTGAATCGAGCTGGAAATGTGCATTAACTTTGCACAGGTATATCTCCGTAACGGATAATGTAAAAATTAACGAAAAGAACAACTCAATAGTGACAGGACCCCCCCTCTACGTACGCATCGAATTTAAAACGATTTGGATGCTCCTACCTGAAGATGTGGCGTTTTTGAACCCCATGGGCTATCAGATCTTGTAACGTCGGCACAGAGTTTGTGCAAGACGCCAAAATATAACTTTACATACTGAAATGGTGTAGTATGACGTGTTGAAAATAGGACGTAGATAGTGTGTAGTTCAGGAGTTACAGCGATTTAAACATAATGCATTTTTATAACAAATTTTATAATATGCACTAGGTCCCTTTTCGCGGAAACGATCCCATATATTTGCCACTCTGTTAGCATCATTATCTAGATTTTATGCACTATTTTCCTATGTACTCTCCCCCATAGGATTGCTGTCCATTTGTATACTCTATAGTGTACAGATTTAAAAATCCAAGCAATTTAGTGTTTCTTGTTTTTTATGACCTCGGGCAGTTCAGTTGAGCATATCTTTAGCCCTGTAACATTCTTGTCCATTCAAATTGCATACAAACTTCATGTCTATAGAGGTGCATACTAAAATAATAAATTTTAGTGACATTTTGACAGATACATGTAGCATAAATGGGTAAAATCATATCAGGTCAATAAGAAAAACATAATATCTTCAAATATACTCACATTTATACTTTATACAAAGATCAAACCACTTTTGAAATATGTGGGTTCAAAGTTTTGACCCTTTGTATAAACAAATCACAACATTGGGGGTGTTTCTCTCTATAACACAATCATTGGACATTTATTGGTTTATTGCAACAAGAAGGGTAAAATGTTTAATTTTTAAGTCCCATAATGCAATGTTTAAAAAAAATTGCAACGAATGGGTTTATGGATGATTTTACAATTAATATGGTAACATTTGTGTTGGACTTCAAAGGTTTTGTATGGAAAATATTGGAAAAACACAAGAGTACATTTCTTTACATGATTTAATTTGAACAGCTCACCACAAAATTTACACAAGCATTACGTAATATGATGTGTTTATCAACAGTACAATTTGTTTCTACAAATAATTTAGTAAAAGTGTAGCTTGCAGCCCATCTGCACTGGGAATGTTGTACACTCGACCCATGGATGTAATTGGGCTGGTCTTTATTAAACTTGGGCACGGTTAATCACTAGTTCATCTAGCCTACGTGGAAAAGAAAATGATGGAGAAGGTCCAGCAGGATGAAAAATTCGAACTTTCAATTCCTCCTGGGCATTGTATTTTTCCATCACCAAAGCCAGCCACCATCTGGAGTCGTATGCACAGATAATATAGCCATGTATGTCCTCCATAGCAAGGAGATCCCTGTTGGATGAAACCCTGACTATTTCACTTGCAGGACAGCAAGAGTAGACCTTCACTTCTAACTTGTTGGTCTTGTCATGCATAGGATAGTATACATGAAAGGAGTGGGTACCAACAATAGTTATTGCAGATTCCAATTGTTTCCGAAGGAGAATTTCCTCAGCTTCATAGTCAGCTGTAGTAACATACTGGAAATGGATCGATGGTATGGCCCCTTTTGCCCATTCGTACAGTTCTATTGCTGATTGTATCTGGTCCTCAAAAGCCCTCGGTAGACTGGCTTTAGTTGCCAAATGCTTCACAGTGCCTCCCAATCCATTACATGGGCCTTTCCCATGGGATGTGGCAAAGAAATGCCACTCAGCCTGCACATTAAAATCATTCATATGGAAAGCCAGGTTAACTAAGTTTTTCCTATTTTTATACTGTGAACTAGCTCCATCGGTGAAATAATACACCTTCTTCAATCCCTGGATTTGTACAGTCAAAAAGTTAAGAAGTCTCTTTAAGAACAGATGTACTGAGATTACATCATGGACCAGGCAATCAGAAATAACAATATAGCTCAATGACTGCAAAGCATTCTGAGGTGTTCCAGGTAGAGAGGCCGCATTTGAGGAATCTTGCCTCCAGTATACAACAAATGGATGTATTGTGGCCTGGTTATTGTTCCAGTGGAAACCTTGGATGGCAATGCAATGCAAGAATGCTGCCTGCTGTTTGGCTATGAAATCATGCATTCAAAGATTTGATAAGCCTTGCAGAAGTTCATCAACAAAATCATCTGTATTTTTCGTCAATGTTTCCAGTGTGTCAAGATCTACTTTCACCCAAGCCTTATAAGTAGCATCATCAACACCCATATCATTCAATGTTTCCATCAATGCTTTCTTCAGCATTGGCACATTATTACAGTAAGAGCACTCTGTGGTATCAGTTTTGTGATTGCAGTAATCACACCCAACCTCAGTGCTGCTGCTCTTGCACAAATTGCACTCCCCAAGGAAGCAGATGGGTTGTGGAGGATTGCCGGATAGCTTGGCCAAGAAATGTTTATATGTCACCTGTGTGTCTTCAGAGACATTGAGCATCTCCTTAATACTCTCACTGTTGAAAATGACTTTGCACCCTTCAAACAACAATTTAACATTTTGGTGCAACATGCAAACACACACATTGTGAGTGCCACTGGCCCCAGCCAATTCCACATTCTTAGGACGAAGCTCCATAAACTTTGTGAGACCAATTTTCACACCAAAATGGTCTACTTGAAACTGTTTATGCGCTTCACGCATATTGGAAAGAAGTAAACGCTTCTGCACACATACCTTCTCTCCATTAACCTTCATTGAAATGCAGTCTTTCTTCCCTGGCATCATGCGACTGATCCCATCACTCTGGTAAAAGTCTGTGACAAGCTGTACTGTCCTTGCATAGAGTGTCTTACCCGGTCGAGAATTTGGTGTCGACAGTACTCCTTTAGAAGACACCAATTGCTTGGATAACCTTGCCATGTAAAAAGTTGTCCCAAACTCCTTTTCAATTCTTTGTATTGTCCAGGACTGAGGAAGGACACTAAGCACCTGTAGCTTTTCACTTCTAGTAGAGCTGTCACCAAACTTCTTCAGCTGCTCTGAAAGTTCCTGATACTCCTGTTCCTCCTTAGATGGCTCTAGCTTCAGCTTCTTTCTAATACCCTGTTCAATCTCCTTCACCTTGTCTTCACAATACCTTTTCCTTCCAAGCTTGGTTCGATCAATAGGTGACTGACCTAAACTCACCAACAATGAAGACAAATCGGTACTCAGGTCCCGTTCATCACCATCATCTGAACCACTACTCCTAGGTTCCCATGAAGTACCCATATCCACCTCATCGATACTGTTCAAAGGTATTTGACGTTGGATGAGCTTTATTCTGCAACCACTACATATCTTCTGGCCAGGTACCAGTGTGACATCACTTGTCCTATACTGCTGTACCATCGCCAAAGTGATGGCTCTTATAGATTAAGTAACTGGCTTCATATGACTACTGAAGGGATCACAGCATTTCCTTTGATTGGAGACATACAACTTCAGGTTAGCTATTCTGTTTGCATTGCACACAGAAGTCACCAAATGTCCTGCTCTAAGGTGCAGCAAGATCATTTCTTCATCGGTAAGGACATAAAAAGCTTCATTGCATTCATTGTTACAACTTTCATTAGCGCAATGCCAAGGGGACAGCGATTAGCCATTTCTAACCCACGCCCTTACTAAAAACGAGTCGTGCACAAGGCACTACGCGAATGCATATTACGGCGCTGTACAGTGCAGCGCAGCAGCCGTTCGTTTGTATCTAGCAACGCGATTGTTTGTAAAGAATGATAAGGGCAGATGTACGCTATGCACTATGGATATGTTTAGACTTTATACAAACTGTGAATACGTTAAGTAAGTTTTGAGAATCTTTATTCAAGTATCTGAACAGCAAATTTGCAGTCCAACACAAATGTTACAAATTTAGCTATACAATCATCCAGTGACCCATTGGTTGCAACTTTTTAATGCAATATACTTTTTGGGAATTAAAAATTAAGCATTTTGCCTTTCTTTTTGCAAGAAACCCATTCTTAATAACTAAATGTCCAATGATTGTGTTAAGTTATGTACTAAGTGGGTTATAGTATCGTTCAATACAGTGGTTATTTTATTACTGTAAAGTCAACTTGAATAGAGAGAAACGCCCCCAATGTTGTGATTTGTTTATACAAAGGGTCAAAACTTTGAACCCACATATTTCAAAAGTGGATTGATCTTTGGATAAAGTATACATACTAGACAATGACCTCATTAAGTGGGTAAAGTTTGTAGAGGATTTGAAGATGTCATCTTTTTTTTCTTATTGACCTGATATGATTTTACCCAAATGGGGCATGAATTTGCAATGAATTATGACGTATCCAAAAATATGAAAATACAATTTTGTATCATCATAGGTAGCTAATAATATTACATATATACTGAACATCTTTCTAGAACACGTTCATGTATTCTCTGCGATGGGACAGCCCTTAAAATGGCTGGCAGTCATCTTTTCCCGCCTTTGCAACAGTTTGTTTCTGTTTACACAGAAACAGCACTGTCAAAGCACTGCAACATAAATATATATATATATGGAACGTTCTATACGAAAATGGGTCTTGTGGATTTTATTTTATAACATAAAATTTAAATCGATATATCTTCCGAAATATTAACGCTATCGGGTTCCTATTTTTAACACAACATACCTACACCATTACTATATGTGAAAAATATTTGTTCTGTTCGTTAATTTTTGCTTTATCCGTTATGGAGATAGAAGTGTGCAAAGAAATTGCATATTTCCTGGGAACGATTAACGTATTACGAGGACGTCCTCGAAGCCAGTCGTAATACATTAATGGCGCGTAACGCTCGGGAAATATGCAATTTCTTGTATCTCCATAACGGATAAAGCAAACATTTACGAACAGAACAAATCAATAGCGGTAGGACCCTTCTACATAGGTACCTATTTTGAACCAATTTGGACACTCCTACCTGAAAATGTGGCCGTTTTAAACCCTACAGGGTATCGGGCCTTGAAACGTCGGTACCCCGCATGTGTAAGACACCAAAATGGATTTTCTTATAGTAATGGTGTGGCATGTTGTGTTAAAAATAGGAACCCGATAGCGTTAATATTTCGGAAGATATATCAATTTAAATTTTATGTTATAAAATAAAATCTACAAGACCCATTTTTGTATAGAACGTTCCATATATAGTGCTTGTTTCTGTGTAAGCTACAATAAAGAAACAAACTGTTGCAACTGCGGAAAAGATGGCTGGGAATATGTGTCAGAAAGATATGATTAGCTACTGTACCTATGGTAAAAATTGTATTTTCATATTTTTGGATACTTCATAATTCATTGCAAATTCATGTCCTATAATGCTATCTGTCAAAACGTGATTAAAATTTACCGTTTTAGTGTGCAGCTCTATAGACACAAGTAAATAAAAACATTCTCTATGAGAAAGTTGGTGGGATATAGGATTTGCAGGCAATTGGTGGTGTAAAAAGCAAGGAAACAAGGTCTTATCAGAAGGGAAAATGTAATAGTCCAATATTTATAGCACATTTGTAGGCATATATTGTTTCTGTGCTAAATATAGGACTATTACATTTTCCCTTCTGATAAGACCTTGTTTCCTTGCTTTTTACACCATCAATTGCCTGCAAATCCTATATCCCACCAACTTTCTCGTAGAGAATGTTTTTATTTACTTGATTCATTGATTTTTTTTGGGTTGTGTGACGTCATATGTGTGGGTGCAAGTAAAGTTTTAGTTAAAGGTGGGATGTGCTTTTTTCCAAACAACGATTGAATCACCAAAGATTTTTCTCTAGTTGTGTGCTATTTATACAGATGCCTTAATTTCTATATACCGTAATTACATCACACAAGATATCTCAATTTTACAATAACACAGGCCGTATAGTCGATTCTGTACCAAAGTATAAAATTGACTATTTTCATTAAGGAACCCCTTCCGACCAATTCTGAATCTAGTGGTGAAGTTTTCATCGTTTAAAAGTGTTCCTATCCCGAGTTATGAACCCGCAAGAAGGTTCCGGGACCGGGTACGAGGACGGGCAGTACCCTTTTGTTCTCAACAACCGCGCGGTTCTGCGACATAAAACAAAAACGAAACTGCTCACTTTTGACTTCTAGTTCGATTGCCATAACAAGGTAAACGATCCGTTCGTTGGGAGTCTTGGTAGAGACGGGTCGCATGTTTTTAATGAGAATCATAATCGGGGTCAAATCCTATATGGAAGTTTCTAACGAAACTTCCAATTATGTTTGTATGCAATTTGAATGGACAAGAATGCAGCAGAGATATGCTCAACTGAACGTACCAAGGTCACAAAAATCAAGAAACAGTAAATTGCTTGCATTAAAAAAAACTGTACACTATAGGGTATACAAATGTCCAGCAAATGTGCATGTTCCTATGGGGAGAGTACGTAGGGAAAATAGCGCATCAAAACTAGATAATGATGCAAATAAATATGGAACCTTCTTCGAGATAATGACCATAGTGGATTTAACATAAAACTCAAATTGCTATAACTTATCAATGGTTATGCTATCAACTCCTTATTTTCAAACTTCGTTCTATACATTTCTCTATGTGTAAATGTAGTTTGGTGCCTTGCACAATCATAGTGCTGATATTACAAGGTCCGATACCCCACCTTGTTCAAAACCTCTACATTTTTAAGTGCTAGAGTTGAAATCATTTCAAATTTGGTGTGTATGTAGAGGGGTCCTGTCGCTATTGATTTATTCATTTTGTTTATGCATTAAGGAAATACGGCTGTGCTAAGTTAATGTACATTTTTCTGGTCGTTTCGCACCAATCATTTTGGCAAACTGCGTCTAATTAAATATATGGGGGAAATTTTGGGTGGAATCGAGTGGGAAAATGTGCATTAACTTTGCACTGTGGTATCTCTTTAACGGATAGAGTACAAATTAAGAAACTAAACAAGTTAATCGCAACAGGACCCCTGCATAAACATCGAATTTGAAGAGAATTGAACGTTCCTACCTAAAGATGAGGAGGTTAAAAACCTGATGAGGTATCAGACTTCATAACGTCGGTACTATGATCGTGCAATTAGGCACAAAATACATCTTCGCATAGTCATGAAATGGTGTAGGACGAAGTGTTGAAAATAGGAAGTCGATAGTGTTAACCATTCGTAAGTTATAGCAATTTGCGGTTTATGTTATTGGAACTTTTGCTAGAAACTTCCATATAGGATTTGACCCAGACTATGAAGTCATTAAAAACACACGACTTCTAACGAGACTCCCAACGATCGGATCGTTTAGCTTGTTTTATCAATCGAGCAAGAAGACAAAAATGAGCAGTTTTGTTGTTGTTTTATGTGGCAAAACCGCACCATTGTAAAGAACAAAAGGGTACTGCCCGTCCTCATACCCTGTCCTGGAATTGTCCTCCTCCTTCTTGACCACGCATAACTCGGGGCAGGAACACTTTTAAAGAATGGTAATTGCACCATAGCTTCAGAATTGGTTGGCATTTTCGCATTTGTAATCAAAATAATCTCGAGCTATGTATTGGCAGTTGACTACCAAATAAGAATGGGGTAGTACAGAACGCTACTCGTGTCTGACAGGACTCCTGGCACAAGATTAGTTTATAGAATTTGTCCTTACCAAATACGAAAACTACAGTATAAGGAGCCAGTAGCAAGTATGTAATCTAATTTAACGTATACGGTCTACAATGGAAAATAACGAGTAAGCGGAGAGCAGAAGAAACAAACCACTGAACATGAGAAGGATAAAGCAGAGCCTGAAAAGAAACAGACCGCTGAACTTAAAAATTATCAAGCAGTCGGGGGAACCAGAAACAAACGAACCGCTGAACATGAAACGTATCAAGTAGAGCCAGAAAAGAAATGGTTTTGCTAAAAGGCAACGGTATTGGAAGAGTTTTGAACCTGTTGCTTGGTGGATTGAGTGCTATTCGGGAAGCCTAAATATATACTGGAACGCCATCGAAAAAGAGTACTACTGATAAAGTCACCCAAAGGTATGTCGTACACGTACTTACATGTGCCAATAGCTACCTACTATTATCATTGATATTATGTTCTTACTACACGATGTGTGACGATGTTGCACTAAGGTAATCATGTGGCACCTTGTGTCTATACTGTACATGCATGCCATGATGCCCCTTCCCCCCACATTGCCCAAGCTGTTGATTGATGAAGCCATAGGCATGATTTGGTTCAGTAACATATTACTATGACGGCTGCCAAATGCAAATAAGGTGGCTTTCTATCTTGAGTTTACTTGTTATTGATTACTTCTGTATTTAAAACCTCACTATGTGGGATCGCTTCTGCGAGCTAAAGCATTTTTTTTTTTCAAGATTTCAAATTTTTGGATATTCTAGAAGTCTGGAGTGTCCTCTGCACATTGCTTCTTACGCACTGAGAATCGAACTATCCATCATTGAGTTGTAAGGCTCTAAATTTTTAATTAGCCCTACATTTCAAAGCATGCATTACATTTCTATTATGCGTACTGGAAATGTATGCACTAAGTCCCTTTCGCGGAAACGATCCCATATAACCAATTTTCTATTATAGTGGGGCCACTTTGTGTATCTGCATAGGAGGTTAAAGTTAAATGAGTTTAAAAATTCATGCATTTCAGATACATGATTTTGTGGCTATACACTTAGTGGTCATACAGTAACTGCTGACAATATGAATGCATGTATTTATCTCCTTCACTACTGTAGCTTCTCCCATGTAGCATGCTAAAGACGGTCTCAGAAAGGCTATTCTTAGCAATAGTGTGTTGTTAGGATGCTTTTTGCATAACTCACCTAGCTGTTATGGATATTAGTAATAAGTGTAGTTGCATTGCTATAATAAGGCAGGTGAATCTCTACATGATGTTAATGCTATTAGTGAAATTATTGTAGCAGGTAGTGACATTGTAGCCAGGGTAAGGTATCATACTGAGGATATATTGCATATTATCATGTGCGCAAATATTTACTTTTCTATTTCAGAAGTCCAACCATAGCATCCTTCTATTAGGACAATCCAGTTATGAGGAGATTGCAAACTTATCAGAGGATGGGAAAGAGGATGTTGCCAACGCGACAGAGGATGAGCCTGTGTGGCCTATTATACTGAGACTGTAAACTGCAATGTATGGTCTGGGAATGATACTTTTGTACAACTTCTATGGTACTGTATGACCTTTGCGTGACAATTGTATCAAAAAAAACCATGAAACAAGTAACTAAAAACATTCTCTGTGAGAAAGATGGTGGTATATAGGATTTGAAGGTAATACTGGTGTAAAGAGCTAGGAAACAAGGGGAAAATAGGGGTCTAACAATAAGGTCCAATGTAATAGTCCTATATTTAGCACATGTGTAGGATATTATGTAATTATTGTGCTAAATATAGGACTATAACATTTTCCCTTATTGTTACACCCTTGTTTCCTTGCTTTTTACACCACTATTGCCTTCAAATCCTATATACCACCATCTTTCTCACAGAGAATACAGATTTTAGGTGCTTGTAAACATAAATCCACTAGGTCATTATCTTGTACATGTAGAACATTCCATATATACATGTATGGATTTCCCCAATTATACTAAAATGTTGGTCTGCATTGCCACTATGAGAGAGGGAGGCATGCACACCATAGGTTGCTGTTCACACTCTTGATCCATTTGGTTATCATGGTCTATGGTGGTTAATTGTATTATTGCAATGTGTCGTAAAATTATAATCAAGGACAGATGATAGTGATGTTCACTTGTACCTCTTTCATGCAGCAAACTCCAATAGATACAAGTACCAAAATAGTCAGTGAGGAAAGCAGCAATCAACAAGAACAAATGGTATTAAAACCAATGCACAATTATATTTATAATCACATACAGTGAATTCAAGAGAATCGCAAAACTCTTGACAATAAGACTGACATTAACATTAGCAGTGTAGTAAGCCGGAATGAAACAGCCCAATTCACATTTTTGATCATTAGGCAGCAAAGAAATTGTATTATGCACACCCTCGCCTCCAACAGTATGACTACACCTACATCCCAAGAAAGAGTATTGAACATAGTATTATGCAAAATAGGAAATAAAATGATATATGTGTAACGTCCTTGTCTAACGAACTTATCTCTTTAGTTACCAATTACTGTTTCAATAGTCTATCACATTTATGTCCCGAATGGATCCATCCAATGGTTTTGCATTACTAGTATCCCGAAGGTGTCAGGGTAAAACGGATCAGTCTTTTTCACCGGCGATGTGGAAGTAGTTGTCTTGTCAAGAGTATATTAGAGCATAATAAATGACATCATACAGGTTCTGACACTCGAGTTATGTGACATTGCTATGCAATGATTTAATTCATTATGAAAATAAAGCTGCCATTCTTATTAATAGTATACTATTGGCTCAATTGAATCACTTTTAAGAATAAAATAATTAGAATTGAAATACTTGGTTGTGTTGCTGCTGCATTAAAGAATACTCAAAATCTGTGCACAAAGAAACCTCTGTGATTATAGAAATTACTGTATTTGTCTTTATACATTGCAGCTATGGATTTTTAATAAGTGTGTAAGATAATCACACATTATGTGAGCAATATGAATGCTTGTTATCGTGGTGGGAACAAGGAATGGATAAATATTTGAAAAATAAATGAAAAACTGAGTGATATTCATTTAAAGAATAAAATTATGAAATTATTTTTATTACCTAAATTACTTTCAGATGCTGATAGACCTTGCATCGAATGGTAAAGCTACTGAATTGGCAGCACAGCTTACAACTGTTAATATTAGTACACAAGATAAGGTAAGCAGTTTGTATATTAGAGCAATACAAGAGTATTTATTTAACTTAACTAACTGATATGTTTGCATTTAGCATTGCTTTTGGTGTACTTATTGATATTTCATACTTTAGTATCACAATATTCCTTATGCATTTGGGTGTGGTTTTTGTACATCTCCTATGTTTGTAATCATATTATCATCTATACAAGAGATATAAAATTTTTTAAATATAATTGGTGAAGAGTAAGGAAAACAAGGGTACTGAGATACGCAATTATGAATTTATAAATAAAATTATACAGATCAACATTTAGCAATTTCAAATAGTATGATCAATGTAGTTATTTGCTACATGCTCTGTTATAGTTATAAATTCATAATTGCGTAATTAATGTAATCCCTTGTATCTTTAATTCTTGCATACAAATCCTAGATCAAAATGTTTAAAATTAAACTTTATATCTGTTTTCACGCCCTTTGCAACCTGCAATCTTCTTAGCACAATTCATTTCTCTTAAGAGAAACGAATCATGCTACAAAGGGTGTGATGAGACTTTGACTGTCAGTTGTTTAGAAGCAAATGGAAAAAGGTGATATGGACCACTACCAAGCTGATCCCATGAGTAAGAAGGCTTGCGAAAAGGCCAGCAAAGCTTTCCCTGTAAATAGAAAGGCTTGCGTCAGTTGATTATGCAGTGAATAACTCTGTAATTGTTACCGGGATTAATTTGTCAACTGTATACCACCTCGATGACATGAGGGAACTTTGACAAAAACAAACTATTCACGTCAAAAATGTCTACTTATCGCTTCTGGCCACAATGTCACATGTACTTCAATGCATTGATAATATGTCATATTTGCGATTGCTAATTAAATAAAACTTTTCTAATAATAATAAAATCGGAAGTTTCTCTAGAAACAGAATTTGACTCCAACTATGAATGTCATTAAAAACACATGTAACAAGATTCCTGACAGCTGGATCGTTTGGCTTGTTGTTTAAATTGAATGAGAAGACACAAATGTGCATTTTCGTTGTTATACGCAAAACTGTGCAGTTGTAGATCTGCCCCTTCTTATTC
Organism: Ephydatia muelleri; assembly: GCA_013339895.1. Taxonomy (NCBI): domain Eukaryota; kingdom Metazoa; phylum Porifera; class Demospongiae; order Spongillida; family Spongillidae; genus Ephydatia; species Ephydatia muelleri. Next base: position 9,549,705 of record JABACO010000003.1, on the reverse strand, counting down.
CCAGTCCTGGAATATTCTTGTACATGTACCTCAACCATGCATAACTCAACCCATGTGTGATAGGAACCTTCTAAAGAATGAAAATTGCACCATTAGCTTCAGAATTCATTGGTCGGCATTTTTGCTTTTGTGATCAAATTGTCTCGAGCTGTGTATTGGCAGCTGTATTATAGCAACTATCAAATAAGATTTGGGTTCTAAAAAATGCTACTCATGCCTGACAGGACTCCTGGTGCAAGATTAGTTTAGATATTTTTCATTACCAAAGAAGCTAAGTGATGCAATCTATTTTAATGTATACGTTCTACGACTGAAAATATAATAATGGGCCAAGCGAGAGCAGAGCCTGAAAAAGAACTGACCTCTAAACACGAAATATGTTAAGCAACACTTGAAAATGAATTGCCCAACCAAAAGTATCAAGCTGTCGGGCAAGTCAGATAAGAAATGGACTGCTTAACGTGAAAAATATCAAGCAAGGCAGAAAAGAAACGGGTTGCTAAAAGGTGATGGTGTTGGAAAGTTCTGAACCTGATTGCTTGGCGAATAGAGTGTGATACGGGGAGGCTAATTATACACTGGAATGCCATCGAAAGAGTACTACTGATAGTCACCCAAAGGTATGTCCTACACATACATTTAGCTGCTACCTACTCTTACCATTGATATTATGTTCTTACTACATGATGTATATACATGTATGACGATGATCAATTATGCACTAAGATGATCAGGTGGCACTTTTTGTCTATAAATGTATGCGTCTGTATGTTAACCGAAAGTCCCATAAGTTAAATGTGTTATAGCTTTTCAAGCATAGGCATAAGGTATGCAGTACATGTACATTATTTTATAATAACATTCATTTTCCACTGCAACTACTCCTTGTATGAGCCAAATGATATCGTACTAAGGGAGTAAAATTAAATGGTGGCATCGAAATAGCTATTCATAAGGTTAGCACATTGCTACATCTAAGTCAGACATCAGTGGTTTGCACAGAAGGTTGGCTGTACTAGAAGCTGTTAGTGACATTAGTCAATAGTGCAGCTGCATTGCTATAATAAGGCACTGAGCATGCATAGAAAAGTAGTAGGTGAATCTCTACATGATGTTAATGCTATTAACGTAATTAAGATAACAGGTAGTGACATTGTAGCTGGGATCAGGTATCATACTGAGTGTATATTGCATATTATCATGTGAGCCAATATTTACTTTTATGTTTCAGAGCCCCCAACCATAGCGTCCAGGATGATGCAGGTATGAGAAGATTGCAAACTTACCAGAGGACGAGGAATTGAAAGAGGATGTGGCCAAGGCTACTGAGAACGAGACAGTGTTGCCTATTATACTAAGACTATAAACAGCAATGCTGCTTGTGGTATATGCTTGGTATATGATCTTGTAAGGTCTGGGAACGAGACCTTTCACAACTTCCTTGGTACTGTATGTCCTTTGCGTGACAATTGTATTAACAAAAATCCATGAAACAAGTAATTACAAAATTCTCTTGTTTCCTTGCTTATTGCACCCCTCTTGCCTTCAAATCCTATATACCACCAGCTTTCTCATAGGTTTAGTTACTTGTTAAATAAATGTGTTCAACATAGTCTAGTTCAGAAAGTCATAATACCCCCCCAAAAAAACAATTTGGCAGTAAGTTTGTAACTTGTCTGTTATAGTGCTATTTCATAGCAGCTAACATTAGGCTTCAATTGTGACAAAGATATAATGCAATACATCTCTTATCCACTCAAAGCTTATTTTACCAGATCCAGAACCATTTTTCTACGTTTGAGTTTGGGAAGGAGAGAGCATTATCTCTGTTGTCTGAGCTTTCGAAGCGTCTTCATATGATATCAGGGAGTCTACATGGACTCCCTGATATCATATGAATAATGTATTTCATAACTTGTATGCTGTATCTATATTACAAAACAAATATGATGATTAAAAATATATAATAGTGAAATGTATAGCCATACATGTATGACAAAGATGAGGTGGCCTTGGAGTTTTATTACTATCACCGGATGGTCCAGCTGCTGGGCCACCTATGCTGCAATAATTATAAAACTAATGACCAGTTCACACTGGCCAGTTGTAGGCCAGGGCATTCCCACTCACAAATATAAACACTACTGAAACACACATACTAAGCAAAAAGTATTTTATAAATTGTTATAGAACTGATGCTGCAATTCTTCGTTGCACAAGTCATTGAAGGAGGAACGAGTTTCCGATGTCAGTTGATACATATTTACATACAACGGTATGACAATATAACATATGTAAGCATGTGCTATTATTGTTGTTGTTCTATTTATGGTGTACAGTTTGGATGTCTTCTAAATGCTTGAAATCAATACAGCTCACAACTATACTGTAGATGCACGTCTGAATAATACTAGGCACTATATGTAGAACACGACTCCTCACATTCCCTGATATGGGGCTTATGAATAAAAAGATTATATTTACATACACAAATCTTAGATTATGTATGCTTAGATCCGTTCTCGAGCACACTGCAAATGAATTGTGCAGTTTATATTATTGCTTTGATAATCATCTTCTAAACCAGCTTTTCTCTCTCATTTGCATTGATTGTTTCCTGTGTATCCTTGTAGTATGGTCATTCTCTACTGCACCATGCCGCGATGCACAACCAACAAGACATTGTGATACTTCTTAAACAAAAAGGAATCAATATGAATATAACTAACAAGGTGAAATCAGCTCTCATGACTCAATGTGATTTTGCTTGTACAATGTGTGCAATTTAATAATACATTCCTAATCTCACAGAAGCAATCAACAGCTTTACATTTAGCAGCTTTAAGTGGGAGTGCAGTTTGCCTTGATATACTTCTGTCAATGGCTGAAGTTGACAAGATGAAAACGGATGATGTTAGTTATTAGGATCTTTGTGGTTAGAAAATGTGCATGTTTTAAAATTGTGTGCCTTTTAAAAATTCATTCATGAAATTCATCTGGAGCTACTGATCTTTTGATACCATACTGGTAGAAATCATCCTATATAAGTTTTTAATTCAGTCATCTTTGTGCATGAGGCAAGTTTCATACATTTGCTATTCTGACATTTTTCATTAGCTTATGTTTTACACCTTTCACATCTATTCATGATGTGTGGAACTCATTATTTGGATATCTCTTGTTGTTTTTCTCATACTAATTTCTTTAAACTAAATGGTATATGCCATGCCCCTATGCACATACGTTTTATGCTGGTTACACTGTGTTCATGTATAAATGACACAGCCATCTTTCTGAATGTTGTACTTACATTAGATCGGCAACATGGCAATTCATGAGGCTGTACTTCATTGTCGGCTTTCTTGTTTGGAAATCTTCAAAAAATATTCATTTGATTTCTGCACTCCAGGAGAGGTACAGTACAATTAATTTAACCACATTGTATGCATTCATGCTACAATTTTGTTTACTATACCCTTATTTAATACTCATTATATGTATACATGTAGCTGTGGTCAAAGGATATATTATCACACATGTTTATTCACCATGCTAATGTTGCACACATCTTTACAATGTCGTCATACTCTCCCCCGTTAGAATAAAAGTGGAGGTTGGTGATGACGTTGAGCATACAGGTAGTAACCTGCAGACCCCTCTGGTGTGCTAATAGTAGTGTGGGAACTTCATGCAGGAACTGGAACACTTGCACTGGTTGCAGTTGTTTGGCTTGATTGAGTATTATTTTGTATAGGCACTGGTAGTTGAATGCAGGCACTTGTACATGTACATATGTTGAGTACACACTTGTAGAGCTTGTGGCAGTTTTTCAGGGAGAAAGAGGACATTACCCAATCCTTTTCTTGCACGTCCCAGCCATCCTGCAAGTGATCAGTTTGCTGCCTCCACAATGATTCCATCTCTCCCTGCATAATTTACGATTCTGGTCCTCAAGGGTACACATTCAGGGGAGAAGCAGGGAAAAAAGTAAAAGACACCATTTTCCAACTCTATAGAGCTCAGTAAGAGCTACTGTATCCAAATCTGAAATGATCGTTTTACAAATTTCTTCCGTCACAAAGTTGAGTGGGGGAGGGGGGGGTTGTGACTATTAATGATATTATCTATGCTTTTTCCAAGTGGAAACTAAAGCAGGATACCGACTCTGGCCACTGCTCAGTTTTATATATTGTTGTGTGGCTTGACCCAACTGATCATCAACCACAGGTGTAGTGGTGGACATTGCTGTAAACGTTTATAGGTGTGTACACAAGTGAAGGAATGGAGAGCAAGAATTAGAGTTGAATTGGAGTTACCTAGCTAGCAATGTGTGCTTGTGTGTGCTTGTGTGTGCTTGTGTGTGCTTGTGTGTAGATCTCACCAGAGAGTGTTAGCAGAGAACAACACCCTCTTCCAGTAGTAAAGCAGATCTTGACTCGGCTTACAGGTGTAAAATTATATTGGATGCGAACTTTTTTGGAAATCAACACTGACATGTGTTAGCTTGACTTACCACATTTATTACCCCATTGGGTTGCTTTTATTTCAGTCAACGTCTCGTTGACATTACATGTAATTCAACTTCAGAATAACATAATGTCCACTGTTCTGAGTGGCCTTGTAAGTGTTGTGTGTCCATGAAGGCTGGCCAAGTAAGGATGCACTGAACCATTTCTCAGTTGCCAAGTGGGCTTATGACTGGCGAGGGTCTTCTGATAAGTGAAAGCAAGATAGTAATTTTACATCATTGACATGAGACATCAGATTGGACAAATTACACATTGGGCATCATGGCATCACTAAATGCCGGAAGAGAGCTTATCAATCAGTGTGGTGGCCAAGACTAGTTAGAAGAGCTAGTCAAGAATGCTGCAAAGAGCAAGTACAGAGAGCAGAGCCTCTTATTTCAACATCACTTCCTAATCTACATGTACCTTAGCAGAAAATTCCCTTAGATATTTTCGGGTCGAAAAAGTCTAATCTAGTATAGTGAAGTGGGTTATTTTGTAAAGTTAATAGATACTAATATAGAATTTAAAATGGGCATCAATTAAGGGTACCCTACATGTGCAAGTGCAATGTTGGATGTGATTTCTCGCTGACTCTACATGAAGCGATGTGTACTGCAATATCATGCGTGGATTATCATTATCAAAAAATGTAATATTTCTTAACTCTTTGAACGCCAAGTGCGCATATGCATGCATGCACACACAACCAGGTGTGGCTAAAGAACCCCATTATTCAGATGACCTCACTTGACTTCACTAAATCATCACAACAATACTCCAAGAACAAGAATGCGTAGCCCAGATCAGTGTAGTATATCATACTTGTTTACTCCAAGGTGCCAGTGGGTTATAAAGACACACAAAATGTGCTTACACCAGGACCACATACTTATATGACTATGGGGTCATATGCTTGTCAGTATTGTAATTCCATGCATCTACAATAGTATTCAAAGTGATTTTGATCAACACAACATAACACACAGCACTGCATGAATGGTGAGGCAGGTAATTCTCGCATTTATGTATATATGCACTTGGCGTTCAAAGAGTTAAACATGACATTTGGATTGGGTATTGATAATGACATATAACTGTACATGTATTTGTATCAATGTTTACACTAATGAGATTATTTATCTAATACTTTATATTACCACAATTTGATGTTTAATGTCGAACCTTTTTTGTTGTTGCTCTGTAGGATGGAAATTCACCAATACATTTTGCTGCACAAATTGGTTGGCTGGAAGGTATTAAGGAAATCTTGAGTGACAGTCACATCAATGTGGATAAAATACTTAATAATGTAAGTTTTTAAAGCTAAGGGTATGGGTTTGAGGATTGCTTATAGTCTCAGCTTGTGGTGCTTTGTTTTACATAGTAGATGGAGGGGGAATCCTCAATTGCAAACAATGTTGCTCTATGGATAGTATTTATGCGGTGATCAATAATATACCTTTCAACATGTTCTTGTCAAGACTCTACTGTTGCTGAATATAACAGGCATCGTTTGGTAATTTGGTAATAAAATCAGCAGTTCCACTTAGCATGTACAACGATTGATGTTCTCTTATACGTTTTGTTGACGCAACATGAAGGTGCAGGTGAACATGCTGCTGCTGTTTCTTAAACGGGTCACAACAATAGTTGTGCAAGTATCGACGTGGCAGTTGTAACAATATTCGAGAGAAAAGATAAAGCACGCAAATGTGCCCAAATATGGAAACTCCTGCTGAGTCATGCTACAGTAGGTTATTAAACCACTAGTGGCTGTAGCGTGGGTAGCTGTGGTGAGGCAGTTACATAACACCACTTAGAACATAAGTCAACAATAGTGAATTTTTGAGGCAAAAATGGTGTCCTCACATTAAATGGTATGTGGTTCTCAGGGGTTGATGATACACAAACTTTTGATTTCATACAAACATTTGCATTGATACGGCTTTTAATTATGAAAAAAGGTTGTATTTTAACTTCCTAGACACCTCTAATTTACAAAATATGCTTTGTTAACCCTTTAATGACACGAAAAAACAATTATCACAACTAGGTTCTACTTATAATCGCCTTTAATTTGATGCCAAGGACACCTCTGTCAGCCTTATAATGACAAATGTATGAGTGGACAAAGCTGCAATTATATTGAAAAAAGTAATTATTCAGTAGCGTGTATTTCATAAACCATTAAGGTTATTAGCTCAATAAATGATACAAGTCACTTTCATGTGAAGACTAACATGATGGTGTTGGAAGATGTTTGTGGTAGTATGGCGAGTGTCGTGATGTGTATTCTGCGTATAACAAGAGTAGCAGGTGTATTGCTCTTTGTGGTTTCTTATACTTCCCGCAGATAGTCGATTGTGTAAACAGTACTTGTCGGGACTGATGCCAGCCACATTTTGTCTGGATACTTGTACAAGTAACGCGTGTCGCATTTTCTGTTCACTCAACTTACATTCACCAGGTTTTGTTAGTAACAAAACACAATGAACTTTCATTTTTACAACGAAAATTAAAAAAGAAAAGAAATAAACACCGCAATGAAATATTGATCTATGAAGGAGCCCATCAGAAGTAGGGAGCGACACCAGGAAGCTCAGGAGACGTTTTCAATTAGTTCTTTTTATGTCCATGCAACCTGCATGGCGCACGTAATCCATCACAAAGCAATAGAAACAGGAGAGTTCTTACTAGCTTTGCACTATAAGCAGTAGTTAGCTCAAAAGCACAATAGCAAGTTGTAAAGGAATGTTTTCCACTGTACTCTGGGTAGCCACAGTATACAACAACAACATGTAACGAACGATAGCTGAAGCTAGATCCAAATACAATGCATAATCCATACATGGTACAATAAATGGCAAATACCATTATTACAGCTGTTTGATGTTACTTTATCATCCACCTAGCTTTATTTCAATTTTACTGCCTAAAATTAATATTCTCCTTCCCTCTGCATACTTAAAAGGGGCACTTTCATAGGAAAAAGAAAACCATCTTAAATCATGAGCTAAATGAAATTTTTTCACACTTGTTTTTGCAGCTACCATAATCAAGATAATTGCCCTCTTTTTTGGGTGCCATGTTTTTATTCAAATTTTGCAATGTTTGACGTCACTGGTTTGTTCACGCGATTGTGAATTGATAAGGCAATACAGTGTAGCATGTACATGTATATAAGCGCTGGAATCTTCAAACTAAGCTTAGCTTAAGAAGTACTATGTAATTAAACATTTTTAAAAATTATGAAACAATCGTGTTAGTTTAATACAATGAGATATCATGTCATACTGTCTGTTTCTAATGTTGTTGCCTTGAGTAATCCAAATGTTGAGATATTTGTGTATCACTGATGCTTATTTAACCATGTAATGTTTGTCTTTAACTTTGCTAATGCTAATTAAAAATCCTTAGCATCAATGCACTTTAAGATTATTTATTCTTTCAGGATGGTCAGTGTGCATTACATCTTGCAGCTCGTAACAATCGTGAGGACATTTTGAAGTTTCTGATACAAAGAGGAAGTGATGTTAATATCAAGGACAACGTAAGGCAAAACTATAATGTTCCTGTATTATTGCCATAGACTTGTAAAAAACAATATAGTTGACCATGAACTTGATATTACTGTTAAAAGTGGGCCATATTTGCATGACTTGCATTTTATTTATACGCTTAACTTTACCCTTCAAAAGTGTTACAGATGCGATTACAAGTAGCAGTTTTTTTTTACAAATGCTGTCACAAAGAGTAGCATTGCTACACTATTTGTACAGTTACAACTTCCTGTACCTGTTTACAACAATGAGCAATCTATGCAGAAGTACAAATGGCATCAAGTCCCTGTACAATTCACCACCATGTGTGCCTTTGATAGATCCCACACAATACATACACAGTGCAACTACAGATTGAGATACTGTATCTGAAGAGGCAGTTTAGTGTGCTAGAAAGAGGAGTTATTAATAGGTTTTAAAATATAGATTCTGGTACAGATTTTAATGGCTTAACGTAAGTCAGTCTAAATTGAGATAAATTGCAATTTCTTTTTCAACAAAAATGCATTATGATTCTTCATTGCAAAAGATATGAAAACTGTTAGGCACAATTCTCTTTGTACATGCATGTAATTTAATACAGTAAAATTATGTGAAATACCATTCCAGGCTCACCTTACACCATTACATGAAGCTGCAAAATATGGCTTCACTGCATGTGTTAATACACTCATTGATTCTGGAGCTAGTGTGAACTGCCGTACAAAGGTGAGTACACAGCTTCTTTAAGCATGGAGATGATTGGTTTTTTATGTGATGCACTAGCGCATGAATCTGGCAAGTGTTGTTTTGATGTTTTCGAATTGTGGAGTATTTGGCATAGTATATAATGAGTTTCAACGTGCATGAAATTATCAGATGTTTAAATATTACACTGCATACTTCATTTATTGCAGCATGGAAACACACCACTGCATCGAGCTGTGGTCAGTGCTCAGAAGGAAGTAGTTAAGATTTTGCTCAATTGCCATTATGTTGATGTGAATTCTCCTAATGATGTAAGTCGTACTGATTAAAAAACTAATAGCTCCATAACTCATGGACAATGTTTAGAAATCAAAATGTTGTATGTGATTCAAGTGCTTGTAAGCAAAACTTGCTGTAATAGTAAATACAGATTACAGTACTATGGCACACAACACTTATTTATTTAACTATAAACACAGGTAAGAATAAAATCTATCCTGGATTTCCAATGTCAAAGTAAAAATATTTTTGAATTGGATAGTAGGTTCTACTTTCAAACACTAAAAGCCAGGAATCGAAATAATAAATGTTTAGCTGCCAATCCAGACACATCCCTATGGTCATTTATATTCCATACCTTTTGTATCAGCAATCCTATGTTCCTAATATTGTAATCTAAGTTACATGAAATTCACATTTCAGCATAATACGATTATTTTTCTACCTGCAGATTGGTCATACACCACAATTCTTGGCAGTTTCTCATCGTTTGTCTCAAATTATACAGATCTTTTCGGAACACTCGGAAAAATCTATTCATGCAACAAATGAAGTGAGGGTAGAGGGCAATATTATATATCAACCAATTTGCTATGCCATTGTAAGAACAAGAAATTATTGTTTCTGCACAGCAATAATTATGTTCTTACATTGAAATGTATTAAGTACATTTTGAATTTCCGCAGTGGTACATTCACAAAACCAAGATACATAATGCACTTTATAGTGCTAAATTGTCTTTGATGGGTATCTAACTATCAACCACTCGAGAAAGGTAATTGTGATCCCTGTTACCAAAACCTGAAGAAATTATAGAGATAATAGCAATTTAGGCAGCCGAAGAGACCATGCGCAGCTAAACCTGAAGTCGCCATGTTTTTTTTTCAGCTTGGTTGATTTAGCTCTAATCTAAAGTAAGTGTTGTTTACGTTGTGGGGAGCAGTATTATGTAACCGTCTTACCACGGCTATCCAAACTTTTTTTGATTAGTTACAGTGACTCAGCACTATTTTAGTCACACCTTTACATTGCGCGTTAATTGGGATGGGATCAATGTTTAGCAATACAACGCTTCCTGCGACTTTTCTAGGCACACAACCTGCCACCAACCTAGCCATGCAACCTGTCGCGGATCTAGCCACGCAACCTACCACAGCTACCAATCCATCTGCAACGGAACTAGCCATGCTACCTGCCACAGCTACCAAGCCACCATCTGCCACAGGCCTAGCCGCGCTATCTGCCACAGCTATTGCAACGGAACTAGCCATGCTACCTGCCACAGCTACCAAGCCACCATCTGCCACAGACATAGCCGCGCTATCTACAGCTACCAAGATACCTGCAATGGAACTAGCCATGCTACCTGCCACAGCTACCAAGCCACCATCTGAAACAGAACTCGCCGCGTTACCTGCCACAGGCCTAGCTGCACTACCTGCTACAGCTACCAAGCCACCTGCAACAGAAGTAGCCATGCTACCTGCCACAGCTACCATGCCACCTGCAAAGCCTAGGAATAGGCGAAGAATCAAGTCACAAATTCAGTATTTGAATTCAAATTCATCTTTAGATACAAGTGCATCTACAAGTAGTTCATGGAGATCTCGGTCACCATCACCAACTTCCAGTTCACTACGTTCCTCACATCATTCAACACGTGTACGTTCCTCTTCACCTGGATCGCCCCGCCACTCAAGTCATCCAAAATGTTCCTATTCACCTGGATCATCCCGCCACTCAAGTCATCCAACATGTTCTTCACCACGTCCCTCTACTCAGCAAACATGTTCAAGTCATTCAACACATCCATCTTCATGTTTTTCTTCACCATGCTCATCATCCCATTCCTCATACTCATACTTGCATCATTCCTATCAGCCAGAGCCTGTAATGGTGAGGCCACCAGTAGCTGCAATAGTCCAGTTTCCAAGGGTTCAGCTCCAGTCACCATCACAGTCATGGTCCCAGGCACCGTTACCATGAACAGCTAGACCTATGCCAGACACTTGGGCAGGACAACAACCGTTTTTTTTACCATTAGTATGCGTACTCTTTCAAAACATTTACATGTGCTTGTACCCAGGTGATCACTTCTTTGTTATGATAATAAAGCTTTGCTAAGGTGTAACTTCTTGTGTAAATGTAACGTTTGTCAGAATGTTACCTCAATAGATTGTGAGGACAAGCTGACAAACGAGTTCTTAAAAGAACTTTTGATTCAACACGATATAAACAGCTAGCAAACCTCCCAAAACACAGTACACTGTAAGTTATCTGAGCTCTTTTCTTCAAGAGTGCACCAGAGCTACATGTACATGTATATCTGAGCAACAATCGACTTTTATCTTCACGGGTGCACCAGAGTTATCTGAGCAACAACCGACTTTTCTTCATGAGTGCACCAGAGCTACATGTACATGTATATCTGAGCATCAATCGACTTTTATCTTCATGTGTGCACCAGAGCTATCTGAGCAACAACCGACTTTTCTTCACGAGTGCACCAGAGCTACATGTACATGTATATCTGAGCAACAATCGACTTTTATCTTCACGGGTGCACCAGAGTTATCTGAGCAACAACCGACTTTTCTTCACGAGTGCACCAGAGCTACATGTACATGTGTATCTGAGCAACAATGGATTTTTCATGGATGCACCTTACAATAAATCATGTTGTGCTATGTAAGTGCTGTCATTGCCATACTGGTTTCCATTGGTGTCAAGGAGTATGTTCGTCCAGTAGCTGTTGCCGGACTCACAAGGGTAAGAATGTCTGTTGGGTCCCCACCTCCAAGATATCCTGCTGTTGTGGGTACATGTAAGACTTAGCTGGTAGTTGTGGATGAAGAAAATTTACTTCAACAATTTTTTCTTCTAGATCCGCTTTCATAACATAGCCAAGCCAACATATTTGTTCGTATAGTACTGTGACATAACCTTTGATGGATGGGTGAAAGGGCCTGAATTCGTGCTGAAGTAACTGAAGTAACCCTTTCAATTCTTGTCATTGAACCATTTGAATATGGTTTCACTTTGGCAGTAGATATTGAATTGGGAATGAAACAGTGAAGCGATTGTGTTCCAGGAACCGTCCTGCTGTGCAGAAATCTCTCTGTCAGAAACTTTGCTTCATCTTCATGCTCGTGCAAGGTTGCATATGCAAAGTGATCTCCTTTGAAAAACATTGGTATAGTTGACTTGGTGTCAATATTTGGTCTTTGTATGGATGTTGCAAACTAGCTTTGGATGCAGTCCTTTTCACTGTTCCTGCTATACCATCTGCAGCTGATTTGCCATGAGAAGTAGCAAAGAAATGCCACTCTGCTGGAATTCCAAAATCTTCCTGATGATGACACAAGTTGGTGAAGTTGTAGCAGTTCTTGTACTGACCAGCACAGCCATCTGACATGTACATGTAGATAATTTTCTTAGGCTTTGCTCCTAAATGCTCTGTCAGGAATGCTACTAATTTCCGCTGGAACAGGTGCACAGCAATTGTGTTATGTTCTTTATTCTCAGAAATGATGGTGAAACAGACACTTTGTAGCTTTCCATCAGCATTCTTATAGTAGCAAAGGAATGGATGTACAGTTGCTTGTAAATTGTTCCAATGAAAAGATTGTATCTCATCTTGAACAACAAAACTGTAATTCTCTGAGAAGTCAGCAATTACAATATACTCTCCAGGTGTGAGGCTCTCCTTCCTCTCTGCCAGAAACTTGGCTTGATTCTTTGCAATAAATCATGCAATTGCAGCTTCTTCAATGTGGCCATGAACACATCAAGAAATTCTTCAACAGGTGCAATACGGGTCTCAAGATTAGCACGATCAGTGTTTGTCCACTGGTTGTACTGCACAGTTTCTACACCATTCTCCTCCATGGCTGCTTCAAGCTCCTCCTTCAGTGCCTCTGCTCCAGGGCATTCTGTGCATGTCCCAGAGACACACTTATAACTAGGAGGCTCACACTGGATGGCTGCCAAGCAATCTGTGTAGTGTGTAAACCAGCCATTGGTTAGTGCCTCCAACCTGCCACCTGCCATCATTAGCTTTACATTCTGGTGAATAACACACACACATACTGAGTGAGTACCAGTGGCTCCTGCCAACACACATTCTTTTGGTCTCAGTTCAGCAAACTTAGAGAATCCAACCTTAACATCTGGATGCTGTGTTTTGAATTGTTTATAAGCTTCCCTCAGATTACATAGCACAAGTCTCTTCTGGCAGTGCTCTTTTTCTCCATTTTCATTTCTAGCTGATACAAAATCCTTTTTCCCAGGCATCACCCGGCTGATGTCATCATGGTAGTAAAAGGCTTGAACTAATTTTACAGTGTCTTCAGATAGTGATTTTCTGGCCTTTGCATTTGGACTAGACATAACCCCTTTGTCTTCTACAATCTTCTTAGCCAACCTTGCTTGGTAAAAGGTACAATCAAAGTTGTCCATAATATTGCGTATAGACCAACTCTTTGGCAGAACTGTTAATATTCTTATCCGCTCACCCTTGATTTGGTTGAAACAAACTTCTCCTTTAGCTGCTTTATCACTTCTGCACCATCATCTTGATGCACAAATTCTGAATTGGTACCCACAGCAAGCTGCACACTTTTTACCACTTCTTTCTTACTTTTTGTGAGACATAACTTTTACACCGCAGACGTTTCTTGTTGTGGACAGGAGAGATTCCATGAGTGGAAAGTGTTTCATTAAGCGTAAGTAGATCAGGTACGGCATCACTGTCATCATCACTATTTTCAGAAAGAGTTGGTGTGCTTGGAATGGTACTGGGAGATGCTCTTGGTCACTAGAACCAACACGTTCGTTGCCAGGACCTGCACGTTCGTTGCTAGGACCTGCACGTTCGTTGCTAGGACCGGCACGTTCGTTGCTAGGACCGGCACGTTCATTGCTAGGACCGGCACGTTCGTTGCTAGGACCAGCACGTTCGTTGCTAGAACCAGCATGTTCGTTGCTAGGACCTGATAAAGGTACATCAGGAGCTCTGGACTCAGGAGAACACTCACGTATTGCTTTTAGACAATTGCAGCAAGCTACGACTCCACTTTGTAGCGAGAGAGATGGGTGTTCTGCAATCAATGATGCTGGTACAACTCAAAGGTGCGAGTATATACGGCACCGATGGTGCTTGAAAGGATCGCAACAGTATCGCAGGGCTGCCAACCTGCCATAATACAAAACCTTGAGATTTATAAAATGGTCCATATATTGAGAACACATGCTCTGTATCCTCGCTGTTCCATCTATATAGCTACCACCAATTTACATTGCATCTTTTTAAGTTCCTCTACAATTGCCAAATATAATATTATAATATAATACAGAGGTATGTGTTTCAAACAAATTTAATACTGTAAATGCAATGATAAATGAACTACACTATATATAGCTATGGATTTTTCATTCTGTGCTCATCGTTATATTGTTTTGTTGCTTTCTTTGCAGATTTCAACAGTTCCGGGGAAGGTTCCTATGCAGCAGGATCACATCGATTTGCAAGTTTGACTTGAACTATTGATGACTGTACCATCAGGATTTAAAGAGTTTCTTGATGGGGAGTTTTGTTCAATTTAATGAGATTAAAAACACGCTCCTCTCCAGCATTGCTATGTGGAATACATAAGACCAACTTTGCTACCATTGATAAGCATCAACTCTCTTAAGTTCTGAAATAAATCCCCATATTATATCCATTCTATAGTATTTTGTTCCTGGTGTATCATCATCAGCACCACTAACACAGACAAGAGCTTCATTCCATTGAGCTTCTGTTAAAACAGCATTGTCCAAAACTTGGTATTCTATAAACTCCTCATGTAGAGAGTCCATTATTGTTGGTGTAAACTTAAATAAAGTACTATACTTTTCGCAAAAATACTCAACAGAAGAAAATGTGTGTTTTACTTTCTCCATTACATTCAAAAATCTAGCATGTTGTAATAATGTGTCCCTGACTGGCAACTTCTTTAGTGCATATGTAACACTTTCAGTGAAAAGCTCATGTACAGAGGAATAAAATACTTTTATATCTTGTGGAGTAATATCACCATTTTCCAAACATTTATGTAGGCACTGCTTTGTAATCATACCAACTGATACATCATTGTGTAAATGGTTGTTTGGATTCATAAAATCAACATTTTCAATATGATCTGCTGAAACAATAGATTCAATAGTCAAAAATCTTCCTAATGATGTTTTTAAAAAGCTTTGTATTCCATCTGCAACAAGAAATATTGAAGGTTCTTCACACTGTAAGAAGAGATTGAACCTATTGAATGTTGGCAGAACAGATTGAAAAAAAAGTAAATAGATTTCAGTCAATGGATTTCCAAATGCCTTAGCCAGTCTTTTGAATCGTTCTTGTGACTCTGATTCAGACAAAAAATAACTTCTCAAAGATGGATATAAAGAATTCTATTTATTGCTGCATCAAGGCTAAGCCATCTAACACTAACAAACTTGACTATTTCACTATATTCCATATCACAGAATGTGCAGAATTCTTGTAAAACTCCTTTCCGCTTTGTACTTTTATCAAACCAATAAAATGCATCAATGCATAAATCTTCAACATCAAAACCAGATATTTTGGTAAAGGCATTGGAATCCTTACAAGCAATATTATGCACAATAATATGACAAGGACATCCCATGAAATAACAAGAGTCATTTTTGGCTTTAACATGTGTCATTATTGACTTATCCACTCCTACATTGACAGATGTATTGTCAACTCAAAATCCAATGCATTGTCCCCATGATATGTCATACTGACTCATGATTGAGTCAATCGTTTGAAAAATTATGTCAGCAGTACCGCAATCACATCCACTAGTAGTGCACAGGTCTAGAAGCACGGTTACAACTTGCCTTTGATTGTCATCATATATTCTGACAGTAAGTGGATTAAGTTTCTCAATGCCAGTGTCATTGGACCCATCAATCAATAAACAAAAGGTTTCTCTTTCATTACTTCCACAAGTAAAGCTGAAACAGTAAATTGAAGTGTACACTTTAACCATAGTGCAATAACTCTAGTGGTGATAGCAGAATATATATCAGTGAAGTGTGGAGCAATCGCATTATTAAGTATGCAAGTGTTTTTGTTCTGCCACTTGCATATGCTTTTGCAATTTGGCTGTCTGGGAAAATATTGCGAAACAATGGTCTCAGATCATCAGCAACGGAGAATGGTATATTGTGCTGAACTAAAACATTTGTCATTTTCACTTCTGCTCGAGTAACCTTAGGATAAAGGTATTAGCAGTAGTTACGTGTACATCAGTTTTTGCATCTTACCTTCTGTTTAAGTGGATCAACGGATGGAAATGAAAGCTTTGGCTGAGACAGTGCTTCCTTTGCTAATGTTTGATGAATTTCAGAACTAATGTGATCTTTCACGTCACGCACTCCCTGGTACTGACAGGATACTCTCCTAGAGCATACAATACATGAAAAAGAATGGATATCTCCAGGTAGCGCAGCCAGGTCTTTGTCCACTCCTTTGAAAATTTGCTCTTGTACTTCATCTTGCGCTTTTTGGCACTGTGTTTTGATGGACCAGGCTGGCTTTCTAGCACACTATCAGAATCGCTTGGTTCGGAATTGGATGGAGACAACATTCGTACGTTTCGTTTTTTCCGCCATAACTGTATAGTTTTGTTATTGTTACTACGCTATAGACCGGTCGACCATAGTACGCGTACACACGACCGTACATTAATTGCTACGTCATGAAGTAGCTATCACAGTCCTTAGTGTCTATGATGTTACTTATGGGGTAGTCTCGTACCCAGACCCACCATGACGTAAGCGTTTATCGCTTACAGTATAAACACTACTACTGTAAGCGATAAACGCTTACGTCATGGTGGGTCTGGGTACGAGACTAACTTATGGGTGGCTTTAAAAACCTTGAGAATCGGACCACTTCCCTTGAAACCTTGAGATATGATTGAAAACCTTGAGACTCAAGGATTAGCCGGGAGGGTTGGCAGCACTGGACTATCGACTCCAATAACTGCTCATGGCTGAACACTGGCGTTCGCACAAGTTTGCCTCTATTTAACGCTCAAAGATTCGTTACAAAAAAAAACTGCTGAGTCAAATAAACCACAATTTGGATAGCCGTGGTAAGACGGTTACGTAATACTGCTCCCCACAACGTAAACACTTACTTTAGATTAGAGCTAAATCAACCAAGTTGAAAAAAAAACATGGCGACTTCAGGTTTAGCTGCGCATGGTGCCCAAGGGTTACCGATACTCAAACTTTTGGAAAACATTGGGACCGTCATTGACTACTATATGGTGAAATAAAATCCTTGAGTATCGTATGGCAAGTGACCTCTTTTTTGTAAAGTAAACATTAAACAAGTTTCATTTTTAACCCTTTCATCACCCTGAAAAATGATTTGCAAAGTTCAGTTGTGCTAAGAAGAAGCTTCAATTTGATGCCTGATATACCAGCATCTGCACTGTGGTGGCAAAGATGTGAGCCCTCCAAGTTGCAATTTTTGGTAAAAAATCAATTATTCAGGAAGATATATTTCGTAAACCATTAAAGTTATTAAGTTGATAATAGGCATAATTAACATTCATATCAAGGCAAACAAATATGAGAAGTTGCATCAAGTCGATCTGGTCTTCTAGCATCTGTAGAGCATTTAACTCACGATTCTTGACTCATGATTCTTGCAAAGCCCCTACCTGTGATTAAGGTACGACAAGAAATAAATAATTGGGTTTAAAATACACCAGCGACAACTTTTTGTATAGTGCAGTTCACACTTTGTTGTATCATTCTTTCATGGACCGCATGTTAAAAAAACTAGAGTTTGAGGAGAGCATGCCAACGCAGTGTACTGACACACTGCATTATTCCCATAGCAAACACATTCAACCACATGTCCAAGTACTGAATTGTCTAAAAGGTGCTGATTAAAATGATTCATTCTTGTAGAGACAAAGCTTACTTTGTTTGCAGGGCCCATTGCAGTTGTTGCCATATCGAGATTATCCCCACACCATGCTTTTGAATCCTGCAGATTCAGATATTGTCACAAAAGAAATGAACTCAGTAGTGTAAGTACAGGTATATGAAAGCAGATGTACTGTTCAATAATTGCAAATGAAGATAATTTTTGAGCATTTACCATTGATTGAAATTGCTGAGTATTGTTGGTTCATTTTATTAGATAACTTTGCATTGAAAAGTTGCATATACATGTACATCATTGACAGTATCACAACGTTTCTGCCACTAACCCGTAGTAACAGCAGAGCTCACAAAGAGAGCAGATCTGTCACCAACCATGAAAAGAACATAAAATAAACAGTCTAATCTTCTGACTCATCAAACAAAATAGATTTGCAAAACAAACGCCTAGGTTTTTCTTGCACAAATCGTGGTACAACAGTTTCCGTTGTAACGACAAACGGAAACGTTATTAAAATGACAAACACTCAGCACGGTGGATAGACATCATGATTAGACCTGTCAGCCTGTCTTCGGTCATTGTTGAACGTAAGTGTGATTTTATTTGTCTCAAAACTGAAAAAGACCTTTCTGCCTGACAAGTTCCAATCGGTGTCGTACATCCAATTAAAATTAGTTGGCGAATGTTTGGAAAAATGTCTTCATCTGCATATGGCAATGCATCCATCAAATCCTCTGGTTTGTCTTCACGTCTGCCTTCGTTCCAAAAGAGTTTCCAGCGAACTAGCTTTTGCTTTAGACAAGCAGCGCTTGGCATATCAACTTCCCAAAATAGCAGCTGCTTTGCCAGATCGTCTGAATCCTTCAGTCGGGCATAATTTGCAGATAATTGAAGGGCATAGAGACATCAGTGATTGCGCAACTCGATTTTCAATAGAAAATCGTTCATTCATCTGACTTAATAAACTATCTATAAATGGAATACCTAAACATCTCTTATAATATTCACTTGGTGAATCAGCTGGAACATTTGAACGATGCTGTTGATACTAGGAATTGTAATTACTGCTCCTATGTCAGTAGTCAATGATTCAGCCTCTCCAAACCACTCACTCCATACACTATCAAAATCTTCTCTCATGTAAGATACTTCTTCAATAGCAAGGTCAATATGCCTGTAAGCAGTTACAATGTCAGCATTATGCTTCTGAAGTTTGATGCATACTCCTTTGAGAGGGTGGCCATGAAGTAATACTATCAATGAAAGAATGGGCTATTCCATAATATAATTGTACACCCCTATACTGATGACTAATATCAAGGTATCCCCCCAGGACATAAAGCCTCTACACCATACCCCCCCCCCCCAGGACATTTATTTTATTAAATTTATGTTGGCTAGCTAGTGGGGATAAACTTTAATGGCTGTAATGTAACTATCAAGACAATTTGATACAACTATAATTGTACCGATACACAAATTAAAATTATCTTATCAGCTGTCACTTGCACTGGAGATGTGGAGCGCATCAATTAGGCACAATGATGCATGCAGGGATCGAACTATATACGTATGCCCTTCTTGCTTTCATCTTCTGAGACGCAGGTGTTTTGGTGAGTATACTGTGTGAATTTAGTAGCGTAGGGTATGTTCGGCAGTGGGTAGTGTTCGGCCCTATGTGCATATCTTGGAAGGAGTAGATATGGCCTTCTCCCTATACTAGTACAGTTGGCCATCTCTCTATAATGATGGACATCTCCCTGTACTGTAACCAGTGGTAGCCTTCTCCCTTTACTCCCGAACCATTAATTGCCCGTCTCCTTATACTGTTGGTCTTCTTCCATTATTGTTAGACTGATGGCCTTCTCCCTGTACTGCTGGTCTTCTCCCGATACTGTTTGCCTTGTCTTTATAAAGTTGGCCTTCTCCCTATACTGTTGGTCTTCTCCCTATACTGTTGGCTTCTCTCCCTATACTGTTGGCCTTCTCCCTATTCTGTTGGCCTTGTTGAGTGTGGATATGGTGTACTGTTGGCCTTCTCCCTGGGTTATTCAAATTAGGGGCAAACCAGGGGGTGGGCGGTAAATCCCTGCCCTGTCCAATACCATACACTGTATATGACTACAACTGTTTACAGCATGCATACTGGTACAGGCCTGCACATCTGGTGGGTGTGGCCAAAGCAACTCCAGCAGCTTGAAGACATTACAAGCCATGCCCACATCCCAGGCTGCTCCCAATGCTACTGCTCTGAACGCTGTGACTGCACTGTCCAATCCAAACAGCCTGCTGATCCAGTATGATACATGTGTGGGATAGGGGGCACCTTTTGGGGGGAACACCTTTCTTGGGGAAACCCCACCCTTTGGAAGTGTTTGATCTCCGATTATTGTATATACCCCACCCATTTATTGTGACCACCACTTGTATTTCTAGCCCTGCTCACACCGCATGCTGTGTAAGTACATGTAGGTGCCACACCCTCTGCAATTGCAATGAAAATCAATGTGAGGCACGTGTGTGTGTGTGAACATATGTATTCATGCATACTATTCACACATGTATCACTCGCACACATACTCACATACATGTACATGTACATACACACTGTCATGTGTGTGTGTGTGTGTGTGTGTGTGTTTGTGTATGGTTGTCACATCTTGGTCCCTTTCACAGCACCATTGGGCGTTCCAAGTCCTCAGCTTCTGGCACTCTCCACTTCTGCTGTCAATGTGATGTAGTTTTAACCCCTCAGTTCCCAATGGGATCATCACAGCCTACAATGTGTAAGCTGTTTCCGTACTGGGGAACGTCCTTCCAGTGTCCCATGGTACATAACCTGCAGCCGTCAACGCAGTACAGCTTTGTGGAAGCAGCATGCACCCCAGCTGGATGTCAGACTGGTGATGTTGCCAATGTCACAACACTGGATAGTGGTACGTATGCGTTGTGTATGTGGACCGTGTGTATATGTGTGTGTGTGTGTGTGTGTGTGTGTGTGTGTGTGTGTGTGTGTGTGTGTGTGTGTACATGCGTGTGTGTCTGTGCATGCGCACATGTGTATGTGTATGTGTTTACATGTATGTGTGTGGATGTTGTTTGTGTTGCAGGTACATGTCATTTGGTGTTGTAGGTACATGTTTTATGGCCTTCTCTTCTTGCCTTGCATAAAGAAAATGGCAGTCAGCATTCAGTTTGTACACTTACATGTAGCAGACACAAGCAGCATTTGCATGCATGTGTGCCATGTGCACATGATGTGTGTGGGGGTTATGAGTTATGTGTTCAATTATATTCAACAAAGCCCCAAGTGGTCATTGACAACCGCTTTGTATCTTTCTCGCACCCTTAGCACCTGTGGGCCAAGCTCCCCCCTCATCCTCAATACCTATTCCTCTTTCATGTCCCTCCAATGGAATGCTCCCCTCCAACCCGACTATGTCATCACTGCCTACACCCTGCACGATCAAGTCTCCAGCCTTAAGTCCCAGTCAGAGATGTGGGCACCTCCTTCGACGGTACGGGCCTGGCTACATTCAGCGGGCACATGTTCCTTTGTGGTTTTATTAACCAGGCCACAGTCCAGTTCCATACCTTCAACCCCAGCGGCATTCCCTTCTACCCATATCGAGAAATTGGCGGTCAAAAGGATTACGCGGTATTCGGTCATTGCGTAATTCAATGTCCATAGAAAATGTATGGACGCATTCAGAAAACTGCAGCTAACTGCAGAAAAAATATATATATATATTGACTAGCTGCTCTCGGATTTGCAATGTGGGGACTAATTTACATATTTTGTGTAGTTTTTCGCAACTTAAATACCTATATCCGCACTTCCACATTAATTATGCAAGGTTTCCAATGTCCATTCTTTTTTTCTCATTTCCTTATTCAGTCATCAATAGTTTCAAAACCAAATGATATTTTCCTTACCTGCTCACTAATTACATGAGAGTAATCAATGTACTTATTTATCATTATTTTTTCAGAGCTTAGGGCCTTCAAATTGCACTTCCCTTGAATGATTAGTGAGATACACCCCACATTCAATGTGCCTACCACGATCATCACGTGCCACCCTATCGTCAGTCAGCCGTGCCCCCCCTATCGTCAGTCAGCCGTGCCCCCCTATTGTCAGTCAGCCGTGCCCCCCTATCGTCAGTCAGCCGTGCCCCCCCTATCGTCAGTCAGCCGTGCCCCCCTATTGTCAGTCAGCCGTGCCCCCCTATCGTCAGTCAGCCGTGCCCAGACCTGGTTGTTTTTTGATGTTGTACACTCATAGAATCGACACAGGAGTGCCTGGGCATGACAAACAACCAGTCTTCTTACGGAAGCATCTTGCAAGTCTCAGAGTCCTGTTAGGGTTAGCATGAATGTGACACGTACATGATTACAGTAGATAGGCTAAATGGTTATGTAACTGTAATATACCGGAGCGTTAGTACATTTAAGCAGGCCCGTAGCCAGGAAGTTAGGCGGGGGGGGGGGGGGGGGGGGGGATCGATTAATACTTCTGAAAGCATTTATCCGGGGCCAAATACGATCGAGAGCGTGGGGGGGGGGGGGGAAGTCCGTATATATATGGGACAGTTCACGAGAAAATTGCACCACTCATATATTATAAAAATGTTATAAAAATGCATCACGTTTGCATCGCTATAACTTCCCAACGATTAACGCTATCGACATCCTATTTTCACCACTTCATACTACACCATTTCTCTACAGTAAAATGCATTTTGGAGTCTTGGACTATATCCGTGCCGACGTTCCTACGTGCGATACCCCCTGGGGTTCAAAACTACCATATCTTCGTGTAGGAGCGGTCAAATCGCTTCAAATTTGGTATGTAGGTAGAGAGGTCCTATACCTATCGATTTGTTCTGTTAGTTAATTTTTATGCCATCTGTTACGGAGATACAGTTGAATAAACTACGTGCACGTTTTCCCGCTTGATTCGCGCCAATGTAATAATCCCCGCCTCCCCATACATTGAGCGGAGCGCAATTTGCCCAAATCATTGGCGCGAAACGAGCGCGAAAATGTGCACGTAGTTTGTTCAACTGTATCTCCGTAACGGATTGCATAAAAATTAACGAACAGAACAAATAGATAGATATAGGACCTCTCCACCTACAAACCGAATTTGAAGCGATTTGATTACTCCTACACGAAGATATGGTAGTTTTGAACCCCAGGGGGTATCGCACGTAGGAATGTCGGCACGGATATAGTCCAAGACACCAAAATGCATTTTACTGTAGAGAAATGGTGTAGTATGAAGTGGTGAAAATAGGATGTCGATAGCGTTAATCGTTGGGAAGTTATAGCGATGCAAACGTGATGCATTTTTATAACATTTTTATAATATATGAGTGGTACAATTTTCTCGTGAACTTTCCCATATAATATATGGGACAGTTTCCGCGAAAATTGCCCCACGGTTAAAATGTTATAAAAATGCATCGCGTTTGAATCGCTATAACTTCCCAACGGATAACGCTATCGACTTCCTATTTTCAACACTTCATACTACACCATTTCACTATGAAGTGTTGAAACTAGGAAGTCGATAGCGTTATCCGTTGGGAAGTTATAGCGATTCAAACGCGATGCATTTTTATAACATTTTAACCGTGGGGCAATTTTCGCGGAAACTGTCCCATATATATTTATTATATGGAACGTTCTATACGAAAATGGGTCTTGTGGATTTTATTTTATAACATACAATTTGGGACAGTTCACGAGAAAATTGCACCACTCATATATTATAAAAATGTTATAAAAATGCATCACGTTTGCATCGCTATAACTTCCCAACGATTAACGCTATCGACATCCTATTTTCACCACTTCATACTACACCATTTCTCTACAGTAAAATGCATTTTGGAGTATTGGACTATATCCGTGCCGACGTTCCTACGTGCGATACCCCCTGGGGTTCAAAACTACCATATCTTCGAGTAGGAGTAATCAAATCGCTTCAAATTCGGTTTGTAGGTGGAGAGGTCCTATATCTATCTATTTGTTCTGTTCGTTAATTTTTATGCAATCCGTTACGGAGATACAGTTGAACAAACTACGTGCACATTTTCGCGCTCGTTTCGCGCCAATGATTTGGGCAAATTGCGCTCCGCTCAATGTATGGGGAGGCGGGGATTATTACATTGGCGCGAATCAAGCGGGAAAACGTGCACGTAGTTTATTCAACTGTATCTCCGTAACAGATGGCATAAAAATTAACGAACAGAACAAATCGATAGGTATAGGACCTCTCTACCTACATACCGAATTTGAAGCGATTTGACCGCTCCTACACGAAGATATGGTAGTTTTGAACCCCAGGGGGTATCGCACGTAGGAACGTCGGCACGGATATAGTCCAAGACTCCAAAATGCATTTTACTGTAGAGAAATGGTGTAGTATGAAGTGGTGAAAATAGGATGTCGATAGCGTTAATCGTTGGGAAGTTATAGCGATGCAAACGTGATGCATTTTTATAACATTTTTATAATATATGAGTGGTGCAATTTTCTCGTGAACTGTCCCATATATATATATATATTCGTATTTGGCCCGCTAAACGCGAGGCCTCGCGTTTAACGGGCCAAATACGAAAAGCGAGACACCTTTGGGCCTAATGCATGGAAGAGGCGGAACTCAAGCATCGAACGGGGGAGGGGGAGGCGGGACCCCCTTCCTGGCTATGGGCCTGATAAGAGCTTACACATATAGATCTCTAAACTATCTATGGTATAACGCCTGGTACAAACGGTGGAAGCATCAAATGTACAATAGCAGTCATACACTGGCGGTATGCACTTTATTGACCTTTCCCATTGAAATGTAATGCCTTAGTAAAGATTACACACTTTTAACTTTGTGTAATGCAACTAATGGTCAACACCTCAAGTGTTAAGAGATCACATGATGGACCCTAGTCTAGAATATTCTACGCTATTATATATGTGTATTGAGTGTCTGTCTGTGGCTGTCTGTACACGTGCTCTCCATCAGTTTTGCCGTATTACATTGGCGTAGTCGGCAGGATGGCCGCTCGACCATTAGTCATGCCAGAGATTTTTAACGGCGACAGTTCATGGGATCAGTGGATTTATCATTTTGAAAACGTTGCTGTCGTAAATGATTGGGATGAAGATGCCAGGTTGCGGTGGCTCAAAGTTCGCTTAACTGGTCGCGCCCAATCCGCCCTTCAACAACTCCAAGACGCAGTTTTGGCAGACTACACGAATGTGAAGAAGGCATTGCAGGAGAGATTTGAGCCGTCGTGCAGGAAGGAGCGCTATCAAGCTCAATTTCAGACCAGGAAAAAGAAGAAGGAAGAGGGCTGGGCGGATTTTGCAGACAGTCTGAGAACGTTGGTGGACAAAGCGTATCCAGACTTGGAGGATAACGCTAAAGAACAACTGGCACTGAACCATTTTGTCTCGCAAATCGAAAACTGTCAGGTGGCGTTCAGCGTCCGGCAAAAGCGTCCGAAAACAGTAGATGAAGCTGTGAGCGCAACATTGGAAATGGAGGCGTACATCGACGCGAAGACTATTAGCAGCGTAGTGGAAGTGGAAGATGTTACTACAGATCCTCTAGCTGTAAATGGCTTGACAAGCTCAATGGCCGACTTGATGAAGCAGTGCATTGACAGGCTGGAGAAACTCGAAATGAAGGTTAGCCAGCCACGACCACGGGCAGACGATGGACGAGTGAACCAGCTGCAGACGGGTAGAGCTGGTGAATGCCCTCGAAGATGCTGGAACTGCGGTCGACCAGGGCACACTACCCGTTTCTGTCGAGCTCCACGGCGCCAGGGAAACGAGAGACCCTCGGCGGAATATTATAAGCCAATCCGCCGAGGGACGAGTAGTGGCTTTGAACGATCGAACAAACATTGTTATTTCAACGGTGCCTCATGAATCGTTTTGCTTGTACGGTTTCGTAAACGGGGTTAGAGTGCGCTTTCTGGTGGACACAGGCGCTAGCGTGTCGTTACTTCACAGCGACGTTTGGCATCGCATTTCTGCATCACATGCTGCACTACAACCCTGGTCCGGACCTCGCCTAGTTGGAGTTGATGGATCGGAGTTACGTGTCTGCGGCTATGTAAAGCTGGCCCTAAAAATCGGAACTGCGTCTGTGTCAACCCCAGTTGTGGTTGTTGATACCTTGACGGCAGAGGGTATCCTCGGTATGGATTTCTTGCGGCACCATCAGTGCAACATTAACATTCCTGACAACAGTCTGACACTCTCACAACTAGGAATAACGGTCCCACTGCAGACGCCAACAACAAAAACATATTCAGTCTCGCTCATCGACAACATCCATATTCCTCCGAGGTGTGAAATGGAAACAATGGCAACGTCAGAGGCAATCACCAATCAACATCGATTATGGCTTCTTGAAGGGCAATCATCAATTCAGTCTCTAGTTGTTGCCAGAGCAGTCGTGGAGCCTACAGGATCCAGATTTCCCGTTCGTCTCCTGAATTTCAGTGATCTACCATGCACACTGCATCAAGGAACAAGAATTGGCATATTGCAGCAACTACATGAAAGCCAGGTGCATGTTAGTGCAGTCACACCTACAGAAACCTCTTCAATTGATCCAGCACAGCCTGCATCTGTTAGTGGTGAAAAACAGAAGATTTTGAAGCAGTTATTGAATGCATCAGGATCAACTCTTCTTACTGAAGACCAGAAGGAAGCTTTCAAGTCACTAGTACTGCAGTATGCTGACATCTTTTTCTGTCGAGAAGATAATCTTGGTCGCACATCAAAACTTTGCCACAGCATTGACACAGGATCAGCACCACCTATTCGCCAACTTGTCCGCCGTATTCCTCCAGCTCAGCGAACACTGGTTAAAGATCTTCTGGATGATATGTTGCACAAGGATATAATTCAGCCATCACAGAGTCCATGGGCATCTCCAATTGTCCTAGCACGAAAAAAGGATGGTTCAGTACGTTTTTGTGCTGACTATCGTAAGGTGAATGAGGTAACTCGAAAGGATGCCTACCCTTTGCCGCGGATCAATGGCACCCTTGAGACATTGTCAGACTCCAAGATCTTCTCCACCTTAGACCTGGCAAGTGGCTATTGGCAGGTAGTGCTCACAGAGAATGATTGGCAAAAAAACTGCTTTCTGCACCACTGAAGGCCTGTATGAATTCAAAGTTATGCCCTTTGGCCTTTGTAACGCCCCTGCAACTTTTCAGCGACTTATGGACATAGTCTTAACAGGTCTACAGTGGACCAGTTGTCTAGTCTACCTTGATGATATAATTGTCTTGGGGCGGACATTTACAGAACATCTCAGCAATTTGGGCTCAGTATTTTCTCGCATTCATGATGCAGGACTGAAGATCAAGCCTGAAAAGTGTTCATTCTTGAAAGAAAAAGTGAAGTATCTCGGCCACATTGTCTCCAAAGAAGGGATAGCTGCTGATCCTGAGAAGACAGCTACTGTGAAGACTTGGCCAACTCCAACACGTACCAAGGAGGTGCAACAGTTCTTGGGATTGGCAAACTACTATCGTAGATTTATTAAGGACTTTGCACAAATTGCCAAACCACTGCATAAACTTACGGAGCGAACCTCATCATTCTTGTGGACCACAGAATGTCAAAAGTCCTTCGAAATCCTTCGTCACTTGTTGTCATCACCACCCATATTGAGCTACCCTGACTTTACCAAGCCATTCATTCTTGATACAGACGCCAGCAATGACGGAATCGGTGGAGTACTATCTCAGTTGGACAAGGATGGGAGAGAGCATGTGGTTGCATATGGTAGTCGTTTACTCACCAAGCCAGAACGAAACTACTGTGTTACCAGGAAGGAACTGCTTGCTGTGGTCACATTTGTGACACATTTCCGCACTTATCTGCTTGGGCACACTTTCACTCTACGTACAGATCATGGCCCACTCACTTGGTTGTACAGTATGAAGGAACCTGAAGGCCAAGTTGCCAGATGGTTGGAAAAGTTACAAGAGTACAATTTTGAAATTGTGCACCGGAAAGGGTTAAGGCACATAAATGCTGATGCTCTGTCTAGACTACCTTGCCATCAGTGTGGACTCAATGAAGAAGTTATACAGGAGGAAGGTTCATCAGTAGCTGTTGTGCAACTATCTGGGCTTAGTGCTGAGGAAATACTAAATAATCAGAGGGAAGACCAGGATTTGAAGACAATTATTGAGGCAAAGATGACCCAGACTCACCCTCCTAACCCAAAGCCTAAGACAGGGCAATGTCTGGAACAGAGGCGACTCTTGCAGTTGTGGGACCACTTACTACTCAGAAATGGGTTGCTCTATTGCAAATGTATTGACCGTAAACACCCTTCTAGGGTCCAGTACCAGCTAGTAGTTCCTCCAAAGCTAAGGTCACAAGTCCTTAAGGAGATACATGAAGGTGCAATGGGGGGTCATTTGGGAGAAGAGAAGACCCTACAGAAACTGAAGGACAGGTTCTACTGGCCAGGACACTGGAAGTCCGTGCAGGAGTGGTGTCATACCTGTCCTGCTTGTTCACAACGCAAGACACCCACACCAAAGAACCTAGCTCCCCTCCAAAGTGTTACTGTCAGTTCACCCATGCAGATGGTTGCCATAGACATCCTTGGACCTCTTCCGGTAACTCTGGCTGGAAATAAATACATCTTGGTGGCTGCAGACTACTTTTCCAAATGGATTGAAGCGTATGCAATCCCCAACCAAGAAGCAACCACCATTGCCCACAAGCTATTAGATGAGATGTTTTGCCGTTTTGCTCTGCCTGAAAAACTTCATTCAGACCAGGGCAGACAATTTGAAGCAGAGGTGACTACCTAGTTGTGCCAGTTTCTACAGATCGAAAAGACACGGACAACACCATACCACCCACAATCAGATGGGTTGGTGGAACGGTTTAATAGAACGCTACTAAACATGCTCTCCACCTGCTCAATGGAACATCCTTCAGACTGGGATTTGTACTTGAGCAAGTTATGCCTGGCATACAACAGCAGCGTGCAGAGTACCACAGGGTACTCCCCATTTTTTCTCATGTTTGGACGTGAAGCTCGACTACCCATTGACCTGATTTACAACCTTAATGGAGAGCAGGAGGGGACAGCTGACAAATCTTATTCCACATACGTGAATAAGCAGCAGGAACAGTTTGCTGAGGCATATGAGAAGGTACGACAGAACGTCAGCCAAAAACAATGCTACCAGTCTCAGCAATACAATCGTAGGATCCATGGCAAGCCCTTTGATAAAAGCGAACTGGTTTGGCTGTTCAATCCTGCAATCAAAAAGGGTCAATCACGGAAGTTCCACAGACCTTGGGGAGGACCATACAGGATCTGTGAAAAGCTGTCTGATGTTACATGCCGTGTTCAGCATACAGGGAACAATAAGTGCAAGGTTGTCCATTTAAACCGGCTGAAAAAATGCCCTGAAAATGTTCGGTTGCTACCAAGAAAACCTACTACAGGTGCACATGATCCTCCGCCACAACCGGTTAGTCCCCCACCAGTGGGTTCATCATTGGAACTGCTGGAAGATGATGATGTTGATCAAGGTGTTGTCAATCCAGTTCCAAATGGACACCCACCCGCTGCTCAACCCAATGGAAGATACCCAGTTAGAGCACGGCGACCTCCTGATAGATTTCAAAGTTAAATACGTGGACGTATTCTCAGTGGAAGGGGACATATGTAATGCAACTAATGTTCAACACCTCAAGTGTTAAGAGATCACATGATGGACCCTAGTCTAGAATATTCTACGCTATTATATATGTGTATTGAGTGTCTGTCTGTGGCTGTCTGTACACGTGCTCTCCATCAGTTTTGCCGTATTACATTTGCAACAGTTCGTCCGACTTTAAAGTTGAGGTGCATAAGATTTGTGTCAACTATAACATTTGAACACTACCATGTTTTCTCTGCCCCATACGTGTATGTACATGCATGTACATGTATATGGGACAGTTTCCACGAAAATGGCCCATCACATATAATTATTATATAATTATTACATTGAAATCCTCAACTTCTCATTCCTTCTGAGAGAGCCTGACACTGTAACAAGAACTCGGCTTCTTTCAGCACCACATGCAACTCCTGGTTAAGAGTGTAGGGAAATAAACTCACTTGCACACTGATATGAACCCGCTACATGCACTCAGATACATGCGCATCAAATCGAGTCACTCAGTTAACTAACTATTAGTTCATATCCTAACATTTCGTCACTATTCTATTTTCATTTTGCTCTAGGATTGCTGAGATATTTGTCGTAAGGTCGAGAGGGAGGCCTTTGATCCCTCTTTGGCCGCTACTTCTGCTGTACTGATCCTGAAGAAACTGTTGGCAGGGTAGGTTCTTCTTGTTCTTCTTGTGTATGTGTACTGCCATAGGTTTTATGGGTTTGTTCATCTTGTACCCTCTCATTACTAATGGTAGGCACACCTGGCACTTCTGATGTCTGAAATCCCTGACAACCATCTGCCCCTTCTTGCAGCACTTCCGGTGACCTGTGCGGAACTTGATGCGATCCCTCATCTCCCCTCTTTGTCCCTTGTGTTTCTGTATGTGTTGCATCTACATCCAAAGCTTGTCTGCCATTTACTCTTGCTGGGTCATTATGCATCAATTCCTCAGATATACACTGCTCAGATGCCATCTTTGTCCTCAGCTGATCTGCATGCTTTCTCTTTACCTGACCTCCTGTCTCTACAAGGTAAGACACATCCCCAGTCCGCCTAACTATGATCCCTTCATCATACCTTTTGCTTGTTGGTCGTTGTACCCAAACTTAATCTCCATCCCTAAAAATCCTTAACTTGGCCCCTTGATCATGATACAATTTCTGCTTTACGACTGCCTGATCCATATAGCTCAAAGGGTCTGGTTTCAGCAAGTCCAGCTTTGTTCGAAGCTTTCGGCCCATCAACATCTTTGCTGGTGCCCGCCCTGTAGACTTGTGAGGAGTGTTCCTATATGATAACAGGAACCTCTGCAATCTTAACTCCACGTCGTCTGTTGATCCCTGTGAAGCCAAGAACTTCTCCTTGAATGTTCTCACGGCCCTTTCTGCAAGACCATTGGTCTTAGGGTGGTAAGGAGTTGACCGAATGTGAACAATATTATTTGAGTCACAGAACTCTTGAGAACTAAACTGGGGACCCTTGGGAGACCAAACCTGTAAAAGATCTCTCGTAGAGCCTTTACTGTCCCTGAGGTTGTTGTACTCCTTTGAGGTTTTATTTCTATCCACTTGGAAAATGCATCAACCACCACTAACCAAGAACTGCCTTCAAATGGGCCAGCATAATCTATGTGAATTCTTTGCCAAGGTTCTGTAGGAACATTCCAACTGAATAAGAGTGTTTCGTGTTCATGTGGTCGGTTTTGCTGACATGCCTTACATTTTTTTACATAGGTTTCCACATCATCATCAATATGTGGCCACCACACATAGTACCTTGCCAGAGCCCGCATGGCCCATATACCCGGGTGACCCTCATGTAATGTGTCCAAAACATTTCTGTGCAATGCTGTTGGAACCACGATTCGTCCTTGCCAAAGTAGAATGTTCTCCTCAAATGACAGCGTCTCGCGTTTCTCATAAAATGTCAGAAGTTCTGCTGGTATTTGTTTTCTGTCACTAGGCCAGCCCCTGTCCACACAATTTATAGCCTGCGCAAGTAGCGGATCTTGACGTGTCCTTTCTGAAGATCTCTTTTTGACATTTGTAAGTCCTCAATTCGTACATTGAGTAAGGCACTATGATGGCCAACATCTTCTTCAGCTGATGTGCTTGACACATTCATAGGCAATCTTGACAATGAATCTGCCAACAAATTCTCCTTCCCTTTCACATACTGCAAATCTATGCACTAAGTGTTATGGCCCACCTTTGAAGTCTATTAGCAGCCATCTTCGGAATTTCCTGGTTTGCCCCTAAGATGTGTTCCAACGGTTTGTGATCTGTACGCAGGGTGAATTTTCGGCCATACACATATTGGTAGAACTTTGTAACGCTGAAAATAATGGCCAATGCATCCTTGTCAATTACTGAATAATTCTTTTCACAATCCAGGAAGGTTCGTGAAGCAAATGCCACAGGTCTCTCTGATTTGTCTGGTAGTTGATGTAAAAGCACTGCACCAACACCTCGATCACTTGCATCTGTTTCGAGGATGAGGGGCAATTCCTCCCTGTAGTGCACCAATGTGTCCCTAGCAGACAAAATCAGTTTCAAATTTTATCACTCTCCTTGGACCATGTCCAGTTTGCTGAATGCTTGGTAAGGGCATGAAGTGGGGCACAAATTGGTTGTAGATTTGCTATGAAACGAGAGTAATAGTTTATCATCCCCAAAAATGAACGTAGCTCCTTAGCATTTGTGGGGGTGGGCATGCTTCGTATGGCTTCCAAATGCTCCTCTGTAGGGATTACTCCATGTTCATCTATTCTGTATCCTAAATACACAACCTCCTTTTGTACAAATCTGCACTTTGATTTCTTTGCCCGCACATTTGCATCTCTCAGCCTGACGAATACCTCTCGGAGAATATGAATGTGTTCCTCTTTCGATGACCCTCCAACTGTGATGTCGTCAATATAAACTGCCACTTTATCTATACCTGCTAAAAAAATTTCCATTGTTTTCTGGAAAATAGCTGATGCAAAGTTAACCCCAAAAGGCAATCTCTTATACTGGAAGTATCCCTTATGTGTTGCAACAACCATGAACTTTCTAGATGAAGGATCAACTTCCATCTGGAGGTATGCATCAGTAAGGTCAACGACTGAGAATGTTT
Source organism: Ephydatia muelleri (assembly GCA_013339895.1). Lineage (NCBI taxonomy): Eukaryota > Metazoa > Porifera > Demospongiae > Spongillida > Spongillidae > Ephydatia > Ephydatia muelleri. The sequence continues at coordinate 9,516,850 of JABACO010000003.1, read as the reverse complement.
TGCTGCCACTTAGTTTGGCTATGATGTCCTCGAACCTCGGGAGGGGGTGTGGGTCTACGTACACGTGCGGGTTGATAGTCACTCTAAAATCCACACAGAGGCGAACTCCACCACTGCTCTTGGGAACACATACCAGGGGAGAGGCCCATTCAATTGGGTTTTTTGTTGTGTCGACTATCTCCAAGATATCTTGTTTTACTAATCGATTAAGTTCGTCTTCCACGGCCTTTTTCATAGGAAACGGAATAGGACGAACTGAGTACAGCTTTGGTACAGCTTCTTCTTTTAGGTGCACAACTGCCTTGTCCCCAACTATTGTGCCAGATTCCTCAGCGAAAAGTTCGCCAAACTCAAAAAGTAACGATGCTAGTTCGGTATATTCCTGATGTTCCATACTACCTGATTCCTTCTTCAATTTAGGCTTGACATTACAGATGGTAACTCCTTTCGGCATATTCAAATTGAAACTAACACACCAGTCTAAGCCAAACAAAGGTTTATCCTGTTCCTTTACAACTGAAATCAACAGATGTTTTACCCTTCCAAATGCCCGAACTCGCACCTCTGTTTCCCCTGGAGTCTCCACTGGGACATTTGTGTATGCCACCAATGTGTTCCGATAAGGATGCCCCGAACTCACAATTTCCTGCTATTGCTCGCAGTGCAATGGAGGAATTGTGTTACCGTTTCCTCTTCTTTCCTGTGCCTAAAAGTAAACTTCACCCTCTCCGCGAGGATACAAACCTTTTTTTGAAAATGTTTTTTCAACGCATCTTTTAATTGTACACAAGTAAATAAAAACATTCTCTAACGAGAAAGTTGTTGGTATATAGGATTGACCAATGGTGGTGTAAAAAGCACGGAAACAAGAGTGACAGAAATTTGACTGGTAAATTGAAATAGGCCTATATTTAGCCCATTACTCATGTTATAACGTTAGTGTGCTAAATATAGGCCTATTTCAATTTTCCAGTCAAATTTCTGTCACTCTTGTTTCCGTGCTTTTTACACCACCATTGGTCAATCCTATATACCAACAACTTTCTCGTTAGAGAATGTTTTTATTTACTTGTTTCATAAGTTTTTTCCTCTGGCATCTGTATAAGTGGTCACAAATTAATTTTAATTTTCGAAGGGAGGGAGGTTAAACAATTTAATAATAGAAATTATATGTATATGAGTTCTTAATGTTCTGTACGGTTCCGCCTTGTCCTCTTTGTCTCCCCCAGCCTCTTCTATGACCGTGGCGGCCTGGTTCTGGCCATGGGAGCCATGCGGGTGGTGGTGGCAGCGGCCAGGGTGGCAGCAGGTGAAGTGGTGGTGGGGGCACTGGTGCCAATACTGGTGCCGGTGGTGGGGCTGGTGCAGGTAGCGGTGGTGCTCCTGCTTAGACTGCTGCTGGAGGTGGGGGCAGCTCTGCTGTTGGCAGTGGGGGCAGCGCTGCTGCTGCTGCTGGTGGCGGTGGGGGCAGCTCTGCTCGGCAGGGGCAGTGCTGCAGCTGCTGCTGGCGGCGGACGGTAGGGGGGCAGCAATGTATCTAGCGGCGGTGGCTGCGTAAAGAGAAGAGGAGTTGGAGGATGTACTTCGTCCTCTGACTAATGCATCTGCACCAATCTTACTTACTGCTGCACGGGCAGATCTTGTACATGTAACAACCTTTTGAGCTAGCAATGGATGAGACTTACAAAAGGCATCATTCACTTCACTTAGAAGCTCACTATCCCTAAGAATAGCTTTTTCAAGACCAGCATTATACTCCATTAGTGCATGAGATTTGGGTTTATACAAGGAGTAGCTATAGGGAGAAGGATAAGGTTGCAGTGCTCAACCCTGGCAAATGCAATTAAATTCATACACAGTTGCAGGCGGGCTGCCGTTGTACATCAGATAAGGAAGCCTTTTTGTACATCAGATTAAGGATGACACCCCAATATTCAGGTCACAAAGGAGAAAGGACTACATGTACTGTACACAACAGTTGGGTCACCATGCATGCTGTACATGTGAAGTGAATGGTTTTGTGCAGATCCCTTACATGCGTGCTGTACACATGTTGCATGCACATCTTCCAATAGCTTTATAATGCTAGTGCAATACAACATGCTATGACATACCTTTTGGTGTTAGTGGTAGTTCGGTGACCCTTGCGATATCGCTTCCTCTCGGCAGCACGTTTATAGCCAATCGGACAGCGGGGTCATTCCAATACCGATTCCTTTCTTATGCCTTAATGGCAGCTGAATTGTACTCGTATTTCTGCCTTTTAGCAGCGCGGTTCTCCTCGACGTCCTCTTGATATCGCCGCCTTTTAGCAGCGCAGTCTTATCGACGTCCTCTTGATATCGCTGCCTTTTAGCAGCGCGGTCTTATCGACGTCCTCTTGATATCGCTGCCTTTTAGCAGCACGGTTCTTCTCGAGGTCCTCTTGATATCGCTGCCTTTTAGCAGATTGCTTAGATTCAATATCTGCGTTGTAGCAGCTGTCGCGTACAGAGGCCTTCTTCTTTTCGGGATCGGCCTTCATGTCCTTGAAGCATATAGTATTATTCACACAAGGTATTATTTGCTACATTCTGTTTGAGAAGATAATTTAGGTAGCTGTGTTAAAGAAAAGAAGTTATGATGCTAGTAAGAGCATGTGTGATAATTTCAAAGAATGCTTAACATATCTTGCTTTGCTGAATTCCGTCATCGCAATTAGCCAGAATAAATATATATATGTACTATTGTTTTCAATGAGCTCATTATGACATAATAAGTAACACCGATGATTGCTATTTGAAACTCCACCGCTAGATCGATGCATATACAAGTGAATAATGAATAATAATTTTTTGAAGTAGTCTAGCACGTACAGCGGTCTCATAGACATTTCTAATCACATGCATGACTTATATGTGTTATTGAATACATTCAGCTACCGTACAGGTATCCGTTAGCTGGCCCATGCAGGGGAGACGTAGACAATACGAAGACAGAAGGAAAGCCGGTGCGATATTTGTGATCAATTCAATTCATTGCTATGCCTTGCGCGACACATAGATATGTACACGATGGTTCAAGAGAAAATACATGCATGGTCTTGTTCCCAGACCAGAAAATACACAACACATGCATATCATGAGGATCACTCATACCGGCCGATAATTAAATATGCGCGGTTTCTAATTGACAACCAACAACGTAATCAGCAGGTATTGTGCATTAACGATATGTTTGAGTGCCTGGCCTCAGAAGGTACGTAGCTTTTAACATTTTGTGTGTGACTGTACTGCTGGGTAGTCTTTCAACTTTCTCCGAAGACTGCTGTGTGCCTTGGATAAGTGTGCACCGTGGCACACATTTAGAGCATATGTACAGGTACATATGATGCACCTATCACATGCATGTGTGTGTACACATACACACACACACACACACACACACACACACACACACACACACACACACAAACACACACACACATAGACACACGCACACACATGCACACACACATACACACACACACACACACACACACTTGCTGCCGCATGCTAGTACGTCGTCTCTCTGTGTGTGGTATGTGTCACAACAAGCATCCATGTGTGAGTACACGAGTACACATAGTTTGCACAACATATGACAGTATTACGTCAACATATCTGTACATGTACATAAAAGCGACTATTGCACAGAAATGCTGAAGAAGCAAAATGTAAAAATAAATCTGTTCATTAAGTACGAAACTCTAAAAAGGTCTATAAGTTTGCTATCAGTCGGCATCCATTGCCATCAAGTCGTTTGTTGGTTCCAAAGTAAACGAGATCAGCTATCCACCAAGCCGTTATAGTCAAACTGATAGCCGCTCCGATGAGCTTATGAATGAGTGTCAAGATCATCCGTCTACCTGGATGTTTGGATATTTAGAATGCATACTCACAGGCAAAATAGACAAATTGTAATAAATAACCCGGATAAACAATGCGCATTATAAATGACCCTGCAGCCGACACATTGATGGACCAAACATCCGGAATATACTTCCCTATATCGGAAGTTTCGTTAGAAACTTCCATATAGGATTTGACCCCGGCTATGAATATAATTAAAAATACGCGACCCGTCTGTAACAAGACTCCCGATGATCGGATCGTTTAGCTTGTTTTAGCAATCGATCTATAAGTAAAAAATGAGCAGTTTCGTTTTTGTTTCATGTCGTAGAACCGCGCGGTTGTAGAGAACAAAAGGGTACTGTCCGTCCTCGTACCCAGTCCCGGAACAATGGGCGGGTCTCCTCCTTCTTCTTCTTCTTCTTCTTCTTCTTCTTCTTGGCAATGCACAACTCGGGATAGGAACACTTTTAAACGATGTAATTTTCACCAATAGCTTCAGAATTGGCTGGAAGAGGTCTTATGGATCAAATATATATTGGTAAACAATCGACTATACGACTATACGGCTTATGTAAGACGTATATCTAATTATACGTCTTATGTAAGACGCATAATTAGATATCTAAAAAATAAATGCACGGTATAGTGTATGTATAAAGCGAACAACGAAAAACTCTTCGGTGATTCAATCGTCGTTTTGGCGTGAAACCTGTGAAGTTGTTTTCCTCAAATGCCTTCACGTTAGAAAAAGAAACGAGCGAAACGACGTGCAAAATACCTTCAAGTTCGAGACGATGTTTTAGAATCGGCACGGGCATCCTACAAAGCAGACCAAGAAAAGAAACGGACCGCTGAACGCGAGCGGTATCAAGCAGAGCCAGAAAGAAACAGACGCTGAACGCGAGCGGTATCATGCAGACCCAGAAAAGAAACGGTCATCAGCTAAACGCGAAAGCTATCAAGCAGAGCCAGAAAAGAAACAGACCGCTGAACGCGAGCGGTATCAAGCAGACCCAGAAAAGAAACAGACCGCTGAACGCGAACGTTATAAAGCAGACCCAGAAAAGAAACGGTCCGCTAAAGGAAACGTTATTGGGAGAGTCCTGAATGTGCTCGCTTGGCGAAGAGAGTGCGGTACGGGAAGGCTAAGCGTAGTACCGTGCAAAACCAACGAGGCCATCGAAAAAGTACTACCGACAAAGTTATTCAAAGGTATGTAAATGTAGTAACCTTCTCTTACCTTAGATAGGTACTTGAACATTTAACGTACGCGTACCAAAAAATGATGATCTAATAACGCGATGAAAATTGTGACTGGATTTGTGTATTGAACGTGTGCACCGTGCGAAAAAGGAAGCTCGTTTGTGTTGGTTTAACTGCAATTTTGACCTCTGCTGTGTTCCTATAGTAGTTGAGTAAGTGTACTATGAATTGATACTGTTGAAACTGATCGTATTTTACTTGTCTAGTTACCTTCGTACGTTGAAAAATAGGTACTTTTTATAAGTTGAACATTTTCTTCATATGTCAAGCAGCAGGGAAAAATACGTTTTGAACAGTTAGAAAGGGTCATAATCTAGCTGCCTTTTGAATAGTATCAAATTCGGTTGATGCGCAAGGGGTTATATGACGGCATGTATCTATTCGTTTCATACTGCCGTCAGGTGGCACCCATATTATCTGAAAATACCAATATGCCTTAAGAAGTGTCTTCTGCATTTGAATTTATGCTTTAACAAAAAGCAGCGTCGTTCTTTCAACCGCCAAGGTTCTGTGTCTAGCGATTCTAATTAAAAATCACCTAATCCTTCGAGTGGCAGAAATTTCGACTTCAGATACATGTAGCTTGAGTACTAGAAGTCAAGGCATTTAATTTTCGTAACTCTTGGGTGATGCGCAAGGCTTGTTTTATTGGTGTTCTGGTCCTCAGACCAATATAGTGCACATGAGAAATAAATGGAATAGGTTTAAGATTTGGTTACCAAATTGCATTTAAAATTGTATTTTATATTAGGATGAAGATTGCAGCTGATTTGAAGAAGTTAATTGATGTTTTCAAGAGTGATGTCAGTGAAAATAATACCTTACAGGTGTCAATGATAAGAAAAGGATTGGTGATGTACATGCATATCAACTTGACAAACAAAAACATCACCCAAACAGCCAAAATGGTGGCACTTCTTGATTCAGGAAATAGAATTAATGTGAATGCATTATAAAGGTCAATTCAGCACTTCCTAACAGCAATGGCTACATTGAAGAAGAACCTTATATACACGTAATTGGGATGCTATCATCCAACTTCAAGATGAACAATTCGCTCTGCCTATGCAACCCTCTATTGACACAACACACACATCTACTGTTGTAAATCTTTCTCCTGATCAAGCAGGACCCAGCAATTTGTTGTCCCCACTGTCTACAAAACTATAAGTGGTTGCAGTAGATGTGCAAGTACAAGATAATTACTGAAGCAGATGTCAATATCAAAGAGGGTGATTAAACAAAGGCTTCAAATTCTTTTGCACAGAAATGAACAGAATCGTAAGCTGAAGCAATCATTATTCAGGAAGGTAAGGATTGAAAGAAAACTTTGTTCAGAGCTGCAAGACCTTAAAAAGGATAGGATTAAGAAAGATGCTTTGATACAAAAGCTAATGCAAGAGAACTCATTATTAAAACAAACAAGCAGTCAGCATGAATTAAGGCAGATAAGAAGATCAAGTGTTGCTATGAGGTCTGCTCACAGAAGGCATAAGATAATGTACAAAAATACTGAATGTAAACTGAAGAAAGAAAATGCACTACTAATAAAAAAAGTAAATGAACTTGAATCAGCTAATGATTTACTTCTATCAGAACGAAGTCAATTAGTAGAAAGAGATGAGCCAAAATGCATTAGTAGTAAAGATGGGAAAAAAGAATACAATTTAGCATGTCGCAAGGCAATATATTACTGTCTTGAATATAATGTGCCGATAAACAGTGTTTGTCCCACTATCAGGGCTGTTCTTAAAGAACTAGCAGATATACCAGTTGATTTTCTTCCAGATCCCTCAACTGTAAGTTACTTTACCTATGAACTTGGCATAATGAGTGACCTTCAAGTTGGTGAAGTCATGTATTCTAATGAAAACATCACACTATCATGGGATGCAACATCAATTGATGGAAGTACTAGCCAATCCTTGCACAATAAATGGACTCTACTGTGAACATTTGTGGTTTGTTAACCAGCAGAATGTTATGTATAAAGGTCATGTTATCAATGTAAAATGCTCCAAAAAGTCAACAACACCCAAAGTTACAGTTACCTATTGGAAATACGAAGAAACGGAGGAAGGAGAAGACGTTACAATGACATTGATTGAATTTTTAGTAGACTATATTAATGGTGATCTACAGATCAACGAACCTGCTACATTTTAGTAATTAGAAATGTGTACTAAATATGATAGTAATGTTTGGCTTAATAACTTTTTGTTTTGCAATAACTGTAGCAAAAAAAGGCAAACCGTCACAATTTTTTCTTCACTCCAGCATCATACCGCGTACATGCAAAACTGAGCATTTGAAATGCCGCAACTTCAGAAATACTGTACCTATAAATACAAATAAGGTATCTTTTTAATGCGCATATTTTCCTCTTTCATTTGATATTAAAATCGCCGCATTTGGTGCGATTTGAAAAAAATGTTCAAGTACCTACCTTAGATATTAAGCTTAGTTAGCATATGACATTAGCTGAAATGTTGCGTCAGCGTTGCCTTTTGTCACTGTCGTTATGTAATGTTGGAAGAGACTTTAGTTCCATTCCAGACCTATGAGATGCATGCAGTTATTGTTTGAACTTTCTAGTGCAATGTGACACAATGTAGCAAATGTCATGGTTGCTGTGCATTGAATCACAATGGCTTCAGTTTACATAGGATTTCATGGCATGAAACTATTTTAGTGGGCAACTGTTGCATGTAAGAGTATAACTTTCAAGCCTTGGTGTATAAAGTTTAGCACATACATAATGTTGCATGTACGCACTTCCTTTTTCACTGTAGCTACTCTCTGTACGAACCAAAGGATATCGTACTAAGCGAGTATAAGGGTGGCCTCGAAAAGGCTATTCTTAAGAATAGCACTTTACTAGTTCAGTTAAATGATGCCTTTTGCAAGACGCACCCATGGTTAGCACAAAAGGTGTGTACCAGTTCTGCACATTCTCACATCGCAGCATATGGAGCACGTCATCACGAGAGACGAAGTAATGGAAATAGAGCAGATTTTAGAAGGCGGTGGTGATGGGGAGATGGCGAAGATGATGGCAGTGCTGGACCCTGTCCAGCACCACCTTCCCCACGTCCAGCACCACCTTCGCCATGTCCAGCACCACCTTCGCCACATCCAGCACCACCTTCCCCACGTCCAGCACCACCTTTGCCACGTCCAGCACCACCTTCCCCACGTCCAGCACCACCTTCGCCACGTCCAGCACCACCTTCGCCACATCCAGCACCACTTTTGCCACATCCAACACCACCTTCGCCACATCCAGCACCACCTTCGCCACATCCAGTACCACCTTCGCCACATCCAACACCACCTTTGCCACATCCAGCACCACCTTCGCCACATCCAGCACCACCTTCGCCACATCCAGCACCACCTTCGCCACATCCAACACCACCTTCTCCACATCCAGCACCACCTTTGCCACATCCAACACCACCTTCGCCACGTCCAGCACCACCTTCGCCACGTCCAGCACCACCTTCGCCACATCCAGCACCACCTTCGCCACATCCAGCACCACCTTCGCCACATCCAACACCACCTTCGCCACATCCAACACCACCTTCGCCACGTCCAGCACCACCTTCGCCACGTCCAACACCACCTTCGCCACATCCAACACCACCTTCCCCACATTCAGCACCACCTTCGCCACATCCAACACCACCTTCCCCACGTCCAGCACCACCTTCGCCAGATCCAACACCACCTTCCTCACGTCCAGCACCACCTTCGCCACATCCAACACCACCTTCGCCACATCCAGGACGAGGCCGAGATGGCAGACGACGAGGACGAGGAGATAGAGGACGAGGTGGAAGAGGACGAGATCGGAGAGATAGAGGATGAGGATATGTAAGAGAAGGAAGAGGGCGACGTGGAAGAGGCGGTGAAGGACGAGACCGTAATGTGAACCATTATTCGGACAATATATATGTATAACTACTAATGTTAATGTTATTAAAAATAATTATGCCAAATGCGCTAATGATAATGGTCGGTCTAAGTACAGCAAGGAAAGATTTCACGAATGATTCAAACACGCATCCCGTCTTTAACTAAAACTTTAGTTCTGATATCGGATCGCTTAGCTTCGTTCATAGTTCTACATGTCTTAGCAAATGGCACACACATGACGTCACACGGGATATAGGATTTGATGGCATTTGGTGGTGTAAAAAGCAAGGAAACAAGGTCTTATCAGAAGGGAAAATGTAATAGTCCTATATTTAGCACAGAAACAACACATGCCCTAGAAATGTGCTTAATATAGGACTATTACATTTTCCCTTCTGATAAGACCTTATTTCCTTGCTTTTTACACCACCGATTGCCATCAAATCCTATTTCCCACCAACTTTCTCCTAGAGAATGTTTTTATTTACTTGTATATTTATAGGATTGAGATAGCATTAACCCTTGAGATAAAATAATATTAATACTCGCCCCAAACCAGACCTCAGCAAACAAAAATTCTAGAACCAAATCAATATGGCGTCGACAGCGATGAGACCATTCAATTAACAATGGCCTGGTAACAGAAAACATCATGACAGCATATAAATTTGGACATAAACTTGATAAGACATCAGTTTCGATACCCACCTTACTCTTCTTCACGGCAACAGATACAGACGACACAGCACATTGCACAGCAAAGAATGGTTGGGGCGAGGAAAACCGCTATCTGTGCGCCTCCTGTATATCGACAGCGGGAAGATTAGTATGCGCGATAGTTAAGCACGTGCATGTGAATTATGTAAAGAAACAGACGTGCTCAAATTGCAGCATCAACAGACTCGCAGAGACTTTGAGTTAATTAACAACCAGCACCCTTCCTCCCCCTAGCTGACCTTTATACCTACATTATTGCACACGTTCGATCACCCAAACATATCACGTGATCTTCACTAATATAACCTAAATCGTTCCGTCCGATATAAAAGTTAGCTGCTCCCACTGATGACAAAAAGAAAGACAGAAGGAAGGCAGTACGCTGAGACTTCTGTCCAATGGCAGAGCAGTTAATGGCAGACGTTGGGGTCTGTCTGCAGGGGCGGCGGAAGCTGTTTAGCATTGGTCCCGCAGGCTATACGGGGCCGGATCTAGAAATTTGCGTGCGGGAGGGGGGCACCCCTCCTGCCCAGCAAGGGGGTATGGGGGAGCGCTGTAAGCTCCCGGAGCCCCAGAAGCCAACGCTTTTTGCAAACAAACTCCGAAAACAAAAAAAAAACCACGGCCAGGAGGCCTTTAAAATAGTATCTATATTGTTTATATGTGTACCGGCAATGCCAAAAAAAGTTACAAGTTACAACCGGCACTGAGTAGTTGGTGGAGATTGAGGCTATAGGAATTTTAATACTAGCTAGTGAATGATAACTATCTATTCGGAATGTTTAGATCTCCTCGGAAAAGGTTAAGGTTAGTTGTAACACATAGCTATTTCAGCTTGCATGCAGATGTAACAAAAAGCTGCATCAGATGCTCTATTGTAGTGCAGCCAATCAAACTGTTGACACCACTCATGCAGTTCGAAATGAGCTATGTTTTCCAAATTTCGTTTTGGAAAACGGTAACTAGCGCTTGGTTGGGAAATGTTGTCGCCATTTTTAAAGAATTGAATTTATTTATTAATCGTTATTAATTGACTAAGACAACACTTCTGATCATGTTTTTGTTTTTTTGTGCGTTTAACATTGGTCCCGCGGCCGCGGTACCTGCGGTACCTGTTCCGCCGCCCCTGCTGTCTCAATGCCTTCACATGAAGGTCGCTGTAACACATGGGCCATGCATGGACCGAAAGTCAACCACACATTACTGTATCCATTCACAATGATGACATGTATATCTGAGATACAGGGTTCACGTGGTAACAACTGCATGACGTTTGCATGAGTTTTACATGCATGATGTTATGTTTACGCATAATGTTACTGCATGATTTTCATAAGTTTGCAATCACAGACAGTCCAAAAAGTCAGGCATAATGTATGCACCCATACAGGAAGTTAGCAGTCTACATGCATATGCACTGAGCTGGTCGGTACACATATGTAGTTGGGCGTGGCCCGACTTTAGCGTGCCGGTTACGCCCAACTAACGAACAAATAAAATACTTGAATTCCTGGAGCTGTACAGTTACCAAATGCTGATTTGCGTACAGCTGCATTGCCATTCGTATAACTTTAACATGAGCATATTCATGTGTGATTGTCCCGCAAGGCAATCCGCCGGCTGTGTGAACCATATAATAGCTTCATGCGTCACAGTATGCAGGAATGCATTCAAATGCGTCGAACTGCAGAATCGAATCAGGGAGAGTAATCAATGCCATATGTCGTACACAAGAAGGGAAGAAACTAACTTGCGATGCTACTGAGGTCACTACAACCGTAGTCTATATATTTGCTTGCATGCACGCGGGCCACTTCTTGTTATTAGAGTGTTGCCAACTATTAGCTCATTCTCCGTCGTGCATCGTCTCTGATCGTATACTCGCGGTGAAATGGATTTGATGCTGTACATGCCATGACGTGTGCGCTTGTGCTAAGGTACAAAAACGCGCAAATACATGCACGGTTAGCCCTTGCTATGAAAAGTGGGGGTGAGAGGAGGAGGAGGGATGGGAGGAGGAGAGTGCTTGGAAGGAGCAGAGGATAAACTACACATTCCTCACTTTCTCGTCTCCACCGGCAAAGCATCGAGGCAGATGAAGAGTGCAACGAGACATCCTGCTATGACGACAGGGACGTATGTGGTCATCCCGTTACTTGAGCTCGGCTATGACAAGTGCAAATGTTACAGAGGGTTGCGCATATATGTAGATTGGATTTTGATGAATGCTAAAGATGGAACATGACGTCACGTCCGGAGTGCTAGCATACTATGGCCTGATGGTGTCAATAAATAGTACATGCGGTTGAGACGCCTACTATCCTAATGTTGTGTCCGACACAGTTCATATCACTGCGTGACATAGTATCGTATGCAGTAATATGCAGAGTTTGCCCACGCCATGGTATGCAGATACGTATCCAGACATGCACGTGTGCGGACCGATATACATACTCGTACCTAGATATGTCAATGTCCAGTGCAGTGTGCAGATGGGTATTGTTGGGGCTAAGTATCGGGTGCGTACCGCACCCATATCGCGAGCGGCACTTTAGCCCGTAAATTACGATAGTGCGCAATAAATAGGAATATAGGCCGTTTTAACCACACCCATGAAAACGCATATGAGTGTGGCTACTATAATTACCTCGACCGAGTCGCGTACTATTTCGAACTCACAGGTAAGTTATTGGATCCCTATAATCATTGTAAACTTCTGATACCTACATCTGTGACTATTTCTAGCGGGTGTAGCCTGTAGGCCTATTTGAGTAATTAATTTTGATATCATTATCTGCGCATGCTCGGTTTTAAGTTTTGCACGTGTTGGTCATTAATGGAGGTGACGACGTACGATCGAGCAAAGGAAACAAAAATAGGCAACTTGGTTGAGTTCCCAACGAAATAGGAGGAAAGGAAAGTTGGACTACTGGGCTATCTGTGGAGACAGTACTAATGGAGCCGTTCCCAACGAAAGAGAAATTGGATTGTTGATTTTGATCACTATATAGCTGACGAATCAGTGAGGTGCAACTGTGCAAGATAAAGAGTTCCAAGAGTTTCGGACAACGCGGGTGACAGGCGGAGGTTATAAAGGCATACCGAACGGACTTAAGCAGTCTAGGCCTGGTAAGTTGTGCGTGTTTACACTGTACACTATACGGTGTTGCTTATGTAAAACCAGGACAAGTGTGTGATTCAGTAGATGCAGTGAGGCGGCGTTTCAAGTTGTCACAAATGTTTACATGCATACGTCATGTTTGTTCTCTTAAGCACAGTGCCGACCAATAGAATGCCATTACGAAGAGCATAGTAAGTTGTATATGTGCATGTGGATTATGTGCGCGTGCCAATAACTTCAGGGTCAGGAGATATTTAAGCGAGTACATCGAGACTGAAATGGCGGAAGTGACCAACCCCGGTGTCATAGGGTATACGGTCCGGCCCAATTTTCGGTCCGGCGGACCGTATTCCCTAAGGGAATACGGTCCCCCCCCCCCCGGACCCAACTCCCTAGGGAATACGGTCCCCCGGACCGAGTTCCCTGGTTGTACAAAACCAATTAACCGGACTCAATTCCCTAGGGAATTGAGTCCCCCCCCCCCCCCCCCCCCCCCCCCCCCCCCCCCCCCGGACCGTATTCCCTGGTTTTAAATATATGCATGTATTTCCAACCCTTGCATGCACGTAACATTTGGTTCGAAAAGCAAAAGCTGTAGGTCGTCAACTATGTATGCAGTTTCAATTCGGTCTGTAACAGCACATTGGGTTCGAAAATCAAAAGCCACAATGATCACAGGTCGCCAACTATACATGTATGCAGCTTCTGTAACACTGATTAACCTTTTTCTTCGGTCTGTCTTGTTACTATTTATATATGTTTCCATTTGGTTAGAAAAGGATCGCGTGCAGGTCGGCAACTATACATGCAGCACTGTTTATACTATCAAATCGTAGTGCAAACAAAGTAGAAATAAAGATTAAAGAAATAAAAATATATAATAGTTAACTGAACATAAGAGAGATGAGGGCACTGGATAAATCTCAATTTCGTACCTGTAAAAAAGAAAATAAAACTAGTACACTTCAGCCATTATTGTTTAGAGAATGATGCATAAGTGTTTTTCAATCATGTACATGATATAAAAGTGAATTTCACAGACAAATAACGCTGCTCGTGTGCCCAGAGATTTTCTGCAGAGGGGGAGGAGGTAGGAAAAGGAAGGGAGATGAGAGAGATACAGGGACACATAGCTTTAAGCTGCATGGGCCCTCAAAAACTTGGTACTTAATTAGCAGTTAAATCGACCTGGCACACTCTAAGTGTGACTGCACACTTCCTCTATACACCAGGTCCTGTGTGAGGAGAAAAAGAAATGGGATGAGAGAGGAATGAGTGGGGGATACTAGTCAAATGAACATAAGAGACATGCTGATATATTGAGTGTACTCAATTTCGTACCTAAAATCAGCCAAAAAGTGAATTTCACAGACAAATATAAGCTTGGTGGCATTCGTTAATATTGCTTGTGTGCCCTGTGTCTTTTTAGTCTCGAGTGTCACTGTGTATTAGACACATAGCATTAGCAAGATAGCTACTTGTTGCTGTATATGATAAAAGTCATGCTCATGGAAGTTAAGGATTACAATAAGACAGAATAACTTACTGTTTTAGTGGTGTTGTATGGGCTGGATGTCTTTGTGTAGGTTTTAACGAAAAATCACATATCTTGTAGGGACAGCATCTCTTTGTTATATCCTCACATGTCTTTAAGCTGTCTGGCTTGTCTGTGTGCATGTCTTTTTGCGGTAAAAAGACGTGCCTACATTTCGTAATCTGAGGGTGCAAACACACTGACCTTAAATAAAATGATTCCCTCCAGTAGAAACACACAGTCGCCAAACCCTGTCTTATAGAGGTGCATATACATACAAGTGTATGTCATCTGAGGGTAAGTGCAAGCACACTGACCTATGAGAATACATGCATGGTCTCCAATCACCTTGGAGAGGTGTGCATCTACACCCTATAAGAATGGATATATCATGTGAGAGTAAGTGCAAACACACGATACATGCATGTACATTGACCTTAAATTAACACACAGATTCTCTCCAATAGAAACACATTGTCACCAGTCTTCCTCCCGAGAGTTGTGCATCAGTAAGAATGCACCTTTGAAACACACTGAAAGAACAGTTGTACATCCTCCCCCTATTACTAGTACCCATGGGACCAGATGAACATAAATTTTGGTATATGGGTTTGCAAAATGACCTAGTTTAGAGCCGAGTAGAAACTCAGACTGCCAGAAAACACAGCAATTCATGTTATCGCTAAATCTAAGTGACCAACACACACGCACTTGTCAGTTCAACGTAGTCTGTTCATTGATTGCGAAGTAAGGAAGGAGCGTTTAATAGACCAAACTGAGTAGAGCACTACCGGGGTAACGGTCATGAAACGATTAACTGCAAATAGTATTTTAATCTTACCTGTACCTGTGATAATTAAATACAGCTACGAATTGTCGATATCAATCCTCACGCGGCGCCTGTATAGAACTTACTCGCTTCTCTTTCCATGCCTCCAGAGGGTGAAAACACTATGTATAGAATTGCTCAATAATTTTTATGCCCATACCATAGTACGGCTTCTATACCACTTATAAGTACACGAATAACAAGTCTTAATTAGCACCTTGCACCACACCATACAGTTTATCCCGCCCATGATTCAGGAATCTATACAGGGGACAGTAGAAGGAAAGATTGGGGTTCAGTGATCCACCCCAACAGTATGACTGTTAGTTCAGTTGTATCAAGATCCTACCTGACCGATACTAGCAGACACTACAGTGATAGTGGATATCTAGTCGTAGTATCTGAACTGGTATTAGGACGCGCAAGCGATGTTGGCTCATCTAGCTATAGTGTTCGGTTACAAAATGAAAAATGAAATCCCAACCATGTGTTCCAGTGTACACACATGTCAGTATATGTTCTATGAAAGCTTTCGACATGAACCATCGTAATTGCTGCATGGCTAGCACTCATGTACTGATACACATATAAAAATGCACTCACAGACAAGCTATGAGAGAAATGAAATGTATAAAATTGGTTATGTATGAATTGTAGGCACCAATTAAGCACAGCATTTGTCAAATAATATTTGATAATTGCGAGAATATACGAAATCCCTTATTTACATACTTTTAGTAAATTGGTGTCTACAAATCCTACATCACCAATCAAAAATATTATGACATTGCCGAGCTAAATTTGTGGTACACGTTCTGTCAATATACATGGTGCATGGTTTGCAAAAGGCAGATTAAACAAATCACGTGCATGCGCGTCACGTACATGTACTAAGACTGAGAACAAGAAGGCCGTGGAATGGTATAGGTTATGTTATGAACGTTGAGACTGAGCACTGTAAAAATTCTTATGTTTTTTTATCGCACAGGTAGAGGCAGTCCAACACTTCTTGTTCGGGATTGCAATAGATGAAGGTTTTAAGGGCCCTCAAGCAAATACCCTTGCTTGGGATGTCCTCTACCCTGAGGTAAAGGATGTCAAAATCATTTGAGGTGACAAATAGGAATCTAGCTATTCTTTACATTGTAGCTAATGATCACGCTCCTGCAAAGGATGAACCACAGTCCAGAAACATATCGTACGAACAATCAGCTATTCATTACATTAAACATCTGATGTCGTGAAAGAACTTCTATCTTGGTTTCAATATATAACTTCTGTCTTGAGTTTAAATTGCTTTCATTATATAAATTCTGTCTTGTGTTTATAAACTAGCTATAAATTACATGATGTCGTGAAAGAACTTCTGTCTTGGTTTTAAATTGTTTTCATTATAACATTATCAATTAGAACTTCTGTCCTGTGTTTAAAATGTTTTCATAACGGTTGCGATTTCGATGAGAATCGATTTCTTCTCTTTTTAATTATACACGCTATAAACTGGGTCGTCAAAATCAAATCTCCATTCTATCAGGGAATTGAGTCCGCCTCCTCCCCCGGACTGTATTCCCTGGATGTACAATATTTTAGACGGACCGCATTCCCTAGGGAGTTGGGTCCGGGGGGGGGACCGTATTCCCTTAGGGAATACGGTCCGCCGGACCGAAAATTGGGCCGGACCGTATACCCTATGACACCGGCAATGCAAAAGAAGAAACGCAGGTACAGAGTAGGCATACTATGACTTTCCTTTCTGACCACAGCTCTTGAGCCAGGGTGTACTACGGCCAAATGAAAACGTTTCGCTGCATGGCCAACCAAGGGGATGACGACGATAGCATTGTAAAGCATAAGCTAGCTACCACCGCGGTCAGAGAGTAAGTAAATGCTGAGTTCTTTGTGCATAACCTCTGTAATATTTTAGCGTGTGCTTGTAAGGAAACCGTCGACAAGTGCCGCGAGAGTAGTAGAGGCTCGTGCTCACCTTCCAAGAGGCCTCTGCTAGGCGGAGAGTGCCCCTCTAACTACATCAGGAAAATGTGATGGAGACTTTGATCGCCGCTTGGAACTATACTGTTTATTTTTGACCAAGTTGTATTTCAGCTGTAATTTGATTAAAGTTTGCCGTTAAATTCTGAATTATGCTGGCGTGGTTCAGGGTTTAAGCACTAGCCTTCAAGTATGCAGAACAGAAAATGGATTTGAAACGATTCGAATACATGACGTGTACAGAGTCTGCACGCGTTCATCTGAAGTATGCAGACAGGTGATGACGAATATACCGAATCCATATGCAGACCGCGATATCATACGTATAAGCGAAGTGTTCGTTCTGAGACGTATACAGGCGCCGCATTCGTGACGTATGAAAAACTGCCCACGTGTCGAGTGCAGACGAGTATCGATTAGTATGGGTGCAATATACAAGGCTGCATACGGTACACTGTCGCGCCGTGTATGCTTAGCAGTTCCACATGACGTCATCTTTTATCATCTAAATTAGGTTACATGTAGGTCTATATACAACATCGATCATTGTATAGCGAAGGTAATAGGATTCTCAGCACCTGAAAGTAAGCTGGTGAAAGCAGAGATAGTGGCAGCTTGCACCACTGAAAAATATCGTACTGCCGTGGTACAAAGTATGCCATGCCCGATGATTTTCCATGCTATACAGGTTTCAATTTGAAAACAATGTAATTATGTTCACACTTGTTTTCTTCCTCAGTTTGTACCATTAATCATACCAATATTCTTCCTTTGTGTCTTGTCTGTTCATCAGATAGTTGTAACTCCTGTAGGCTTGTCTTCCACCTTTTATTATCTGAGCTAATATGGAGACCTAGGTTGCAGATAGAGTTGACTGGCTGTAATGATACTAGGGTTTCTGATTGAAATAGACACACATTTTTGAACTGAAAGTCAACATTTGTCAGACTATGAGGAGGGGAGGACTGGGATACACTTTGAGTATTCACAATATTATCATCAGTAAGGTCCAAGCGGCTGTAGAGAATGCCTTTGCTGCACCAGGTGGCTGCAATACAGTCCCATACAAAAGTATTATACCAAATGGAATGGTGTATATATTTCACTCACCTTTAAACTGTGTATTGACTGTGGTTTTCTTGCCTGCACCAGTGGCCTTGCCATCAGACTGGGCAGACTCTGCTCCCTCCTGCACCTTGTGTGTTGAACTACATGTACACAAACAGGTCATACACACAGTCTGTCTGACCTAGGAGGCAGCAAGGTTTAATAGCTGGGTATTTTTTTTTTAAAGGCATTGCTTAGAAATGTAGTATATTACAAATAATACAGACACATTGTTAGACAACATGTCAGCTAAATGTTATTTGTCACAAACCATTAGAAAAATGACCATTTTTCCTTTAGGTCAACCAACAGTTTACCCTTTTTTGTAATCTGAGGCATGTTCATAGCTACAACAACCATCACAAGTGGCTGACCTTGCTAGTGATTGATGATATTGCATTGCTAAAGCATCACGAAACTGGTCAAAATGGTTGTAAGCGGCTGGCATAGCTCTTTTTGACTCTCAGAATACTTTTCAATCCACAGACCTTTGACCAGCATGCACATATCTATGCTCTAGATCCAGGGTATTCACAACTAAGACAAGCTTAGATTGATGAATTTGTTTGAAGACCTTGTGCATTTTTTATATAGCCCCTGCCAATTGGTCTCTGTGTTCCTAGAAACAGATTGATCTTCCTTTCGTTGCATCCACCATACTTGGTGTGAATCAAACATTGCATGGGCCTCAACCAGTCATGCAAATTTGACAAATTGGTTGCACAGTTGTCTGCATATCAGTTTTGTGCCAATGTGTATGGTGATTGTACAAGGGGCATTATATCAACATTACCTTCCTTGCCAAGCAGCATCTCAGTCCCAGAGTTCCCATGTGCACAAATGTTGCAAAGCCAAGACTTAGATTACAGTGTGTAGTGTACACATATGCTGTTTATTTAATTGGAACATAGATAATCAATTATTACATACATTTCGGTCTGGGTACAGAGATGTACTGATTTGAGGGGAAGTATGATCTATCACAAATTCTTTGGTGGAACTATATTTTCCATTCAATGAAGCACTTAAATTAAAATAATCATAGGTGCATCTCTTTCACTCACACATCTGCGTATAATTTAATCATGTTTATTTAACACAAATATCATGTAATGAGTGCTATTTCATGATTAAAGCTATGGGTAGTGTACAAGGCAGTCAAACTGCTTGCTATCCTGGTACAATGCATAAAACTGTGACTTGTGCACAAGAATAAATTTAATGATTGTAGTGTCCAATAGCTTCTTGTAGTTTGGATACCAGCTCAAGAAACGATGGTCGCCTCTGAGAGTCATTGTTCCAGCAACGTTCAATAAGCATAAACCTAATACAACATTGAAGAAACAAACACTAATTGTCAGTAATTATACGGCCGTGTCCAATTTTACATTTTTGATGGACACAATTTTGGTTTCTTCAGCCTTACACCTTTACACAAGAGTTCCAACATTTCATTGTTTTCCACTCCAGGATAAGGAGCTGCCCCTAAACTGAATATCTCCCAGCACGTAACTCCATATGCCCACTACAATGTTTAAAACATAACGCAGTTTCATTGATTTGCATGTAAGAAGTTAAATCACAATTCAGCACATATCTGACATTTACAAACACCAATTGGTTCAGAAAATCACAGTGCAATACTATGTAGCTATAGGTTACCATTGAGTGTTCTGATTGAAGATGTGAGGGACTATAATTGGATTGTTGCTATTTAATAGACAACCACCACTGATTTACATCTTGTATTGTTTTAGCATAACACATAGTATGCGAACTTCATTCATAATTATGAATGCTCTCTCATCCAGAGAGGTAATATTGTAGGTACGTATATACTGTACAATATTTTTTGCAACTAACCACATCTGTTTTTTCTGTGCTAATTCCATCCTGTAACATTTCTGGGGGCATCCATTTAACTGGCTTTTTTTGGGTATTTGAAGCTTGGTAGCTTGTTTCTCGAGCAAGCCCGAAATCCCCAACTTTAACGGATAGACTTTGGTCAACCCTAAAAGTAAACATAGAGAATAAAAACATGACAAATTTAGTTCAATATAGGAAATAAAAACTACTGCGTAAGCAATATTTTGTGTGCACATGCACTGTTAATTTTACAGAGGAAAGAAAGCCTTCTTTGCATTTACGTAACTTTCAACCCTGACAAAGCAGAGAATAAAAAGCCAAAATTATGCTGTGCTTGCTCCAATAAATATTTTTATTGTTGATAGGATAAAGTAGTTGGGACCAAGAATAATTTTAACTTTGATTGCTGCAGCCTTATTTAATTGTTCTAGTTTTTTTAATGACTAAAGTTTATAGTCATTGCCAAGCTTATGCATATGCTTTGTTAACTTACATACAGTTTCTTGCAGCAAGATCTCTATGAACATATCCTATGGTAGACAAGTACTCAATTCCTTGTGCAATGTCCAGACACATTCCAATGAGAATATACGTGGACAAGCCCTAAACAGAGATAAAGATATATTAGAAGTAAAAAAAAACAACTAGTAACTTTGAATGCAATTTTTTATGCAAAATGTAAAATTGCAAGAACATTTGGTGTAATCTACATCTTCAATGCCCACTTCCTGATCAAGATCTATTGGAAGCTAATCTTTGCAGGCGACAAAAGATTTACCTCAGGTAATTTAGTCACCATTGGGGAAAAAACCCTGCTTTTCTGTAGGTATGCTTTAAGGTTTCCATTAGGGTAGAGTGGAAGTATCATGAGAGGAAAGCCATCTGGTGAGTCAAGACACATTCCGATCAGTTCCACAACGTTGGGATGCTTGAAAGCCTTCATTCGACAGCACTCCTCGAAGAACTCCTTTACATCTGATTGCGAATACAATTCTACAAAGGTGAAAGAAACAAAACCGTTTACTTTTTCACTATCCAGAGTATACAGTGCTGTACATTATAACACAGCCATCGAAAGGAATCACGCGGAGGGGGGGGGGGCGGGCGGCGCTAAACTCATGCATAAATAAATTTCATGCAGTGCTCTCAAGGTGTAATCATCGATGATCTTACAAACATATACAGCAGCACCCAATTGTCTACAAGGCTAAGTTAGAATTTAATTATCACCGGTTGAAACGTAAATCGCAGCAACAACAACAACAAAAGTCTACTGAGTCAACTCCTGATTCACAATCGATAGCGTATATACGGTGCAAATTGTCCAAAATTAAATATATTAGTAAGTTATTAATCAATTGGGAATCAATGATTCGTTCGACGCGTTTGTTTGATGATTTAACATTTTCTAACAACTGGAACATGCAATTGAGGGAGAAATAGGGGGATGTAAAAGAAAAGCAGCTTGAAAGTGAGAAGAGGCAAAGGATAGCTAAACTCAGAGCACATTATGCAGAAACTTAAAGCTATCAGAATTATCAGCTGTTGTAGATGGTAGAAGAAATGACGTTATTCTATCGTGATGTAGGGTGTGGCACATGGTGAGGTTTCGAAAGACAAAACTAATTTACATCATGAACAGTTTACAGAGCATATTAAACGCAAAAGACGCTGTACGACAGAGTGATGCACAGAATTTAAGATGTATATGGAACCGGGCAAACGGTCTAATTGCAAGCATGCATATACCAAGGAGCAAGTCTATTTTAAAAATTGTATCCACGAACAGAGCCGTTCAGATGCAACATTCGAAATCCAACTGCATGGTTATAAGCCTAAAATCATATAATACACTTAGACTCAAGCCGTTTAGTACTGATGTCGGGGGCAAAATATGATGATCACATGCATGGACAAAAGCTCAACGCAACAATACTCGTGACATCCCTAAAATCTTAGCCATGCAGCTCAACGAGCTGGAGCGATATTTAAGAGGAATGATTAGAAGGCCACTAGGTTTTATGGGTTAGGGCAACCAAATCTGACGTCACATTCCACTCGTCTTGTCAACAAAAAAGTTTTCAATCAAACACGCACGTTAAGGGGCGCCTTCGGCGCATGCAGATTCAAAAGTCGCCTATTGGTGGCAGGAGCAGAAATGCTGGGCCGACAGTATTGAGGAAATAACGGCGATGTTGTACAAAATGTGCGCGAGGACTACCTGTTACAATGAAGATACATCTGAAATAGTTCAACCTGTTCCAGACCGCGCAATACCCAACACGAGTAAGAAGTGTCCTAATTGCTGCTGCATGGGCCAAACCGAGAGAAGAATCGCGAAGAGCTTCCTGTGGAGTGGTGTGGTGCCGAACTATATCTATATTTGCGATACACAAGAACATTGAGCAGGCGTGAGAGTAATACGCGCGTTGGAGAAACTTTCAGTGGAAGTCAAATGCCCTAGGATTTGATCCCAGCATTTAATCTCCGCTTCATATTTACGCACCTATAATCATAGTTAATAGTACCCTGGCCATTGCAAGTTGCCGAATTAATTAAGTAAAGCCAGCAGCGGTGCCAGTGTTTGTGTATAACACCTATATAATTATACGTATAGCATGCAGCAATTTTAAATGCTCACAAGTAAATAAAAACATTCTCTAACGAGAAAGTTGGTGGGCATATAGGATTGACAATGTTGGTGTAAAAAGCACGGAAACAAGTGTGACAGAAATGTTACTGGAAAATTGAAATAGGCCTATATTTAGCCCAGTCACATTTAGGCAGCGCACGCCTGAGAAAATGGGCTAAATATAGGCCTACATGTATTTCAATTTTCCAGTAACATTTCTGTCACACTTGTTTCCGTGCTTTTTACACCAACATTGTCAATCCTATATGCCCACCAACTTTCTCGTTAGAGAATGTTTTTATTTACTTGTTTCATAAGTTTTTTTTTCTCCGTGTCAAAGAACTTATAAACGCTTTGTTTTTACAATACGACTTTAATAATGAAAAGTAATAGATTAACGAACACATAATTAAATAAAAATGGTACGTATAATTGTTTTTAATACAATTAATTATTTTGCCGCCTCCTCGGCCTCTTCTCCCTCCTCTTCCTCTTCTCCCCCCCCCCCCCCCCCCCCCCCCCCCCCCGCCTTGGGTATGGCCATGCGGGTGGCGGGGGCAGGAAAAAAGGCGGGGGCAGCATTGGGGGGAGCAGTGGCGGGGGCAGAACTGGTACTGGCGGTGGGAGGAGCGCTGCTGGTGGTGGTGGGACTAGCTCTGGTGGGGGCAGCGCTGCTGCTGGCCATGGTGGTGGGGCTAGCGCTGGTGGGGGCAGCGGTGGGGCTAGCGCTGGCGGGGGCAGCGCTGCTGCTGATGGTGGGGCTAGCGTTGGCGGGGGCAGCGCTGCTGCTGGTGGTGGGGCTAGCGCTGGCGGGGGCAGCGCTGCTGCTGGTGGTGGGGCTAACGTTGGCGGGGGCAGCGCTGCTGCTGGTGGTGGGGCTAGCGTTGGCGGGGGCAGCGCTGCTGCTGGTGGTGGGGCTAGCGCTGGTGGGGGCAGCGGTGGGGCTAGCGCTGGCGGGGGCAGCACTGCTGCTGATGGTGGGGCTAGCGTTGGCGGGGGCAGCGCTGCTGCTGGTGGTGGGGCTAGCGCTGGCGGGGGCAGCGCTGCTGCTGGTGGTGGGGCTAACGTTGGCGGGGGCAGCGCTGCTGCTGGTGGTGGGGCTAGCGCTGGCGGGGGCAGCGCTGCTGCTGGTGGTGGGGCTAGCGCTGGCGGGGGCAGCGCTGCTGCTGGTGGTGGGGCTAGCGCTGGCGGGGGCAGCGCTGCTGCTGGTGGTGGGGCTAGCGCTGGCGGGGGCAGCGCTGCTGCTGGTGGTGGGGCTAGCGTTGGTGGGGCTAGCGTTGGCGGGGGCAGCGCTGCTGCTGGTGGTGGGGCTAGCGCTGGCGGGGGCAGCGCTGCTGCTGGTGGTAGGGCTAGCGCTGGCGGGGCAGCGCTGCTGCTGGTGGTGAGGCTAGCGCTGGCGGGGGCAGAAGTTGTGATGAAGGAGGATGTATGTGCTTCCTCGACCTCCTCTCCTTCAGAGTCATCAAAAAATTCTTTCCCGACTTCTTGGTGGCTATTGCAAAAAGCATTGTTTACTTCACTCAGAAGCTCACTATCCCTAAGAATTGCTTTTTCAAGCCTCACTCCATACTCTGCTAGTGTGCGAGAGTTGGGCTCAAACAGGGAGTAACTATATGGGAGAAGATAGGGTTGCAGTACTTTTATTTTACCATACATTATGCCTTATACATGTATCAAAACATTTCACCAATTGCGCATTACATGAATTATTTCATTTTCATGCAACTCAATTTTGGGTAACACTTCTGTACACACGTGTAGTGGACCTTTTAAACAACAAAGATTGACCCTTCACATGTACATGGAGGAACTTTTACTTGTGGGAAGCCTTACTGTACATCTGATAACAATTAAACACAGCTGCAGCAAGGGGTGGATGCGCATGACTGACTTGTAGTCCTTTCTTTCAACATCAGATAACTAATGTACAATGTAACAGACACAGATGCATGCACAAATAACCTTTTGTACAAACATTGACCTTTACCAGGGAACTGGGAAGCCTTACTGTACATCTGATAATATGCATGCAAGCGTACAAGAAATGTGTTAATGTGTGCATGACAGGAAGCCATGAGCAACTTACATTAGCACGTAAGAAAGCAGCCCTTAGACTTTAAATGCTACATACAGCATGCTATTTATAACATACCTTTGGGTGGTAGTGGTAGTTCTACGACCCTTCCAATACCGACTCCTTCTAGCTGCCTTAATGGTAGCTGAATTGCCCCTGTATATCCGCCTATTAGCAGCACGGTTCTCCTGGACGCCCTCTTGATATCGCTGCCTTTCAGCAGCACGGTTCTCCTCGACGCCCTCTTGATATCGCTGCCTTTTAGCAGCACGGTTCTCCTCGACGCCCTCTTGATATCGCTGCCTTTTAGCAGCACGGTTCTCCTCGACGCCCTCTTGATATCGCTGCCTTTTAGCAGCACGGTTCTCCTCGACGCCCTCTTGATATCGCTGCCTTTTAGCAGCACGGTTCTCCTCGACGCCCTCTTGATATCGCTGCCTTTTAGCAGCACGGTTCTCCTCGACGCCCTCTTGATATCGCTGCCTTTTAGCAGCACGCTTAGATACAGCATTTGCGTTGTAGGTGTCGCGTACAGAGGCCTTCTTCTTTTCAGGGTCGGCCTTGTAGGTGTCGCGTACAGAGGCCTTCTTCTTTTCAGGGTCGGCCTTGTAGGTGTCGTGTACAGAGGCCTTCTTCTTTTCTGGGTCGGCCTTGTAGGTGTCGCGTACAGAGGCCTTCTTCTTTTCAGGGTCGGCCTTGTAGCGCGCTCGGGCTTTAGCCTTGTTCTCTTGTGATAAAATATCTTCTGAGGTATTCCGCTCGTTGCTTAGATCTCTTCTTTTGATTACGCGAAGGCATTTTTAGAAAAACAACTTCACTAGCCAAAGTAAGTAACGACTTAACTGCGATAGGAACACCAAATAAATTTAGTGCCTGTTGGAGTATTTATACTCCCTAAAATTATACATTTTATTAAGAACTTGCTAGAACTTGCTAGATGGCCATAGAACTTGCAACCAAATAAGGTATTTCTCGCTGTAGTTTCTTTCTAGATGTGATATGTGTCCAAATGACATGCTAGGATAACGTGCCGGTAAATTCTGAAGAGATTGGTAATATTGTCGTTCTTTAAAACCGTTCGTAGCTCGAGTTATACCTTCCTAAGGAAGAAGAAGAAGACGACGACGACTATGAACAATTTTTTGGGGAATGGGCACGAGAAACAGGTTCTTTGTTTGTCTGGAAGCGCATAGTTTAATGACATGAAACTAGCATGAAAACGTAGATCTTGGTGTTTTCGTTCCATTGCTGCAACGAGATAAGTGATCCGTTTCTCCATTGTCCCTCCCGACGCGATTTAAAATTTTTAATGACATTCATCATTCCTCAATCAATCCTATATTGAACCTGCTGACGCAGGTTCAGATACTCATCAATTCGTTAATGCCCTCTCAAATACACACTGCCGCGCTAAGTTGTGTAAGGATATTGCTGTAGTTGTACTATACCTTGCGTATCTTCAACTTCGGTGTGCATATAACAACTTGAAGTACAAACTGCTAACTTTGAAGCATATATAGAGCTTTTACATTGCAACGTTTAAACGGATAAGGAAATGTCATGATAAGTAGGTGGTTGAATGCGCACCATTAACTGCATAGACGTACCTTTAATTGTTTTTTACAGCTACAGCTTCATGGTCCCAACCTCTTTGAATCGTGCCGCCATAGACGATAATAAAAGCTCCTATTAAAAAATGCACATTAGGTTAATATAGCGTTTGATCTGAATCACCTTCTCCAATAGGTCTGGACTCCAGCTAAAAAATGCACATTAGGTTAATATAGCGTTTGATCTGAATCACCTTCTCCAATAGGTCTGGACTCCAGCTGTAGCTGGTGGTTATCTATCAATATGTCATTGAATACTACCCGGTATTGATCAGAATCAGTTCGGCTCATTTTTATTGGTTCAGAAGATCCACCGTTATACGCAGCGCAGCACCCTATATTGTGAAAGATTCACACGTATAGGAAGGGGTATAAACTCCCTACCCATTTTAATTTGCTGTGCACCACGTGGGGCCGAAGACTGACGCCTTGAAGTGTCTTTGAGCCTTTATTGAATTAATAAACAGAAGTTGCACTTAAGCATGAATGTTATGACAAAATGTACTTCAATTTCAACTGCAATGTGTTTCATACCTCGCTTTCTTCTTGCATAATGTGCAAATACAAACAGTCGCAGAAATCATTAGAAGAATGAGGAATGCAGGGATTGCCGAGGAAATTCCAATTGCTAAAATGCTCGATTTCCATCCTGAATAACAGAAGTTTAAAAATATGTGTGTTTCATATGTTATCAAAACATATGCCACGTGTAAAAATGCAGCTTACTAGCTTATAGCATGTCAGATTAAGAATCAACTCTGAACAATATGTTTGAGACATGGTATTTTGTAGCAACAGCAGTTAATGGAATAAGAGGTGGAAATAGATTTGCTTATTTCAAAATACGCTTTGTTTCTCTTATTGATTAATCTAACACCTCCTTTCATGTGTGCAACATTAATTGAACTGAGCTTAACATAATGAATGGACAAAGAGAGACTATGTAATACTCGTCATTTAAATTACGTGAATCAATAATGAGTCAGATGTAGGAGAGTGCATTGATGCAATAAAAAGAAGAAAAAGAAGGAAATGTAGTTATTAGCACATTGCCAACCGATACTGGATATAGATATATCAGAGATTATTGCATGACATATACACTTACGTGAATTTGATGTTTCGTATATAGTTGCAAATATTCCTAGTAGTTGTACCTCTTCAATGACAGCTGGTAATTTAGAGATTTTTCCATCTCTTTCAATATCATAGACAGTAAGCAAATATCTCCCAGCATCAACTGTTAAATTACACAGTTGGAACATAGGAAAGGCACTTAAGGAGAGATTGGAAAACCGTTGACTCGCAATGCAGTACGTAATTCCGTTTGCCATATTTGTGAGGTTTATTAAGCAGCCAATTGCATATGAGCCAGCATTAAAGATGCATTTGATTTCAGTTCCAGACGCGGTGCTGACGTTTATACCTATCACACTGTGCGTACCTACAGTGATACAGAAATACAGAATTAATGTTGAAAAGATGTAAAGGTCTTGTATGGCAGAGGCTCTTACTAACTGGACTGCAGAAACTCATATTTCCGTAGCTGTTGTAAGCAATAATGGTGAGATTGTAGTGTTGATATGGATGCAAGCGCAGTGTGAACACGAATGGCTGTGATCGATTTGAAGGCAGTACCCTTACAAGTAAAACGTCCGAGATTCCGTATTGCGGTTTAATAATAATTCTATAACTGCACACTCCCGTTTGAAACTGAAAAAGTGTAATGTCACACAGTGCTCATGCACGATGTCAAAGTTTCCCGATTTCATTGCATGTATTTAATAATGGCGAGATTGACTGAACGTACATAATAGTATATGAACTGTATTATAATTATATACACGAACAGCTAAAATAATAATAAGCTGTTGAATATCTCATTAGTGAGGTCAGTAGCTAGGGCAATCCTGTTCAGAAGATGCAGTGTTCCAGGTTAACTTAATTAAAATAATATAATAAAAATAAGTCCATCGTACTTAATGAGATCTATGGCCGACTGAATCTCCACCTGGTCCGGGCTAATGCTACAGCTATCCTCTCTAGGATAGCTCGTCTACTGTAGAGCTGTACTTTGTATTTAATCAGTGTTGTTTCTGTGTATTCATGTTATAACAATAATACTAACAATTATCTCCAGAAATGTGAACCTTTCAGCAGAAATGGGAATTCCCTTTTTCCCTCCTCAGTAAAGTTTTCTCTCCATCCTAATATGGTCATTCTGGGGTCCCCTTTGGGAGATCTCATTCACGTTTCTAGGTTTATCGCGGAGAGAAATGCCCACTCTAAGGTTTTACTCAAGGCGGTAACGGAAGTAGCCGATATTGATCTTCATGTGGCCTTCTCACTTCTACGCCTGTGTGCAAGTTTTTGCAAGCACCTTCATCTGTCACGCACCACTCCCCCAAGCTTCTGTTCAGATTCCTTGAAGTTTTGTGACGACGAGGTTCGATCTTGCCTCTCCTCATGTCTAGCTGTAGACATCCCCGACCCCAATTGGACACAGGCTCAACTCAGTCCCAGTATGGGAGGTTTTGGTCTTCGTTCGTTATCAGGGCACTCCCCTGCAGCTTTCATCTCCTCTTTGGCTGCTTCGGGGTTTGGTAATCTTGATAACGTTCACCTGCAGCAGGCAGTTAACCGTTTCAACTCTTAGGTGTCTCCCCAGGATGCCAGCGGCGGATCTACCATAGCGTTGGGGGGGGGGGGGGGGGGGGGGGGGCGGCCGCCCCCCCCCCCCCCCCATCGATATAAAATGCCGCCCCTATTATTAAATTGCCGCCCCCCTTCACACTACGACATACACATAAACACTACGCGTGTCACTGTGTTTCCACATAGCGGTGATGTAATCTACTCGCAGCTGTCGGGAATCGTACGGGACCGCGGTTAAAATGTTATTGTTATTTGGTAAATCTTTATTACGAATTATCAGATCCTGAACGATAATTGATAATAAAGGTCCCGACAAAAATTGGCAATTGATTGTTCATCACAGTGGAAGGTAGGGGGACCGTGGGGGGGGGAGAAGAGCGCGCTCCAAAATATGCCGCCCCTCCAATATAACCGCCCCCCCCCCCCCCCCCCCCCCATTGCCTTATTCCTGTATCCGCCACTGCAGGATGCTATCACAATTGAGGCGATACTTGATTCTCCTCCACCTCAAAGTAGCTTGTCTAACAAGATAGATGGGCTCGCCTTTCAATCTTTACTGTCCTCCTCCTCCCAAGTTAATAAGGCACGTCTCCTTTCAGTTTCAGCCCCCTTCGCAGGTTCTTGGATATCTATTATTCCCTCCCCAGGTTTGAACTTACATTTGGATTCAGCAGAATGTCAGATGGCTCTCAGATGGTGGCTTGGTCTGAACACAGCAGGAGGTTCCTGTTGCCCTTTTTGCCCGGACACAGTCCTTGACCCCCTAGGACATCATGCAGTTTCTTGTAGGCATGGAGGTTTCGTGGTCACTCGGTACAACCTCCTGCGTGACATCCTGGCAGGTTTCTGTTGTCGGGCTAACCTCTCTGTGAAGATAGAGGTCGGTTACGGCTTGAGCTTGGAGAACATCAAGTCTCGCCCAGCAGACATCCTTGTTCAGAGTTGGGACAGAGGCCACCCGGCCGCTTTCGATGTCACCGTCACCTCACCCCTTACCCCTGCCATCCTAAACATATCTAGTATCTATGAGGGTGCAGCTGGTCGTGTTGCTGAAGCCAGGAAACACACAACCAATGATGCAAAGTGCCAGGATTTGGGGTGGTTGTGCATTCCTCTAGCAGTGGAGACGTATGGCAATTGGGGGAAGGAGGCACATGAAGTTTTTAATCGTCTCGCATCGTTACTTGCCTTTGGTCAGACCAGCCATACGTCAGGCCTTCTGTTGGAGATATATAGCCATGTAAATATGTCTCTCGTCAGGTCTATTGCCAGGGCTATCTTGGGACGAGCTCTAGTGTATAAAGCATAGGATAGAACATTTTTAGTGACAATAATAAATAATTCTATACGAGCATTTATTCGTGTATTGTCTTGTATATCTTGTCTTTATATTGTATACGCTAGTGAAACAATAATAATAAAATCAGTCTCTCGCCTGGCAGCTCGGCTGGCCCTGCAGCTGCAATGTAGCAAATCAAAGGCCATCACGAACATTTACCAGAGGCTTAACCTCACCATAGTTTGATGCAATGCTAGAGCCTTGCTCGCCCGGTCAAGGTGCAGCATGCAGAGGACATGGGTTGAAGGTAGCCTTCACAGTGTGAATTGGTGTGTGGGTAGGGTTTAGTGTGTTTATGTATTCCCTGCAATGTTGTTATTTTATTATAATATTTTATTATTATTAAAAACAAAGGAAGCATGCCTCCAATGAAGTTAAGTGCTCAGAGCTAGGCTGGTCATGCAAACTTTTAGCTGTTGAGACTTATGGTTGCTGGGGAGCGGAAGCACGCTTACATATTTCACGCCTTGCCTCTCGCCTGGCTGCTAGACTAAATTGCTCCAAATCGCATGCCACCTCAACACTGTATGGTAGGCTCAACTTGGTTCTAGTCAGAGCAAATGCAAGGGCACTGCTATCCCGAGCATATGGCGTCGGCTCTGACTTCTCAGCTTAACTATAGGTCGACAATCAGCTGTTCAGACATAGTCGTTGTGTATTTTGTGTGTGCTCATTTACGTAGTAGTAATAGCGTGCATTACCTGCTGTGGTACTGTGTACAATCTATGTTTAGTATTATTGCTGTATATGTTATTTACTAAAAACAAATAAATAAATAAATAAATAAGTAAATAAATAATAATAATATTAATCTGGGGCTGCAAGGATCCTTTTTAAAAAAAAAAACCACGTGGGTCTGTGAACGCTAGACTGGGCGCTTCAAAGTTGGGGGGATTGTTGTGGGGGATATAGATGCGTAGTGTTTGATGTGATGTATTATACTGTATTCATTAACATAGAAAAATTCAAACAATATCCTGGAGGCCAAGGGAGGGAGCACATCTTGCCATCAAGGCTCTAGCCACAGCCCGAACCAGGGTGAAGTTCAGCCTGCTGTATAGCTCTGTGAGCACCTTACTTTTGTGGGAAGAGGTGATGATGGCCGGGTGAGAAGCTAGGCGAGAGAAAGTAGATTGGGCTTCCCTACCCCACATTCCATAAGTTTCTACCGCAAGTGGGATACACACCCAACCCAGCTCTGAACACTTTGGGTCATTTGCTCTGCGCTTCCTGACCTCCGCCTCCTCCGCTGCAGCCCCTTCAGACAAGCTTGCTGCTGTTAGGATAGAGGGGATTAAGGGAGAGGTCACTGTGATGTCGAGGGCAGCATGTTTCCCTCTCTCCCAATTGAGAACAAGTACATCTGCCGGCCTGGTGCGGCTTAAGTCGGGTGTAATGCCACTGCCCGACTCTACTCTCACTCCTAAATGAGCACGATGGCAAAACTCAACAATCATGTTACGCAGATGGTTGTGGCGGGTAACGACATCACCCCCCCGTTTACAGGTAGTAGCGTGGTTGCCAAGGCGGTCAAGAGCTAAGCCAGGACACAGAGAGCACGAGGAGCCTCTAGCTGTGTCTATCCCTAGCCACCATTGGATGGAAATTTGCAGTTGCAAAATTAATAATAATAATACTGTATCCCTCTTCGAGCACGAGTAGTTGTATTACTTGCATATTTATGTGTGGCATAATAATGGTGAATAAATAATATCCATGTTACTTAATAAAAAAAAACAAAAAAAACAAAAAAAACAACTCATATCACTGTGCAAAAAGTTAGATATACGATATGGTATATTTTTGGTTATATTTGAGAATACGCCAAAATATACGCCTGAGTACTATATTTGAAATATAAGACGGCGTATATTCAAGAATCCGCAAGTGTTAAATACGTCACTGTTTATATAGGCACAATTAAGTGTACAAAATATACCCCCATAAGTATATTACCGTGTATATTCATGTTTCACATATTCTTGTGTGTATATTTGTCTGCGAGTTATCAATTCTTGTATAAGCGTTCATAAGCATCTATTACTAAGGAGCCGGCGCTTGCCTTTAGTACTTAGCATGCGACAGTCAGTACAAACCGAACTTGACACGCTCAATGCCGAAGTCGGAATTCGATACTGATGGACATCTGCCTGTGTGTATATGTGTGTGTGGACATCTGTCTGTGTGGACATCTGTCTGTGTGTGTGTGTCTGTGCATATGCGTGTGTGTGGACATCTGTCTGTGTATACGACGTGTGTGTGGACATCTGTCTGTATGCGTGTGTGTGGACATCTGTCATGTGTGTACGTGCGACTGTGTGTCCGTCTGTGTGTTGTGTGTTTATGCGTGTGCGTGGACATCTGCTAGTGTGTGTGTCCGCGAGCGTGTGGACATGTACGTGCAAGTGTGTGTCATTACAATTTTGAAATGTTAATGTGTACCATTTTTATTCTTACCATTATTGTTCAATTTGGCATGGATATACAGTACATAATGATATGGAAAGTATGGTATAGAGGTTGTGCAATAGCGTCATAAATCGTCATCAATAAATAGCAACCTTTGCTAAGCGCCATTTTGAGTGTCAAAAGCACACACGTGTCTATCCGTAATAGAGTGATTGGAGGTTTCTGACTAACCGTTTGAGCCATTTCGTGTGATTAAATGCAGCTAGAAAGTACGGTCAAGTACTCTGAGTATTACTATTAGCTTGATGACACTGCCAAACAGCGTTACAAGGTAAAATTGGAGCTGGTTGGTGCGCTTGAAGACCCGTATGTTGCGTATGAGAGAGGCATTATTAGTGTAGATTGGAATAATTGGCCTCAAGTTCCGATAGCTGTAGCAAAGACTCTGCAGCATCAATTTTTTTTTTACCAACTTCCTTTTTATCACCTCCAATGTTCTGTGGAATCTGTTCATATCATGCACACGCTTCCTCTTCAAAGGGCTCTTCATGTGCTCGAATAAGGAAGGAACATAATCAGGGGATAGGAGGTTGTTGCTCTATTCCTCCGAAACGAAGTGTCGCTACATATCCACGAGTACTCATTTGGAATCCAATCTTTGCGCCCCATATCCACTGGGACTTACGTTCTTCATCTTGAGGAAAACGCTAAAAATGAACGCCCGAACCTTTAATGAAACGATTACTGCATCCAACTGCACAACAAGCCTTGCCCATACTATTGCTTTTGACACTCAAAATGGCGGATAACACAAATAACGTCACTTCGCTCCGCCCATTGCACAACCTCTATTGTTTTTTACAATTTCACGCAGGCTTGTAAATGTTGTAACATTAAAGATTTCTTATGCCAGTTCAAGAAATAGGTGATAGTCTTACTTGTCAATAGGTTAGTGCTATTATACACAGTTATCGTTGTTATTTACTATTTATAACCAAATTTAAAAGTGCACCAATTAGAGTATGCCATTGCACGTGATGGCTAATTTTGGTGGGTTCCTGTGTGAGTGGCCTGGAAAGGTACGTGACTTTGCTTATCACGTTTGTGTTATTTTGGGGATGCGTTTGTGATGTAGTACATCAGCCTCATCAACCTGCTGAAGGCAAGCCTAGTATACGGTAAGCGACTCACAATTTGTGTACAATGCACTTTATTGGGGTTGGTCTCCGGTTATCACAAGCGGCCGATTCTGCTGAGGTAAGTTACACAGTGGCAAGTATGACCATTTCAATTGATGCCAAATGTTATATTATGTTCTCGTCTTTATCAGGTCACGTAGTAAGTCGGGACCGCTGTCTCGGTTTCGGCTATCACAAGCGCGGGTCGATTCTGCTGAGGTAAGTACGCAATGGCTTTGCTACCTTCATTTTGCTTTTCTGCAGCGTTTCTATTCGAACTGGTAACTATGCTGGGGGCACTAAAATGTATTTTTCTTTTGTGCGCATTTGGTTAGTCAGCACCAACAAGTCCATCACTAGAGGTAAGTATGGCCATTTCAATTGGCGCCAAATGTTATTATATTCTCGTCTTTATCAGGTCACACTAAGTTAGTACTTGGGAACCGCTGTCTTAAGGCACTATGGTGTTTGAATATTTGTGTTTGGTGTTGTACCACTTATATGTGCGAAGAAAAGTTTTATAAACCAAGCAGATGCAAAGGGGGAGGGGGGATGGGGGGGGGCGGAGGACTGGTTTACGGAAGGTCAAAGCCCAAATTACGATAGTGCGCGGTTCACCAAACCGTGTAACATTAATGAAATTCAAAGGTTTGCTAAGATACCAGAAACCGCACGTGACTGACTAAATTTCAATATACGCATTTGCTTATAATGTTCTATACGCAGACAGCTTATATTGCTGCTTATATTCGAATATACGCTATAATATACAGTGTCGCATAACAAACTTTTTGCACTGTGTATAGCAATCTCATATAGACCTGTAAAATACATACAAAAAATTAAATATGCTGAACTTTCCACCCGACATTCGCAAGTCAAGTTACGATTATATGGGATCGTTTTCGCGAAAGGGACCTAACGCATGTTTTATTCAAGATTTCAAATCATTCGATATTCTAGAAGTCTGAAATGTCCTCTACACATTGCTTCTTACGGGCTGAGAATCGGAGAAAGGGAAATGTTATCATGTATGCATTAAGTCCCTTTTCGCGGAAACGATCCCATATCAATAATGTCTTATAATGAAAAGTGAGTGACCCAGTCTATGGAGATCATTACAGTAGATTTCAAACATGAAATTGAACAGCAAACTGCCCTTTATCAATAATGATGTATTTAAGTTCTGGTGTGTAACATTCATGCAAAAGGCCTGTACCATTACGATACTTATATTCACTGTCACGTTATCTGTTGGTGTATCTGAAAACTGAGATGTAGTGATAATATTGCCTTTCGATACAATTGACGGAGAAACTGTGGAAGGACAAAATTTTCTGCGATAAATACATGCATGCATGCAAATCTTCATGATCAGTAGGTATTTATACTAGAAAGTCTAGACACACACGATAGATCTATTTGCTTCCAAGAATGGGTGTACAGAAAACGCCGACATTAAAATCTGAGCATGCGCTCTGAATTATTTGTCCATACTCCATCCCCTCCCGTTTTGATTAACAATTACCGCCAGGTATCTGTGATCCTCCAATGGATGCCACTGGTACTGTGCCCTGACATACAGGGGCAACAGTTGCATTATATTGACTGCATGGGTCTAAATTGTTGATAATGAATTGTGAATATTTCACGGTTTCGTTATACGCAATAGCTCCATTTCCATCTGTGACCAGAACAACGCAATCTAGAAATAACCCAATCTGTCCTTCATTCGAAGGTGTCCAAGAAAGTTGGATTAAACCACTCCTAATGAGAGTGGCAGTCAAGTTCAGCGCAGGACCTGATGACATGAAGCCAACACAATATGAGATATGGAAACAACATTTATGTTCACAAACCTTGCACTCTTAGAAGTGCAAGATTACTGTACAGTGCTGTAGATAGGATTTTGTAATAACAGGCGACATTTGCTCCATCAAATTCATAAGAACCAGGAATGGTTAAAGTTGACTGTGCTCCTTCACCAAAGGCGATAAAATTTGTCGCGGGAGTAGTTATACCGTATGTCAAAACATCCCGTCCATTGATCAACCAATATATTTGACTTGACTCGTTAATAGCACAAGCGAAGTTAGCACTGGAGTTCCAACATGTAGTCATTTTCCTTGGATTAAGGGTAATGTTACTTGATCCTGACAATAAAATAGAAATTAACATTTAGTTCTCCACACAATACACGGGCACATTAGGATTTGGTACTTAGATTGTGCATGATATAGCTGTAATACATTTCAACTGACCATGAACTAGGGTCCAATTGAAGCAAGCCCACCAGAACCTGCAGTAGATTTTAATATATGCGAACAGTTTCAATGGAGCTCATGCATGCACACACGTGCACACTCTTCAATGCCAGTCGTATTATTTTACAGTATATGGGTCAGTTTCCGAGAAAATGAAAAGTGGCTATATATATAAAAAGATATAAAAATGCTTCACGTTTGAATCGCTAAAACTCCATAACGGTATAAGCAATCAACTTCCTATTTCGAACACTTCGTGCCACACCACTTCTCTCTACGAAAAAATATTTTGGTGTCTTACCCTGGCTCCTTGTCGACGTTACAAGGCACAGTACCCCGAGGGGTTCAAAAATCCAGGTAGCTCCCTGCAGGAATGTCCAAATCACTTCAAAATCGATATGCACGTAAAGGAGTCCTGTCACTATTGATTTCTGCAGATCTTTGATTTTTACCTTATCCATTATGGAGATACAGCAATGCAAAGTAAAGTCCACGTTTCCCGCTCGAATCGCGCCTTTCTCAGTCCCACTCGGGAGAATGGAAGCGGTTCATGGACTGAGAAAGGCGCGATTCGAGCGGGAAACGTGGACTTACTTTGCATTGCTGTATCTCCATAACGGAAGAAGTAAAAATCAACGATCTGCAGAAATCAATAGTGACAGGACTCCTTTACGTGCATATCGATTTTGAAGTGATTTGGACATTCCTGCAGGGAGCTATCTGGATTTTGAACCCCTCGGGGTACTGTGCCTTGTAACGTTAGCAAGGAGCCAGGGTAAGACACCAAAATATATTTTCGTAGAGAGAAGTGGTGTGGCACGAAGTGTTCGAAATAGGAAGTTGATTGCTTAAACCGTTATGGAGTTTTAGCGATTCAAACGTGAAGCATTTTTATAACTTTATATATATATAGCCACTTTTCGTTTTCTCGGAAACTGACCCATATAATAATAATAATAATAATATCCTGGGCACCTTTGCGAGCGAAGATTGCCTTGTTTTTGAGGACAATGATGCATATTATTAATTTATTTTATTTGTTGTAACTTTGTATATTGTTTTTTTTAAAGCTTAACAGCAAAAAAAAAAAAGATAATAAACATCTATGGGAAGCCAAACGTAACCCTGGTGAGGTGCAATGCCAGAGCTATCCTAAGCAGAGCATGCAATTTATTTTAGTTACTCTATAGTGTATTAGCAATAATAATAATACTTTTGTTTTGTGTATTTCCTGTAATGTTGTTATTGTATTTTTTTTTTAATTAGAATTACATTTTTATTATTATTATTCACAGAATACAGAATACAAAGCATACAGAATAAAGCTACACAATGTTACAACACAAAATACAATACATTGGAACGGAGAAGGTGAGGCGACTAACATCCAGTTGCCATCGAACGGGACAGCAGAGCTCTAGCATTCGCTCTAACTAGGACCAGGTTTAACCTGCCATAGAGAGCCAAAGTGGCCTGAGACTTGCAATAATTTGATGTAATTGCAAGGCGCGCCGCAAGTCGAGAAAGGTTAGTCTGTGCTTCAGAACCCCAACAACCATAAGCCTCAACTGCCAAAGGTACACACACCCACCCAAGCTCTGAGCACTTTGCGTCATTGCTGGCATGTTTCCTGTTTTCAGCCACCTGAGCAGTTGACCCACTTGTCACACTCGCTTCGTGTAGAGTAATTGGAGTAAGCGGTGATGTGACAGTTATGTCAAAAGCTGCAGGTTTTCCCAGAACCCAATTAGGAACAAGCACGTCAGCCGGCCTTGTGCGTCGGGCATCATGTCCCAAACCATTTCCAACTTCCATTTGGCCACCAATACCAGCCTGCCACAAGACTCAAAAAAAAACATCCCGAACCCTATTGTGGCGAGAGACCACATCGCCATTATGTCGGCAAGTTAGTGCATGATGACCCAAGGGATCTAATGACAAGGTAAGACAACAAGGGCATTTCTCCCCACTGAATAGGTCAATCCCAAGCCACCATTTTATTGCAGTTTGGAACTCTGCAGATTCCAGATGCAGGTTGAGTCCAGGAGATGGCACAACTGAAAGCCACGAAGCAGCATGAGGGGATGCAACTGATTATAGCCGTGCCATATTTGGCAGTGACGAAGACTCAAAGAGTGCATGGAACTGACTATGTATTATTATTATTAATTAAAAATAATAATAGATACACAACACTATATTAAGAATACAAACTATTATTCCCTAGGGCACAACCTAATAGCAGTTAGGAGGGTGGGAGCTTCCTGGCCAGGATGGCTCTAGCAACGGAACGAACCAGTGCCATATTCAATCGGCCGTAAATTTCTGCCACAACTGCTGATTTCGGGGAGGAATGGTGAATGGCCAGGTAGGATGCCAGCCTGGAGAAGGTATCGTGGGTCTCCTTTCCCCAATTGCCATAAGTCTCCACAGCTAACGGAATGCAGGACCAGCCCAACTCTTGGCATTTCGGACCACCTGTGTGGAGCTTACTGGCCTCAGTAAATACATTGTCAACTAACTGTTGCAAGCCACAATAAGTAGTGACTATTCGGATTTTCACTGTGGATTGATTTATGGAGTCAAACTGGTAGGTCTCTATTCACATCAATTAGCCATCACTTAATATTTTACGTTTGGTACATTCTACATAGGATTTGTGAAGTGATAAACAAAAAAAGGAATTTCCGTTTCATAAGCGATCGAGAATTTAGTTCGTACCGACAGGTTCAGAATATCCCGCATATCATCTTCAGCGATGTGATGAACGTTTAACAATAATTCCTTTTTCTATAAATCACGCTAATAGCACAACATCAAGTCCCCTCCCACCCTATAAGCTAATTACACCTACAGAGGCGGGGGGGCAGAGGGGGCCTTGGCCCCCCCAATCTTATAGGGGGGGGGGGGGGGGGGGGGGGGCCGACGTATACTTCGGCCCCCCCAATGTTATCCCTTTAGTTTAGTTTAACTAACCGGTACTTAGTATTCGTAACCGCACGTCACCATATAACGTCTACGTCTACTTCATTACGCGTGCTCTGTAATACTGTAACAGTTAGCAAAACCGTGTATTATTAACGATTACGTGTGCCAAAAGTGGACTGCCCCCCCCCCCCCCCCCCCCCACTTTTCGTACATCGGACTTGAAGTGGACTGCCCCCCCCCCCCAACTTTTCGTATATCGGACCTGAAGTGGACTGCCCCCCCCCTCCAACTTTTCGTATATCGGACCTGAAGTGGACTGCCCCCCCCCCACTTTTCGTATATCGGACCTGAAGTGGACTGCCCCCCCCCCACTTTTCGTATATAAGTCGGCTCCCCCAATCTTAAAATACGTTCCTACGACTCTGACCTATACTTTGCTATCACAATTAATGTCATATAACGACCCTTTTTACACAGTGTAATGGTCCTTGGGCACAGCAGTGCGCTTTTCACGATTCTCTTCATAATGGCAATCCTGTTTTTCGGCATTCGTGCTGTATTCTAGTATCCTATAATCTTCCAATGGCGTACTGTACAATAATCGTCACCTGACGCATAATGCCGCATCTGCTACAGCATCTCCTATGGTTCTTGTACAGACATGCGAGAATACGAATATCTCATCTTTTTCGTAGAACGACTGAGGAGTGTCGAGCGTCTTTCAAATACTAGACGGGTTTCTTTACTCAGTATCCAAGCCGTTTGCACCTCGGCTGATCTCGTTGCAGCTTTTGCGCACAGGAACACGCTTCTTTTTATAATTTTTTCAGCCGCAACAAGCTCGGTAATTAGTTCAGTACTTCTCGATTTTACAAGGCGAGAAGTCCTTCTCGCGGAGAGATGAGGAATGTGATAATCTCTTAATCTATTACGCGTCACGTCCGGAGGCACATTCTAGCGAACGCTGTATGGCTGTTACAGTCTCTGAACAGGGAAATGCGGCGATTCTATCTGAATCAGACATTCCTGGGGCCTATTTGAGTGAACCAATGGATCAACACACAAAGCCAGAGTTAATATGGTGGCTCCTTTGCCGTGGCATCAAGACTCCGACAGCATTTAATAAGAAACAGTTAGTAGCGAAGTGAGTTGAATGGGCCGGAAACAAAAGCTGTTTATTTCACAGGCATCTGTATTTGATCTTAGAATCCAAGAAGCAGTAAATGACCACTTACCAATCATTGATGTTGATGGCACTTTCTTGTATAAGAAGCAGCAGCACTTATTGACATCAGGTGTACTAGCTGCAGTACCATTTGGTCCACCGCGTGTCCCATCTTCACCTCTCACTGGCTGGGAAGTCATTACACGGGACAATGTCAAGGACATTGCACCTAGGTGTCCTGTTGTTACATCAGGTATGCCAGAAACCTTTTAGCCTTGCATATCATATAAATATGATATCCTACAGGCATCTTATATTCATACCTTGCTCATGGAGTTGGCTGTTCTGAAACCCAGGGAGCTTTTAGAGCCCTAACACGTGGATATAGTCACTGGGCATCATGCAGGTCGTTTGGTCCAACTTGAAGTACAGACACTGCATCCTCTCTACTGTCATATCAGAGCTACCCTAACACCTTCAATGAAACCAGGAAGTTATCATGTTTATGTTTTACTGATCCGAGAAGGATTGGTAGGCACAATACAAGCAGCAACATGTGAATGTGCTGCAGGGTATGACAATATAGTTATAGGTGACATCTGTAGCAGTGCTATAATTTGTATTCATTTCATTGATAGGAAATCGGCTAGCTGCACTCATGTTTCTGCAGTGTTGCATGCTCTTGTTGCTATGACTAGCACTGGCCAAATACACCCACCTGACAACTTAAGTGCAATACCTGACGATGAGGAAGAGGCAACATCTGTTACATCACATCTGTGCCAATGGAAGATTCCTAAGCAAAGAAAGAATCAGACCTTCCAATGTCTGCAGCGATGTTTGAAAAGCACGACTTTCAGAAGAAGAATAAACGAAAAGTTTGCTTAACTGAAGATTTTGATCCTAGACCACCACAGTTCCGAGGCAATGCTATGTTTCTTCTTCCTGGATTTCTCAAGAGTGATCGTTGTGAATCCTTGGGCATATCTATCCTCCTAGACCCTGAACACAGTCATGTACCTACATGTACTCCAGCAAGCGGTTACCCAATCTCCCATCCATTTCTGTACTAAAAGACACTGTTGCAGCATTTAAAGATAATCTTAAGATGCCCACTGCAAAACTGTATGAAATTGAAAAATGCTACTAGAAATCAACGATATTCTGAAATGTGGCATTCAATTCGTCGCTACCGAATAACAGCTTCAAGATTTGGAGACATTCTGCATCGAAAGCCTACCACTCCTCCTGATGTGTTGGTTTTGATTATTCTACAACCATGCACTTTCTCGTGTGATGCTACCAACTGGGGAATACAAAATGAGTCGACAGCCATTGAAGCCTATATAGCATACCAGGACCTGTTAGGTAAACATGTTACAGTCAGACCTGCAGGGTTCTTTGTGAGTGAATCACATCCATTTCTTGGGGCAAGCCCTGATGGCTATGTCCATGACCCCACTAGTCAGGGAGAAGAGTTTGGTTTTATTGAAATTAAATGCCCTTTTGTTCAAAGAGATCTCTCTCCACTAGAAGCCAGCTTAACTTCAGGGTTTTGCTGTAGACAAGTTACAAACCAAACTACATGTAATTCTCCTGAATTGAAACTTTAACAGAATCACAAGTACTATGCTCAAGTACAGGGTCAGATGGCTGTAGGTGGTATGACATGGTGTGATTTTGTTATTTACACAAACAGAGGAATTAATGTGGAGAGGATACTGTACAATGAGGATTATTGGAAGAATACCCTACTTACAAAACTGGAATCATTTTTTGATAACTGTTTAGGTCCAGAAATAGTTAGCCCCATCCATGTACTAGGTCTATCAATACGTGACCTTTCAAAAATATAATATATAACACAAGCACAAGTGTACACTGCTTTTAGTCATTATCCCTATCACTGTATTCCTCCTTTGATTCATCACTATCAATGTCTTCAGAGTACTTATCAACTTCATTCGTACTTTAATTTATTCAAGAAGGAACAAGAACAGGTTTAAAATTGGTTAGGAATGCATAGACAAAAACGATTTGATTTGAAATCCTAGCTAAAGATATAGGTAGAGTATGTTTCAAAATTGTAAACGATTTTATCCTACCAATTGCTCGTTCAACAATGATTCTTGAAGACGCTATACGCCTGCCTTCTTGAACCTCATCAGCTGTCAGTTGCTGCTTGCCATTCAAAAAAGGAGGAGTATTAAATCCTACATTAATTTCCTGCAACAAATCTTTGATGTTAAAACCTCGGTCTGCCATGATTGAAATGCCGGGCTTATCTTCTAGTTTAGTGAGAAATCCTGATGCATTTGTCAGTTCAAGATCTGAAATAGACCCAACATACAATGCAGAGATGTAAGAGATGCATCCATTTGGTGTGCATGCAATTAAAAACTTTGCAGTATTATGATGTTTATAATAACTCCAAGTGGATGACGGCATGTAGAGGTCTGAAGGAGTCTCTAAAAATATTTCACTACCATCAATAATGGCATATGTTGATGGATATTTGTCATGGAATGCAGAAGGCAGGGTTCCAGAAACCTGCTGAACAGATGGCATCCAATGGATTTTATTCAGGTGATTATATAAAAAGCATATCCAGGTTGTAATATATCTTGACACAGCACTCTTAGATACACCAAAGCGAAAGGACAAATCCAGTGTCTATAAATTAAGTCTTAGCTTCATAAGGGTCGTAAGTAACTGGTCCATTGGCTGATGTTTTGTTGAGTTTTTTCTCACTTGTGTAGTTTTGCTACCCCAATAATTCAACTTATAAACTGCTGGACCAAGAAATTCAAAGAATGCTAAAAATATATTGTATGATTTAAAACCGGTATAAAATGAAAACAAATTCTCATCGTCCTTCAAATCCTCAACTGTTAGAGTCAACTTGGCTTTGG
This sequence comes from Ephydatia muelleri, assembly GCA_013339895.1. NCBI lineage: Eukaryota > Metazoa > Porifera > Demospongiae > Spongillida > Spongillidae > Ephydatia > Ephydatia muelleri. The sequence continues at coordinate 9,473,465 of JABACO010000003.1, read as the reverse complement.
AAATGGTGTTCTTTAACTTAGCATTATCTCCACACGTGCAATGAGTGCTGAATTCAACTTATACTGTTCATTATCAGCTGTAGAAGATCTGTGGATTATTGCAGGTATCTCTTGAAGTGCTGAATCAACAAATACAGTAGTCGCAGAAGACAGTGGCAGTTGCATTGAAGTATATGAACAGGAAGGTAGTTCATCAACGACTGGTGTTGGAGAAAGGGCATCACGATTAGGCTCCTCAGATGTTGCACAGGACAATGAAGACATACTAATGTTAGGTTCATCAATGTTTACATCGAGGGTGTTACTTGGCTGCAGTGGCTGTGCATCAACAGTAGGCTGTATAATCGAAGGCTGAGGCAATGTCGAAAGATGCGGTGAATCCGGATCCATTCTTGATGTTGATGCTGACAATGTTTGCAACTCCTTCTTTTGACGCAAAATGCTCCTCGTTGTTCTAGCGTCGTTTCGTTTTACAGGTGTGGCGAACTTCTTCCCTAGGAGTAGCTCGGGTCCATTCTTTGGATCACCGTCACGAAAATGCTTAGAGCACACTCTGTAATGTGGCTTTAGAATATGATCGGAAAGGTGCAACACACGAAGCCACAGTGTCCGTTTGTTCAGATCTGGTGGTATGCGGTAGAATTTCAGCAGCGGTTCGTTGCGACGAGTACTTTGGCACACAATGCAAGTATTACCAGACATGATTCGAAGCCTAACAGCGCGACAAAGGAAGAAACTCTCTGACAAAATACGATGATATGTGCCTCCGGACGTGACGTCACAGCTATAATAAAATATTCACAGGTGCAATCAAAAATTCCGATCTTACGCGAGAAGGGTCTAATTTTTACCCGGGTAAAGAAAACTAATTCTTATTTCCACATCGGTGTAACTACGATTGCATGTCACAGCAAATAGTCCAGTAATATATAATAATGCATATTGAGAGACGTATTACGCAATAACGTCCCGATTCATGCTGTTACCCGCATGCTAAAATAATAATGTTATACTGTTACGTGGGTCAGCGAGCAACTTTAATAGTGACTTCTCAATAATGCACTTACAACATCGGACTACTACGTAACCAAGCAACTAACACAGCTGTTCATTATGAGTATAATTACGCGGGCATTTCATGCGCAGGCGCAACTATTACATTGTTACAATGCTCCCCTCCTAGTTTCTTGCATCCTTGCAAGATCTTAGTGTTCAACATAAATCCCATAGCGATCAGGGGGTCTTCGATTTCTCTGGGGACGTGCCATTTGCACGTTGTCTGCATCCGGCTCATCATCTGCATCTACACAACATCCAGATTCCGCATCAGGCGCATGTACTGCATAATCTTCAGAAGCAAGATTTTCTTGGGGTCGAGACTCCTCATTTTTTCGCTTTGGAACTGGGTTAGCTCTGCGGTTTTGTCCTGTTCCTTCTTTAGGTAGGCCGTAACATCGTTTTAATCTGTTACGATGGACAACCAGCGTTTTCGTGGAACCCACTAGCTGGATGCGGTAATTTAATGCACCATTTATACGGTCAATCACAGTATAAGGTCCCCGCCAAAGAGAAGCCAGTTTTCTGGTCCTTCCCTGTTTTACTGCAGGTACAAATAGCCACACCTGATCTCCTACTGTGAACTTCTCTCCACTTACACCCTTGTCATACCGTTTCTTGCTTCGATCATGAGCAGAAGCCAGTTGTTCCTTCACATCACTAAAGATCTTGCGGAGAGATTTGTTCAATGTCTCCACATACTGAAGTACCGTCGGTTCTCCCCCCTCTCCGTATTCCTGAACATTCAATTGACCAACGGCAATGTCAATTGGTAGAATTGGAGAGCGTCCAAAGTTGACTCGAAATGGAGAGTAGCCACTAGATTCATGAAAAGCCGTCCTATACGCGAACAGTGCCTTTGGGATGTGACAATCCCAATCCCTTTGATTTTCCGCTACCACTTTGGACAAAATGGCTTTCAAAGTCCTGTTGAAGCGTTCCACCTGTCCATTTCTTTGAGGATGATATGCTGTGGTTCTCGTCTTGTTGATTCCCAACCGTTTGCACAGAGCACATATTACCTGACTGTTCCGGTTAGCACCTTGATCACTGTGTAGTGAACGAGGCACTCCATACCTGCACACAACTTCGTCCATCAGTACAGATGCCAGATTCTCTGAATCAGTCACTGCCAATGGAAAAGCTTCAACCCATTTACTGAACAGATCAGTAATAACTAGAATGTACTTGTGCCCTTTAGTGGACAGAGGAAGAGGCCCCATTATGTCCCAACTTATCACATCAAATGGATAAGTACACTTGATCGATCCAAGAGGTGCCAGAGGATGAAGTTGAGGTGGATTACGCTTTTGACATTGCTGACAATCTTGAACCCAATTCTGAATGTCCATCTCATATCCAGGCCAATAGAAGCGCTCTTTCACTTTCTCGGTTGTCCTCTAAACACCCAAATGACCCGACTCATTATGCAAGTTCTCCAAAATGATCTTCACATGACCTTTAGGGACCACCAGCTGTGTACACACTGAATCGGAACAAGACGCCCTAAACTTGCGGCAAAGTAGCACATCTTGAAGAAACGTCTTTTTCAACCCTGGCACTGTACTAGACGGAACAGTCCCATTTTTCAAGGCTTCAATCACTTTACCCAATGCAGGGTCTTCTTCCTGTGCCTTCAGAAAGGTATGAAGTGTATCCTCTGAGATGAGCTCTTCAATGGCAGCCACTGTGTTATCCCTTGATGGAATTCGAGACAAAGTATCAGCATTTGTATGCAACCTTCCTGGTTTGTACTGAAAGTCCAGGTTGAATTGCTGAAGGAAAAGCAGCCACCTTGTCAGGCGTCCTCCAACATCCTTAATCCTATTTAGGCTTGTTAGAGGATTATGATCGGTGATCAACTTGCATGGGAAACCATACACATAGGGATAAAATTCCTTCAATGAAGCAACCACAGCCAGTGCCTCTCTCTCTGTAGTAGAGTAATTTCTCTCTGCCTTCTGTAACTTCCTGCTCCAATATGCAATGACACGTTCTGTACCCCCTTGAACCTGACTAAGAACAGCCCCAATTGCAGCATCAGATGCATCTGTATGGAGTAGGAATGGTTGCTTAAAATCAGGATATGCCAGGATGGGTGGTGAAACTAATCTTGACTTCAACTCCTCAAAAGCATTCTGACTCGCTGAATTCCATGCAAAAAACTTAGCATTCTCTTTGCTCAAAAGTTTAAACAAGGGAGCTGCAATCTTCGAATAGTCCTTCACAAATCTTCTGTAATAATTGCAGAGGCCCATAAACTATTTTACTTCCTTTGCACTTGTTGGGACTGGATAGCTGACCACTACCTCAGTTTTGGCTGGGTCTGGACGGATACCTTCAGCAGACACTACATGTCCCAGGTACTTGACAGCCTTCTGAACAAATTTGCACTTCTCAGTTTTCAGCTTCAGCCCAGCATCTTGCAACTTGAGGAAAACATTAGTCAGCCATTCTAGGTGTTCAGGAAATGAGGCACTAAAAACTATAATATCATCTATATAGATCAAACATTGTTCTCCCGTAAGTCCTGCAAGAATGCACTCCATAAGCCGTTGAAAAGTGGCAGGAGCATTTGTGAGTCCAAATGGCATCACATTGAATTCGAAATGCCCCTTCTCAGTAGAGAAAGCAGTCTTCTCCTTGTCGTCTTCCTCTATTTCCACCTGCCAATACCCAGAGGCCAAGTCTAATGTAGTGAACAATGTAGATCCTGCCAGAGATTCCAAAGTAGCATCAATTCTCGGAAGTGGATATGCATCCTGGTGAGTCACAGCATTTAGTTTTTGGTAATCAATGCAGAACCTCCATGACCCATTTTTCTTTCTAACCATTACTACAGGAGATGACCACGGACTGCTGCTTGGTCGAATCACTCCTCTGGACAACATTTTCTTCACCTCCTCATTCATGTCACCCTAAGCTCTCAGGCTGGCGACGCAAGGGCTGCCTGATAGGACTTCCAGAGGTGTTTATCCTGTGCTTAACCACCTTCGTCCTCCCTAGAGCTCCATTTTCTGAAACAAAGAGGTCATCAAACTTCCTCAGGAGGTTCCTCAGCTCATGTTTTTCTGAATCGGTGATTTCAGTGGAGTCCAAGTTAAATGTAGTAACCTCTCTGCGATTGCCTGGACCGACTGTTGCTACATTACTTTCCATCAGGATAAGGTTTCTCTGCGGTACAAACTGACCCAGCTGAATACCTTTGTACACCTTCACTGCTGTAGGACTCACATTCATCACTTGAACCAAGATTGATCCCTCGGACAATACGCGGCCCAATGAACGAGCAACACAAAGATGCTTCGGCAAAACTGTCGCAGGTTCTATCAGCCCTTCAGAGATCTGCTCGGTTGAACCACAAGATCCTTTCTGCAAAGTTGCAATGACCAAACGCACCGAGCGACCAGGGATATCCATATCTTCCAAAGCATGTACAGAGATGCTGTGTGCATCATTACTCGAAACCGATACATCACTACTAGGAATCTTGATTGTGCTGTTCCCTAGGTGAAGCGTGTTATTCCTGAAATCCATCACAGCCTTGTTAACCTTCAAAAAATCAGCTCCCAGTATGCATTCAAAGGTTAGATCCCGGACGACAATGAAAGTATGAACTGTCCGAAAGTTGCCTAGACAAATGTCAAGGTCCACTTGCCCCATCACATTTAGAGGCAGGCCATTGGCACCGATAGCTGTTCTTGATGTAGCCATTACTAGGTTTCTACTTTTATCTTCCAAAACACCACTTCGAATTACGGACACCGCTGCTCCTGAATCTAAAAGCATGTTCACGGACCTTTTTCCCACATTCCCGTCTATGCATGCAAAGCAATGAATTGATGTTAGATACGTTGCATCCAAATTGCAGCGGATCCAGATATTGGCGAACGTTCAACGGGCTCCTAGTCTGCTGCCGTTCGCCGTTCCAGCAGGCCCGTTGAAGTTTAAAGGACAGAATCGTTTGATATGTCCCTCCTCTCCGCATCGAAAACAGCACATTCTTCCGCTTCTTTGTCGATCGTCATAGCTAACTGGCCGTACATGACGACGCCCCGCCTCTTGTTCTGTTCCTCTTGCCTCCACCTTCGTCTTGGAATTACCTGCAGCAACTGAGCATTGCACCACACTCTGAATCTGTGCCTCCATGTTTCCCAATCGCTCTGTCAAGTCTTTCAGTGCAGCCTGCAGACCTGTGTCGCAATCTTCCACGGAACTAATCTTAGCATTCAGCTCCATTGGTTTGGACTCGAACTCCAGTACAAGTTCAATTTCTCTAGCTGCCTCAATGGCATTTTCGAACGTGTCCGGCTTACCCCGTAATAATAGCTGCCTGCTAACGGGAGTCTTTAGTCCCATCACAAACCGCTGCAAAAGTATGCCGGACGCACTGTCCTCTTCAGGATACGCTTGTTTGAACAATTTTTTCAACTGCATTGCGAATTCCGTTACTCTTTCCCTTTCAAGTTGTGAGCGTGTCATGAACAACTTCCCGGCCTCCAACGGCTCACGACATAACCTTAGCCTCTTCACCAGCTCCTCCTTTACGTAGTTCACCGCCTTCTTCGTATCAGCTTCAAGCTCTACATATCACTCAACTAGCTTGCCCCTCAGTAACGTCGGTAAGATTAGTGCCTGTTTTTCCTGGCTCCATTCTTTGGCAGCCGCAACCAACTCAAAACGAATCCATGACGATTCGAAGTCCTCGCAAGTAATATCCGGAAGTGGAATGTTCACTTTCTCAGCCATATCTCGCACCAGATCCCACTTCTGACACCAATTTGTTACGTGGGTCAGCGAGCAACTTTAATAGTGACTTCTCAATAATGCACTTACAACATCGGACTACTACGTAACCAAGCAACTAACACAGCTGTTCATTATGAATATAATTACGCGGGCATTTCATGCGCAGGCGCAACTATTACATTGTTACAATACCACAGCGTATAACTATGACCAAATGGTACATTGAACCAAATTTCAAGTAGTACTACAGACGCAGATCAAGGATGCAGGGACGAGAGAGAGGATGACAAAAATTTGCTGGATCAATGCACGCAGGTTAACCTTTGGGTAAACATAATGTTATTTCGTGACGAAAGGTCCTCCTTTTACAATAGCATATAGTCTGTTTTCTGTCACTTTAAAAAAAAACACGATGTTGTCAACCTCAAGGTAACGCGCACCGTTTGAACCTCCGGTCCGTTTGAAGCATTCTTTAGTTTATTACTCGTTCGAAACACGCAAAAGAGACAAACTGACCATTTACTCGTTGCACCATTCGCCCGCAGTAGGGAATAGTAACCCTACATAAGCTTCGAACGGAACAGTGGTTTTCCAGGTCCGCTTCATGCTGTCAATAACTGATGATAAAACAAGCAAAGGGACGTTCACATGCGAATAAAGTTGCGTGATCCGCTACTTGTGTATATATGCACGTGGCGGTCGAAGAGTTAATAGGACATCAAATGCGGTACGCGTTGTATAGTATCGTGACATCCTTTTAATTTTTGCTTACTTTAATTTATTTAACACCACCATTGTGATTCATTCTTACATCACTTTAACGTTTTCAAGAGATGAGGTGCATACCAAGGTAGATGTACTGTCTCAGGCCTGTAATTAAGTCTTTAGGTCCATTAACATCTCGTTATTCCTTCAAATGATGTTTTCAAAACAGTTTTTGTTGTCATTATAGAAGTAGACACAACAATTTGAGATAGTTTACAAATAGGTGATAGTTTACAGACAATTTTAATCCACTAACATCCTTTTTTTCACTTAAGCAATATACAAGTCAGGACTCAGGAGTTAATACTATTCCAGATCGCTGTGTGGATTTTGTTAGTCACTAGCTGTAATCAATTTTCTGGTCGGCATAGATGTTATCATGTTGCACGCACAACACAATTACTAATGTAGCAACAAATAACTTATAATAAATAAAAGCGTTATCCGCCCAATATTAATTACGCAGAAATGAAGTATGAACATACGTGAAGCGTAGAAAGGGCATGCAGCAGATTCCGGAAATGGTAAGACGTTTCATAATGCTTTCAATCTCAGGATGATAATTATGCATCAACTAAGTAAAAAAGCTGATATTTATACTTTTTAATCCAGGAATCCCTCTAAAATTAGGGACTTCCGTACCGCAAGTACGTGCATGTATTGGTGCGAATAGAATTGCAATGGACACATTGCTGTAGACATTACCGATATCTACACTAGTTCAATCGCATCATATTCGATGTATAGGTAGAGGGGTCCTGTCGTTATTGATGTGTTCTGTTCGTTTACAGTCGGCTTAAATGCCTTCTGAGAATAATTAAACTAGCAAATAAATGCATACAGGTACCTCCATGTCTTTCACTATCTCCTTATAAATGGTCTAGGAAATAAACACTCGCTGTCTTTAAAACCAGCCAGCATATTAATAATTACATTTCACAGAATACTTATTACTTACGTACAAAGGCCTTTTGAGTGATGCGAAATATTGAATGTAATGGTCTCCGCCCCATTAATGGGATTAGACAATTTTAATTATTATATTTCTGTAGTAACCGTAGCACGCGCGGCGCTGGCTATCGTGGAGAGAGTCAGCTGACACACAATAGCAACACACACACGAACACGATACATATACAATACAACAGCTCAGCCTCCAGCCCAGCTGGAATACGTGCACGACTCCGTCTAGAACGTTCACTGAGAGATGGTTCGGCCTTTATGTACAGGACTACTCCCGCAGTATGACATCGTTATGACATGTAACTCGTCCGCTACACTTCTCCCCTTTTAGTTTCCAAACATGCTCACCAGGGTTGCCGCGATATATCGCGGTTAACGATATATCGCGGTTAAATTTGACTTACCGCGGTTACGGTTAACCGCGGTTATTTATAACTTCGCGGTTAAAGTATGCAATTTTACACGAAGTATTAGCACGGTAATCACATTAAAAGGATATAGAGAGCAATAATCAAGTCTCCACACAAACTAGAACTGCAGTGGATACTTATAACCATGTAGTTAAACTAGAAGCTTGGAGTTCTTACGGAGAAATATGTGCTTACTTAAACGCGAAGGCAATAAATTCCACCTTTTCTTCTGTAAAATATTTTTGGCAACAGACAATACCCTTTCTGAAGGAGCGGTGGAAGCAGGAATGGCTAAATACTTTTTAGCCAGCTTTGCCACGAGTGGATAAAGCATTTCACGTTCTTTCACCACAAAAGTGGGTCACCTTTCCTAAAGTCTGTTTCATCTTCTTTCATATACTTATCAAGTTCTTTGTCTACTTTTTTCTGTGCAGTATTATCTTGCTGTTGACTCTTTTTTTGACCAAATAGTAAGTTAAAAATCATCATCGCTTGTACTGGTAGCAGGTGATATCCTTAGTATCTTCGATGGAAATTCCATTTCATCTTCCTCCTCACCAGATACATCAGTATCAATTGATTCGTTCTCTTGCTGTTGCTCTTCAACATTACACATTTCATTCCTAAGCTGCCTGATTATCTTGTCTCTGTCACTAGCACAAAGCCAGGAGAGACTTTTGTGGCCTGGATGAACTATGGTTGCCATTCCTAAAAGAGGATCTGCAGGATCCCAACATACCTTCATATCTTTCAAAATGTAGGATCGAACTCTCTTAACAGCATCAGGGAGACTATTCCAAGAGGATTGTAATTGCCAATGTGGTGGTGGCATGCTCCCTTGAAGGCCTTCAATCAAGGTAGTTATGTATCGAGAGATGCCACCTAAGGTGGGGTACTCTTCACCCTGCATAAAATCAGTTGCAATCTGAAATGGTTTCAAAAGAATGCAGAGTTTAGCTGCAGCAAGCCACTGTTCATCAGTTGGAGTAAGGTTGGCATACTTGCTCTCTGCTAAAACATGAATGATTGATTCTTTTAGCAGAATACATCGTTGAAGCATGTAAAATGTAGAATTCCAGCGAGTGCACACATCCTTAATGAGTTTCAAACTATGCTTCCGTGGTTGCACATCAGCAGGATCATGTATGGCAGTAGTAGATGTACTAGGTTCATCATTACTTTCATCTTCATCATCCATGTTGGCAGTGATGTCTACCACACATGATGTATCAGGGGTTGCACTGGTGCTTTCTTAAAGCATCCAGCAACATTGGACCGTTGTTAATGTTGTTGGATATTGCCCTAAACAGTGTGACAAGAGCAGCAGCCTGTGGATTGTGCTGTTCCTGTAGAAAGAGATAAATACATATTGAATTACACTATCTGCATATAGAGATCACTTACCTCCAATGAGTTTTTGATGGAAAGTTGCAGCTTGTGGCGAGCATCTTACTTGCTCCTCACTAACTCCTTCCTCAATTAGCAACCTCACTGCTGCCAGAAAATTGGCCCCTTGATCTGTTCCAATGGAATCCAGTCTATTTTCCAACATGAACTCTACATTCACTAGATCTTTCACAAGAGATGCGATTTCTTCTGCTGTGTGGGACACTATTGAAGAGAAAAAAAAATTCTTAAGTGAACATAATGGATCGTGTGATCTCACCATTGCTAATTGCCACTCCTAGTACACAAGACATCATTTTCCACTTGGCATCCAGCCAATGAGCAGTGACAGTTACATACGAATCTCCTGTATGCATTGTTGCTGCATCTGTGGTTATTGATACTGATGTTGCAGCAAACAGCAGAGTTTTTATCTAAACCAGAAAATATAGGATATTTAAAATTGTATATAAAGATGCATGGGCTTTATCAGAGATCAACCAAGTATGAACAAACCTTTGAAAGAGCTTCTTTATACTTAGCGTCTATAAGCTCAGTCATTTTTGTTCTGTGAGGAGGAACATATGCACCACAAGATATAAATTCCAGAAAGCATCGAAATTCACCAGAGAGCTCGGCAACAGATTTGCACAAAGTGCTTCAAGTAATAGATGATCTGCTTGATTATGGTCGTGTCCTTTCAATCCTCCATGTGCTGGAATTTTTTGCACAAAGGTGTCCATGGTACTCATTTGCCTCTTCTTAGCATCTGAAGGAGACTGCATGGTGCTGTTAACTTTGCTACAACTGGATGGTGTGGGATTGGGGATGGGATGCAGATTGGGCGAGTGCAAAAATACAATCCATGGTAAAACTTACTGGCCTTCATTTAAGGTATTCATAATACCATGCTGATGCTTCAAGTGATGCCTCATATTTGAAGTGGTATTGCCATGTCGTGAAACCCACTCGTTGCACTTGTTGCAAACCACCCAGGGTTCATCAAGTAGCTGCTTGTGAATAGCAAAGAACTGCTACACTTCACTTTTGTACTTGTTGCGGTCTACTTGTACGAGATCACTGGGTAAGGGATCGAAAATTGGCTTTTTATTCGCTTTTCCCGCCATTGCTGAATACGTAATATTTAACCGCGATAATTAACCGCGGTTAAACGTTGTAACCGCGATATATCGCGGTTACGACGGTTAAATATAAACCTTAACCACGGCAACACTGATGCTCACCATAGTGATCAGGTGGATGATGAGGTCTACTGGATCTGCGAAGCTCTGGCCTTTGTACCACATTTTCATCCTGCACCACAGGTGTCTCCTCAGCTTAGGGTGTGTAACCGGTTATCAGGTTATTCGGGTTATTCGGATATTCGCCAAAACCTATCCGTTCGAATAGCAATTTAGCATTATTCGGAAAAATCGATCAGTAAATATTATCTATTCGAAATAACCGGTTTATGTTTCTCCATTCGGAGGTACTTAGGTATTCGTCGTCAGCATCGACAATTCGCCCATTATTCGAATACCTTTTTATACCGATATCCGGATATGATTTTCAATTGAATATTTCATAATTAGAGTTATATATATAAATACGTCACTGTTGTTTACATGCAATGTGGGCGGAAGCAATTAATATAATTTGATAGGTATTGAGTAAATAGATAGTAATATAAATATAATACAAAATATTTAATATGCATCAATAGGGGATACAGCGTCATGCTTTAATTGTCGTCTTCAAGTAAGTAAAAGTTCATTAGTATATGCCACGAGTTGTGTTTATATGTAGTAGCAATATATTTACTACCGGTACTAATATTGCATTGTTTTATTGTACAGTGGTACGAAGTGAAGATATCTGAGTATTGCGCTAGCGAGTGAAATAGAATGACAGACTTCTCACCCACTTCAAGTAAGTATACGCGCTCTGTTTGAGTATGTATAGGAATTAGAGATCATTACGCAATCATACTAATGGGAAATTTCATATGCATTTAGCGAGAACGTGAATGGAGTGTTGTGGGATGATTGTAAGTAGAGTACGTGATTGTAGGTGAGGTGGGGTGAGTTTTTAATGGTGATGTCTGGTCTCAGTGGTTAGTGTTGGATGGTTAGGTTTACACTATGTACAAGTGCATGGTAAAGTCATACAATCTATTAAACTATTTGATAAACACATGCTACTGTAGACCTTTGTGTCTCTGTGTTTTCAACCGACATGAATAGCTCTAGCTTGGGTGCGAGACCAGGTGGATTTCTGTGCAGACATAAATTATCTTCTCAGTGTGCACTCCACAAGCACCATAACCTGAATAACCTAGGTATTCGGCAGGAAATTTGGCAAAACCTATTCGGAAAAATCGATTTTGTTTTTTAAACTATTTGGAAAAATTGATTTTCAAGTCCACAAAAACCTGAAAAATCGATTAGTGTTTTAAAAGTATTCGGAAAAATCGATTTTCATTATGCAGGGGAGGTTACACACCCTAGGTCAGCTCCTTCATCAACTACATGTATCTCCTGCTCTGTTAGCGTCTCTGGGGCAGGATTCCCTTGCCTGCTGGTGGCCGGAAGTACAACATCAGTAGAGTCCCCTTCCCCTCCAGATTGCTTCCCCTCAGTTCCTTCCATCTCCACTGGTTGGCCAGGTCCTTGAAGCCTTACATTCTCAACATGACGTTTGACTTCCACACCAGTGTCCAAACGAACTGAGTAAGACAATGATCCAGCCTGAGCAACAATCATACCTGAAATCCATTTGGCTGGAACTAAAAAAAAAATTCACATACACTGCAAACCCCACCAAGAATGACCGTAGTTTAACTCCCTGGTCATGTGCAGTCTTTTGACGCTCTTGGCTTCTATGGACGTGTGTAGTAATATATGGAACCAAGAGATCCAGCAATGTTCTGGGATGCCACCCCATGAGCAGCTGTGCTGGTGGTTGACCTGTAGTGGCATGTGGTGTGTTCCTGTATTGAGAAAGAAATCTGTTAATTTGGATTTCAAGGTCGCCTTCCGTTTTTCTCATTGCTTCCTTAAAGGTTTGGACCGCACGTTCAGCCAGCCCATTGCTAGATGGGTGATAAGGGACACACCGTATGTGCCTGATGCCATTATGCTTCATGAAGCATCCAAATTCTGTAGAAGCAAAAGCTGTGCCATTATCAGACACCACAATTTCAGGCAATGCATGGGTAGCAAACAGATGTCTCAACTCTGATTGTCTGCTGTGAACTTGTTGAGGCCACAGAAACCACTTCAAGCCACTTGGAGTAAGCATCAACCACAATCAGAAAGATTTTACCCAGACAGGGGCCAGCATGATCAATGTGAAGGTGTGACCATGGCTTGGAAGGCCACTCCCGTGGGTGCAAACAATATAATCGCAAGTATCTCCATGGATGTGAGTTTACACAGGACTAGTTCTCTGTACATAATATACACTGTCCATAGGTACATGTAGTGCTCCACAGTTAGTATTCCATATAGGATGTACATACATCTTGTCCCCATAGGATCAATTGATCCATTGAACGTTATACATTTGCACACACACACACACACACACACACACAAACACACACATGCACACACATACAAATACACTCTTATGCATGTAGCAAAGAATAACACTATGTAACACAACACATTGTTTTAAGTTCCTACATACTCCCATCCCCCTTTCGAATTTGGCATAACCCTTGCTAAACATCTTTGTTCTTTATGTTACCCCTCTCAGCTTTTGTACCACATGCAATGAATTGGTCTCTGCTTTCAGCTCACATAGAGTACATGAACATGCCCCCACGGTGACTCTCAAACTCTTATGCACATGCTGTAAGAAATCTTGAGCACAATACATGCACACAAATGCAGTAACAAGCTCACACACACACACACACATACGCACACACACAAAACACTCATATATGTGACAAAGCAATAACACTCTATTAAGTGGTGGCAAACATACATGCACAGACAACTAGTTATATTGGAACTCCACATGCGAGACGAGTTGTCAAAGGAAACACTTACAGATAACCACATGCGATGATATAGAATTCACTGACAGATACAAAAATCAAGAACATCTGAATCAGTGACCTCATGTGCGCTGTCATTGGAATAAAAAGCATGTATAGACAACATTGTATAGGTACACGTATGTAGCATCCCATAGGACATTGTGTCTCCATAGGAATAGTCTTCTGTATACATTGACTATTTTGTTTATCATGGCTACTGCACTGACCTAGATATACATTATATTTACCCTTTAGCCTCTGCCTGGCTGTTTTCTGTAAGGCATCAACGTACTTCCAGTAAATTTTGTTTGTGTTCTGTATTAATGTCATGCAATGTAGTGTTAACTCAATTTGCTATTGAATTGACTGTGAAATATTGCTATGCATGCACTATGCTCAAATATTTGTGAATGATATTAAAGGAGGGATAAAGCATGTGAGTCGTGTGTATGGGGAATCGCATTGTTGGGAAGAACATGCACACCCTAGCTATGTTATTGTGCTGCATCTTATTTTCTTTTTAAATGCTTCCTTTGCGTTACTTATTTTTTTTCAAAGTGTGATGTACATGAACTAGATAAAGATGTAGATGTGCACTGTCAACCAAATTAGTGCTTCCCTCAGTTCACTCCTCTAGCACTCTGCACAAGTGCTCCATGCATCGATCCACCTTTACTAACTCTCTTCGTTATGTCTGTGTAAACTTACCATGGGCCCTGCCCTACCACAATCTCCATTGATAACTTAGTTGCAATACAATTCATTGTCCTAGGCCTTTCAACAAGCAAGTCTTACCTGGTTTCCTTCAATACAATGTTGCATGTCACACTATGGTTGGATTTAAATGTCTCAAATATATACACACACAGACACAAACAAAAAAAACATAAAACACTAATTTTGCTTCACATCCAGCCATTGCAATACCCTATACAGATAGGGCACATTCATCGCGATAGGCCATTCATGTAGGAACATCGCACTTCCAACAAAAAAAAAGGGTACTATAACTTCTTAACAGCATGGTACAACCTTTTTCATCAGGAAGAGCAGCGCAGTGTTGCATTTAAAAATAGTTGTATGCAGGAATGAAATGGTAAGTTTACACATGCAGACGTAACTGAGCAAGCAGTAAAAATATTCATTTGATTATGCCACACTGCCAAAAAAAACAAATGATGGCAAACATATACATGACCACAGTATATCCTGAGATATACAGAATTTCAATATAGAATGATCAGTGGCCTCATGAACTGTTCGACCGAATAGAAATAGCCAGTTATACACATAATGGCTAGATTCTCTCCTTATACGCAAGATATACTGTGGTCACCACGATTGTTATACGCTTGCTTATAACACAGTCTAGTGTCGTATCCATCGCAGTTGTTGGCAACCTGGGTCTGGGTACAAGACTAGTATAATACTGCTGTGAGTATACGAGTATTTAAGGCAGTATAACACCTTGGATACACGTACGTATAACGCCATGTATAACACATATTGCGTGCAGTATATGACAATATCACTCCCCTGTATAGCTTGACGTCACTTGTAGCAGCTACATGAAATAGTATTATTTGCTTGTTCAAATACAAAATGAAAACATGGCATTAGTTTAATTCAGATGAAGCGTTCAATTGAACATTCATGACGAAAGCTAACGGGGGGGGGGGGGGGGGGGGTTGCCTAGTAAGGGAGATCGTAGTCCCCGGGCCATAACGTAATAAAATAGTAACTATAAACATTCTCAAGTTGGTGGTATATACGAAAGTGGTGTAAAAAGCAAGGAAACAAGGGTCTAACGGCAATACGGGATAATGTAAGTCCTATATTTAGCACACAAGCAACATAATATCCTACAGATATGCTAAATTCGTTTCCCCCTACTATTACACCCTTGATTCCTTGTTTTTATACCACTAGCCTTAAATTCCTATATACCACCAACTGTCTCAAGAGAATGTTTTTAGTTACTTGTTTCATTGATTTTTTCATCACAAAAGCAAAAAATGCTGACCAATTCAGAAGCCATATCCAGCCCATACATAGGCGGTCATCTTGCCTTTTTAATTCAAATTGAATTTTAACCAACTCAATGATGTACTATAAGCAGGTCTGATTATGATATATGTACTTCAAAAAATTATTCCATAACCAAAATCAAAATCCATAAAGTAATTAATTCGCGGTTTGCGAATCAACGAATATTCCCGTATATCTTCCCGTAGACGTGTATGGGGTACTTCAATACCAAGCGCGCCAGATTTTTCTCAGCATTTGCCAGGAGGGATTGTTAGTACACTACAAGATTTTTAGTGGGGTCGCCGTATTTTTCCTATTTAAGACGTCGCTTCCCTAGGGTTGTCCTCAATGTATGGTTAAAACCGTATAACCATACATTGAGGACAATCCTTTGTACATACATCGTGTTCCTATACGACTGTCCTTTTGGACAAGTAGTCATAAGGATGCCATGGTTAGTAAGCAAGTTGTTTCATTCTTTAGAGTGGTGCAGGTGTACCTGACCTACCACAATCTGCACTGATAGGATAGATATGTTCATGTTCATCGATATAGGCCAGGCAGGAACATCGCCTTTCTAAAGGAAAATTATATGCTTGGTATATCGTTTTAGGCAGCACATTACTGCATGTCGCACTAGTTGTATGCACACGGCTGCTTGCTCTCATTGAAATCGTGGAAATTAGGCCCTACGCCAGAAATTTTGAAGTGAACGTAAGACCCCCTTGGCAACACCCGGACAACCGATGACGTGGAATTTACTGTACAACAAAGTGCATATAGGGAATAAACATATCAATGCTCTGGTACACCTCTCAACTTTTTAAATCACGTGGTCTTAGTGTGTTACTACGTTGCTGTTGCCACTCGAAAGCAGCCACCTCCGATCAGATATTGAGGATATACCGAGAACAAATCGTTAGCTTCGGTCTCTGGAACGTACAATGGTGGAAATAAACATTTCATGGTAAGCTCCACAGATTGTGCTACCATTTTTTGCTTAGAGCTGTGCTTAAAACGCATTTTCTGAAGTGATTTTTAAGTAGTGGCAAATCGGCCATTATTACCCAATTTGATGTGGGCGCGTATGTTCTTAATATTAATACGTAGACATGTAGACTTGTATAAAAACCATGCAGTAGTCCTAGGTATCATTAACTGACTTCTTCCGCTTCTTGGGAGGTGGTATAGCTGCTACCATATCAGGAGCCATTGCTCACTAAACATGTTCCTTCACGATACACTTTAGCCTTTCAACCCTGGTCTGCTATTGCAGTATATGCATGCTCTTGCCAGGGAGTTAAACTTTGCGTGAATGGATTCAGTCCCGGAGCCGAATACAACATGAGTGAGACTTGCCCACTCAGTAGCGTGGTCCTCCAAAATGTGCATTTTGATAGCTAGGGATTGTTGCATCTGGAAATGCAGTACGATAGTAGCACAGGAATTACTTTAAGCATTGTCCTTTTGATCAATACGTAAGTCATGTACAAGGACAGGATTTTAGGGTGTACATGTACCTAGCTTATCGACATCATCAATGATGTTTTTGTGGTGGCACTTTGCAAACAAGGTGAATAAATTGACAAACTTGATTCAACCATTTCAGATATGTGAGTTTTTCTTGTGCAACACCAAGGATTGATGTGCACAATTTGGTGATTATAGCATGAGTTCACATCACAGTATTGCATATACTTTGTGTTTCCTTAAGTGCTGTCTTTACATGGTTACCAATGAAAGCACCTCCAAAGTACTGTAGATGATAGACACCAATTCCTTGTAAGGCATTATCTAACAAAAGGAATTTTATTGAATTCGAACCCTTTCTTTACAGCTCTAGTACTTGTAGCTATCTATGCTTCGTATAACTTGAAAAAGTCATCATACATGTGATTAAACTTTTTTCTTTCTTTAACATACCAGCTGCTCAATAGACTTTGCCCTTTCTGCAGATTGCTGCATGAATTGCACAGTAATAGGATGTATACAGATGTAGTTTTTGCAGTTCATATTGACACTAAATATGCATAACTATTCCTTCTGAAGGAAGTTGAAATAGACCTTTTTCAGTATTGATCCTTTTGATGAGTTTTGCAGCTGATTGTTGCTCCTCATTTGTAAGTGATGAGTTGCACTCATGATGCTCATACATAGCAGCCCTCATATCTCTCGTACAGATTCTGCAGTGGAGCAGGATATCCTTCAGCATCAGGAGCACCAGGTTTGATGCTAGCTTACTGTGCATTGGCTCACATAATAGCAACAAGGACAATGTACTGAGCCTGTTGTTGCTACCCAATGTATGATGCACTGGGCACAAGCCATTGTTTTAAAGAGATGTTCCATTGGCTGTGTTAGAATGTCTAAACACACTGGGCACTGAAGTTGGTTCAGAACACACAGATTATTCTTTGTTAAAGGAGGTCTTGGATCAGGATTCTCAGGTGAGATGACTAGGGGAGGGGCACTCTAATTGACACATCCAATGGTCATGTTAGAGTTTATTCCTGGTAAGCGCCCTTTCAGTACTCACATTGTGCAGTTTTTTTTGCTCCTTTTGCAAGTGTGCCTCTTGCACTTTCATGAAAGTACTCACATATCTGTATGCATAGCAACATTTCATATCTTATGTGGGCACATGTGCAGTCACCCTTGTGATGCAATCTCCATTTTCACTCCCGCGTGACTGTATATAAACTAGTTGCACATTATTGTTGTGTTTTATTTGGTGAGAGCACATAGAGTGCTTAGAATAGAGAATTTATGAAGCATTTTTGTATATCATTTATGTACATATTTTAGAGTACCGACAACGTTGGAACATATACCATCCTTAATGAGGTGGTTTCTGTTGCTGATTTGGTCATGTACAGTAATGTTCTAGTTTCCAGCTGCAAACAGCCATGTACATGGAATTATGAGGGTATAAGTACATTGTACTTACTGTGATATGGGACGTGCAACATTGTGCTGCCGGGGGATGGAAAAATAGGCCTGTGAGACCTCTTCGCGATCGGTTGTGAACAGCTCCCATAGCGATAAATATTATTGAACAGACGCGACTATCATTGCAGATCATACATGTAGGAGAAATGAGCAATCATCAAAGTTGTAGAAGTTACAATGCTTCTTTTTCTGAGATTTCATTACATTCATACTGTTGTGCATGTTGAGAGAGACAAAATTTGATTCATTGGTGAATTTTCCATGATCCGTTTTTCTATATTAAGGGGTATTAATAATGTACAGCAAAACCTATACTTGATAACTAACTAGCCCAAAGTGGTACTTTAATTGCGCCAACACAATTTTGATCTTCATTGCTAGTTGTCATGAAATAAATCCCCCCCCCCCCAAAAATAATAATAATTAACCACCTTTATATTGGTTCCAGCAGTGCTTTCTGCTTAAGTACATAAATACATTTTTACTGACCTAATTACAGTATTTCACCAGCTATAATTCTCGATTTGTGAAGGAATTTTCACATCCACCAATGAATTACCACTCATCAGTCACAATTCAATCATGTCATATATGTCTTACACAAATATCAGTGCAATTTCAGAATTGCAGCAATAGGTAGTATACAAGTCACTCAAACTGCTTGCTATATGCCGTACAACGCATAACAAATGTAGTATTACACAAGTGTGTACAATAAATTTAATTGTTATAGTGTCCAAAACCTTCTTGTAGTTTGGAAACCAGCTCAAGAAACGATGGTCGCTGCTGAGAGTCATTGTTCCAGCAACGTTCAATAAGCATAAACCTAATAGAATATTGAAGAAACAAACAATAGTGGTCAGTAATTATATGGGTTTTAAATTTTACATTTTAGATGGGCAGAATTTTGGTTTCTTCAGCCGTACGCCTTTACACAAGAGTTCCAGCATTTCACTGTTTTCCACTCCTGGATAAGGAGCTGCCCCTAAACTGAATATCTCCCAGCTCACAACTCCATATGCCCACTAAAATTTAAATGCATGTTAAGTTCATTTGAATAGCAATGAAGAACTTGAAATACAATTCAGTACATATTTAGCTATATATTGCTGACATTGACAAGCATTAATTGTTTCAGAATTGAAGTGAAATGCTACGTAGGGTACCACTGAGTGTTCTATGATATGTGAGATCATATGATTTATTGAAGAATCACATTGTAGTTCTTTGATAGGCAACCATTTGCATGTTGTACGATTTTAGCACTATGTATAGCATGTGCACTTCATGTACAAAAATGTCAACATAATATAAGATAATGATGCAGGTATTATTTCCAGTACTTCACAATGCTAACGTCTATTTTTTTGCAACTAACCACATCTGTTTTCTCTGTGCTAATTCCATCCTGCAACATTTCTGGGGGCATCCATTTCACTGGGCGTTTTTGGGCATTTGAAGCTTGGTAGCTTGTATCACGAGCAAGCCCAAAATCACCAACCTTAACAGATAGGCTGAGGTCAACCCTAACAGAGATCATATTGAAATGAAGAGAAAACATTTAGTTCACTATAATAAAATGAATTATTACTTAAGTTAAGCAATATATTTGGGATCTGAAAAGGGACCTAACGCATGTTTTTGATATTCTATAGGTCTGAACTGTCCTCTACACATTGCTTTATATGCACTGTGAATCGGAGTATTGGTCATTGAGTTGTAAGGCTGTGAATTTTTATTAGCCATATATTTCGACTCAGCATTACATTTCTATTACGCATACAGGACATTTTATAATGTATGTGCTAGGTCCCATTTCGCAGAAATGATCACATTTTGTGCGCACATACATGCACTCCTAATGTGTTTGTGAGGAAAAGCTATCATTACACCTTCAACCATGATAAAGCAGAGGATAGGAAGACAAATTTATGCTCAGATGAATAATTTTATGGTCTAGGCATCATTGGAATAAAGTCCAGGCTTTCACATTCATGATTAGAATTTTGTTTCACTTTGTTTGCTGCAGCCTTACTTATACTTTTTTAATTACTGAAGTTTTTGTTTTATTAGCATACATGCAGTTTCTTGCAGCAAGATCTCTATGAACAAATCCTTTTTTAGACAAGTACTCCATTCCTTGTGCAATGTCCAGACACATTCCAATGAGAATATAAGTGGACAAACCCTGCAGATAATATTAGAAGAAAAAAAAAATAGTAAAGTTTGAATGCAATCCTTTATTATGAGATAGACACAGCAACAAAAAATGTTTACCTCAGGTAATTTAGTCACCATTGGGGAAAAACCCCTGCTTTTCTGTAGGTATGTTTTAAGGTTTCCATTAGGGTAGAGTGGAAGTATCATGAGAGGAAAGCCATCTGGTGAGTCAAGACACATTCCAATCAGTTCCACAATGTTGGGATGCTTAAAAGCCTTCATTCGACAGCATTCATCAAAGAACTGCTCTATATCTGATCGTGAATACAATTCTACACGTAGAGATAGATGTATTAAGTGTTAAGATGGATTTTAACACACCCCTTCATGATTTTTAAACACCAAACATTTACTGATATGAATATAATGATCTTTAGCAAAATTAATGTGTGTAAGTAAATAGCAGAAACTTTGGGAACTACCGTATGCACAGTCAGAATTGGGACAGTTTTTTCACTGTGATAAACGAATCAAAATTTACGTATTAAGGGTGGGATAAAACAAATTCATGTATATTTCGTCTACTTGATTATTAATGGGCTATTCAATTTAACACAGACCAGAGAATGGAGGGCACTGGCTCGTATTGATATTCATAATATCCAAAGCGATTTTCTTAATTGTCCATCCATAGATCTATTTGGTTACCTCCATGCCCTTGTAAGATTACTATTACATGGAATTCATGATTGATAGTTTAACAGTATGGAATAAACATATACACTTCTGCGATCACTATCCCCGAATGGAAATGGCTTCTAAAAACCGTCAGCACCATTCTGACAAATCTGACATAGTGTTACATGCATGTCTGTCTAATATTTACTTGTGTCCTATGTTATTTTTTAAATATGTGGAATGCCCGTAACAACTTCACCACATAATGGAGCAAACGACCGTCATCAAAATACGGCAATTTATTACAGGACACAGTAGTTTATTAATAGAACTATAGCTGCATGAATCATGACTACGACTTTGCATTGATTTTGAATTTTAAAAATAATAGTTCTAAGTTATTTGAGTGTTTTCAGCATGCATTCTATTAAATTGTGCGCAAACACATCGTACTGGCCGCAGCTTTCCACTTATGAAAAAACAAGCTTTACAAATTATCCTTCTTTATAGCAACATGTATTGGCATTAGTTCAATACTAATAAAAAGCATACAGCATGCCAGATACGGTTAGTATTGGTAAGTCATTTATTCAAGTGTGAATTCTTTTTCAAGACATGTTCAACACATGTATAGGTGCAAGTTGTGTGTGTTTTGAGTTAGCGTCTGCTTGAAGTGCAGCCGTTGTGGCTGCAAACATGATGACCTGTCTGTGAACATTAAGCTGGCCAGAAAGAGGGGTAAACGTCAAAATCCCTCGACTGTACTGGTGACAAATTTCAGTGACAGTGCATCATTCAGCAGTCTAAATTTAACGTGGAAGAAGCTCACAGAGAAGGGACTGGATAGCTGCCCCTCCATCTATAAAGAATGACCTATCGGAACAACAGGAAATAGCAGAGACATTGTCATATCAAGAAATCATGTGACGTTTTGGAGCTGGTAGTCTGGTGTCTGTGCAAAGTCTTCTTTAGTGAAGTGATATATGGGACAGAGGCTGCAGCACCTTTGCTTAAAGAATTCATAGCTTGGTGGCAACGATCATCAACAGTAAGCGCACCAGCTTGCAATGCACTGCAGAAAACATGCTTGTAAACTGCAATAGTATCTTTGAAGAAGAGCTCAACAGAGCTAAGGACCATTAAGACATTGATGTGCTCATCATTCCCTTATAAGGACATAGAGGGAGCATGCTCTCAAATTGAAGGGTTTTCATTTAGCAAAATAGCGTAGAGACTTTAAAGCCCTGCGCAATGGTGGGTCTCTCAAAAGGAAACATTTTTCTAAATGTGGACTCACTTCCAGTACCAGTTGTAAATGTGAGCCCACATATGGGATCCATATATCTTGATAATCAAGTCCTTGCAACAGCTCCACAATCAGGGAACAGTAGCACAGCATTTAGCTATGAAACTCCTGATGCATCTAGTGATGAGACTAAGCAACTGGATGGAGAAGATGATTTAGAAGAAGTGAGCTGCACTTATGATGAAAGCTGATCATGTGATGATGTTGAGAGTTGTAGAAGTGAAGCAAGCAGTAGTGATAGCAGTGAACCAGAACAAGTCATCAGTGAAAGCACCTCAGAAGTAATCACTGGTATAAAAATCATAACCCAGGCTCGAATATGACAGAGAGCAAGGAAATGGAAGCACAGGGTTAATGCAGACGTTGACGATTCAGAGTATGAGGAGGCTAAGCAAAGTTCCGAATCGCATAATTTAGAGACATATGTAATAAGGAGATTTTTTGAGATGAATTAGGTTGGAAGAACTGGGGTTGTTAGCTGGTATAATCTATCCAAACAAATGGAGTATCTAACAGATTCTTTCATCATCTTGAGAAATCTAAAGAAAGAGTTCAAGGAGGGATGGGCAATGCAACCAAAGAAAGGTCAAATGTATGGGAACAGTACCTTCAACTGTTCAGGATAGATGTTGAGGAAATTTGTATGTCTGGAGAAAGTAACACTGCGCTACAGCATTTAGTATGCAGAGTTGTACGGAGTCTGCATACCAACCATATGCAGAATAATATCATTGAAGTGTTCATATACAGACGTCAGCATATGGACACTTCAATGATACTCATCTGCATATGTTTGGTATGCTGACTCCGTACAACTCTGCATACTAAATGCTGTGGTGCAGTGTAACAAGCCAGAAATGCTAGGCCCAAGTTGTATGTTGGAATAACTGCACTGGCACTACCCTAAATGCTACAATATTCCTAGCGAAAATGAAATTCATACAGAAATATCTCGTCTAGCTGGAATAAAGAGAAAAAGGATACTAAATGATGGTTGAAAGGGGTGCGCAATCTTCAGCACCAAAACGTCATCAAAGGCACAGTAATCATGCAAGCTTTATTGAAGATCTCGTGCACCAAAATCCCATCCATCAAGCTTTAACAAGTATTGGCAATGTTCAGAGAGAATTCTGGTGATTCCTTAAGCCAAAGACTCCACAATCAAAAGCAAAACATCAAACAAGCAGCAGACGAAAAAAAGAATCTGTACATTCTTCAAGTGAAAGGAATTTAATACCAGAGTCATTCAGTTGTGTTGTGTCGTGCTGCTTTATTGGGAAAGGGGAGAGGAAATGCTATACATGTGCATCAAAGTCTACACTTAGCATTGATTTTGTTAACATTTAAATCATGTATTGTTTATGCTGTGCATGTATGTAATGATCTGAAGATATGCTACCGGTTTGGCAGTCTGGGGTTGTGGGTGCGTGTGAGCTCTATTCAGAACTGTAATGACAATATAAAAATATAGTCAAAATTAGATTGATTATAATCACACACAATATGTATAGAGTAAGCCATGAAAATTATTACATTCATAAGAGCTCAAACATCGGTTTATATCATTTACATAAAGGGAAAAGTTGCGGCCACTTTCTAACTACAGCACAAAACCATGCATTCGAGTTCCCGCATTAAAAATAAATCGATGGTACAAAATATATGCTCCACTAGTCTCAATACTGGTTTGCAATACATGGTACAGTGATTTCAAAGTAGTAGATCCTGTTCCAGTTTATCTCCAAAAACCCATTGCCTTGTAAAACACACCGTAATTAGGTAAGGCGTTGCGTGATAATATGACAAACGTAATTTTAATATTCTACATTTAAAAGCAAACATATAAATAATAATAATAATAACCCATTTTCGTTGGTTATCAATGCATTCAAAGCCTTTGACGTTGATGTGCTACACTATTGTCAATAATTTGCTTAATTGCATCTACCTGCCTCAGCCAGCAAACAGTTCAGCTACGCTTATGCCGTGGTGGTTTAGCCTTTCGTTCTCTCTCCTTAAGTTCTATACCAGCCTACATTGCCTCGGTGAGCCTTGCACTTACAGAGATCATCTTTAGAGCCTATTCATCTGACAAATGCTGTAACACTATTTAATAGGCTAGTCGATCCATGGTGACCATATTTCTATTCAAGATCTACTCTCCCAGCACTCCTTATCAGAGAAATTAAAATCCTCAACTTCTCATCATTGAGAGAATCTGACACTGAGCTCAGCTGCTTTCTATCTCAGCACCACTTGCAACTCCTGCTTAAAACCAGTACCATCACCAGGACTGGGCCTTTCCTTGGAACCCAATGAGGTACAAGACATGTTCAAGTGATGGATAGGTTTGCCACTCTTTATCACCAATAGTGCTTGTCTTCTTTGCTCTTCCTCATTGGTTGTGGCAGGCCATCATGCTTTAATGTGTCATTCTGGAGGTGACTTAGTGTGACATGTCACAATCATCTTCATAACTGTCTTGCAGAAACCTGCAGCCATGCTTGCCTAGCACCAGGGCTAGAAAAAGGATGTGGCATTGGCTTCAATAAAGACCGCTCTCGCCCAGATGACATCATTGTCCGAACTGGTCTCTCTCTCTCATTCTGCTACTTTTGTTCTCAAGGTCATTCATCTGCTCAATGACTTTGACAGCAGCAGGCTTCGGAGAGCTACAGCAAATACCACAAAATGACCAAGCATGTGCTGACAGTAAATGGCTATGCGTTCTGTAGAAGCCTATGGCAGTTAGGGGAATGAGGTACTTCATGTTTTCAACCGAATTGCACGACGGTCGACTTGCTATATAACACTATTCCTTAGCCTAAACAATAAATGACATTTACAACATTCACACCCCAGTATTGTTATGATGCTCATGCCTACTACCACATTGCTAGCATCACAATTAGTTATGTATGATTTTGAAACTTGCAATATAAAATATATTTACTGGTGAAAATAATATTATTCATTATTCAATTAAATTAATTAATTAACGAATTGCATCATTTGCACATGAAGACAAATTGTTTTGTCACACGAGGAGGCAGGAATTTGGACATTCGGACTATATTTAGGGATGTATCTGTAATTATGTAGATGCATTGAACATGATGAATACTGAATAGTGACCTAGTCTTGAATTATTATACTGGAAGTTGATCTTGAATGAAGACTGCAAAATGTAGCAAAGATTTCTTATAAAATTTCTAAACATACCGCCACTGTGCCCATTTGCCTTGTAACTATTCCATAGGTATAGCGTTTGAATAAATACTGGCACATTAGACGACTACTCCATTAATTGCCAAATGTAATTATATTGGCTGGCCAAGATATTTATCATTTTTATATAATTGCAAGTACATGTAGTGCATGCATATGAAGGAATCACATTATGGATGACTGGTTATGATGATTGCCATAGAAAGGATATTTGATATATACAGGTACCTTTAACGGTCTTCACTGCTACTGCTTCACAATCCCAATCTTTTTGAATTGTGCCTCTATAGACCACGCCAAATGCTCCTATAAAACAGTGTGCTGGTAAAATGAATATAGCATTTGATTCTGAATCACCTTCTCCAATAGGTCTGGGTTCTAGCCTTAGCTGCTGGATGTTTACCAATATGTCCAAGAATACTACCCGGTAATAATCAAAATCAGTCTGGCTCAACTTAATTGGTTCAGTGGAGCCACTGGCATATGCAA
The DNA here is from genome assembly GCA_013339895.1 of Ephydatia muelleri. NCBI lineage: Eukaryota > Metazoa > Porifera > Demospongiae > Spongillida > Spongillidae > Ephydatia > Ephydatia muelleri. The sequence goes on along the minus strand of JABACO010000003.1, from coordinate 9,447,250 downwards.
TGCAACATCCTGTATTGTTAATGATTAATGTATTATAAGAAATATATCTTCCCTACCAAGGTTAATTTGCTGTGCACCACATGAGGATGTAAAGTTTTGTTTTGAAGTTACACTAAGTCTTTGATGAAGAACGTAAGTTGATATATTTCTGTTCATCAGTGTGTTTCTCATTATGCCAGTACCTTTCTTGTTGAATCTCTGTGACTTCACATTTTCCTATTGTTGCACTGAATGCAATGATATTTCAAACTAAAGGATTGTGGTTTCAACAGTTATGTTCTTCATTACCTGACTTTGTTTTTGCATAATGCACAAATGCAAAAGGCAGTCACTATCAGTACAAGGATAAGAAATGTAGGGACCGAAGACGCAGTTCCAATCACAAAAAGGTTCAGATGCCATCCTATATATTGAAGTAAACAGAAAGTTAGTGTTTCACTAAGTATTTAACAATTGTGCATTTTGAAATCGAACAAGCTTGTAATTTGTTAAACATCAACACCTAGAAATTGCAGGTGGATAGAGCATGTCTTTCAATACAATTAAAAATAGTTAATTTTAGTTTTTTCCTTGCCCATTTCCGTTTCTTTCTATACATTGATATAGTGCATGTGACGTTTCATTTTGCTGCGAATAAATCATATGACAATTCTCAGCACAAAAGGATAAGTAGCTCTTTAATGGATAGAGAGATATAACTATTATTTTTGTCTTACTTGAGACATTAGGTGTAGGAGAGTGCATCGGTGCTAAAAATGTAGAAGAGCAAGCTATATTTGTAAGTGTCTATGCTGATCTTTGGCTTACGTGAAACTGATGGTTCCACAACAATTGTTCTGGATGTAACTAGTAGGATCTCTTCTATGACAGCTGGTAATGTTGAGATTTCTCCATCTCTTTCAATATCATAAACGTGAACCAAGTATCTCCCAGCATCAAATATCACATTTTGTGATTGACATACAAGCAAAACACTTAATGAAACATTGGAATACCGTTGAAGAGCAATGCAGTATGTAATTGCATTTGCCATATTTGTTATAGTAATTAAGCAGCCAATTGCAGGTGAACCAGCATTAAAGGTGCATTTTATTTCAGTCCCAGAAGCGGTACTGAGGTTTACAGCTATAACACTGTGAGTACCTGCATAGAAATACAGAATAAATTACTAAAGAGCAGTATTGGCCTTCTATGGTAGAGCTCTTACTAACTGAAATGCCAAAACTGATATTTCCATAACTGTTGGAAGCAGTGATTGAGAAATTTAAGTGTTGATTTGGATGTAATGACAGTGCAAAATTGTGTGGTTGTGTTTGACTTGAAGGCTGCAAAACTTGCTTCAGCAGTTGGCTCGAGCCTCCCAATTCCGATTTAATCAAAATATGATAATTACATACTCCGGATTGAAACTGTCAAAGAAAATAGTCATTTGACATGTAGCTATAAATGCATGCTGACAACAACAGCCTACTGCAGGACTATTTAACCACATTTCTGTTGCCCCACAGTTCTGCTTCAGTGCAGAATGCTGTAGATTCTGGGTACAATGTCCATGCACAATCCCACTCCACAACAACACTGTTATAGATGTCTGGGTCTCATGCAATTGCCAATAAATAGTAGTATGGCAATAGCTACCCAAATTGGCGGGTATGACCATATGTAGAATATGATGTACACATAACCAGAAAGATATCAGTGTAATTTCACATAGGCTCCGTATTATACAAGTGAAAGCACTACAACAAAAAGTTGTCCTACCGCACTGTGATTTTTAAAACTAGTAAATGACACTTCTGATGGAAATAAGTACATGGTTGTGATTTTTAATACAAACCCATAGGAATAGCCCTCTATGTGGATGTCAAAAAACACGAATTGTATGTCTTCCTATTTTGATTTGATGTTTTGATGTGTAAATGTATCCAATAAACCATACTTGAAAGTGTAATTATTCACTTACAATACTTATATTCACAGTAACGTTATCTGTTGGCAAATTGGAAAATGCCAATGTAGTTACAACATCGCCGTTTGATACAGTTGATGGTGGAACTGTAGAAAAACAAATTATGGATACGATAATCGTAACTTTTCATGATAAATACAATTATTTACTAACACTGGAGCGATATTCTGGTTTCAAAACTAACCACCTATTGAATTGTTATTTCATAACAATTGATTCAAATTGTGCACCACTGTACAGAAACATCAAAGATTGCTTACAAAAATGCCCTAGTACACATGTTCTGATTTACCTGTGCATGCACAATACAATAAGCCATTTTATTTCTTCAACCCCTCTCCACCCCACCCTTTTTGATTTAAGCTTTACCTCCAGGTATCTGTGATCCTGCAATGTATGCCACTGATACTGTGCCCTGACATACAGGGGCAACAGACACAATGTATTGACCACATGGATCTGAAGTGTTGATGATCAGTTGTGAATTTCTCACTGTCTCATTATGCACTACAACTCCGTTTCCATCCTTGACAAGAACAAGGTAGTCTAGAAATGACCCAATCTGTATTTCATTTGACTGGAACCAAGAAAATGGTATCAAACCACCTCCAATCAGTGTGGCTGTCAAGTTCAGTGGAGGACCTAATAAGATGAAACCATCCTAACATGATAAATAGCCACACTATGCTCACAAACCTTGTACTCTTAGAAATGCTGGAGTGCTGTACAGTCGTACCTGTGGCGGCACTGGGTTGTAATAACAAGTAACTAATGCCCCATTCAATTCATAGGAACCAGGCATTATTAATGTCGACTGTGCTCCTGGAACAAGGTTGCTTCCAGTTGTCCCTGGACTAATAAGATTGTATACCGCTGGTTGCTGTCCATTAATCAGCCAATATATCTGCTTAGTCTCGTTAATAGCACACAAAAAGTAAGTACTTGAGTTCCAACATGTTGTCATGTTCATCGGATTAACAGTGATGTAACATGATCCTGAAATATATCATGAATGATTATATATAACTTAGATAGAAAAGGATTGATTTAAAATTTTATGAACTGACCAGGTGGTACTAGAGGCCAAATGAAACAAATCCACCAGTGCCTGTAATAAGAATGGAATACGTATCATTACACAATAACATGCCAGTTTAAGCTGAGGTGTGATTCAATTGAATGTTTCTCCTTTCCTTTTTCAACCTTGGATGGAGACTATGTTTTACAAAAATATCTCGCACGGTACAAGCATAAACACCTCGGTGTGCAAAACAGAGTGGACCATGCAGAGCTGACGTACGATATTTGGAAGCAAAACAATAACAAATACACTGTAATCAACAAAAAATACACTGGAAACAAATAGCAAGTACACTGTATGACATAAATTGCTCTACCTTGTCCATCCGAGCCAACTGAGACTGCAAAGAATGCATCAATTGGTCGTCCGCACATGCTTTTTCATAGTTATATTTTAGCTTAAGATACTTTATATATGTTCGATTAACTAATTGCTTAAAGTGCTAGCTGGCGCGCTCTATCTTAGATCTCATTTAAATAGCCAAGGTAATTTGGAGCCGTTTGAGTCTATACACGTTTTTGGACCATCTGATCATCCGATTAATAATGTACATGTATTCAGGGCCAGTAGTGGCGTAGTGCTTCTCCATATATAGTTTGTTGCCTTTCTTGAGTAACTATCTCGTTTAAAATAGGGCGAGCGCAAAAGCGTTAGGTCGAATGGCACAAATATCAGTTGCGCGAAGACGCTAGAAGACATATGTGTGAATTTACTAATTCAGGCATCAAAAAAACTTCTATTCTGAATATCGATTAAAATGCATTCACTTTCACCATTCTAGTCCAGTTTCGTCTGATGTTGCCATTAAATGTTTCTATAAATTACATAGTAGCGATTTTGCATGCAGCACAAGCAGAAACAAGTATGCATGAACCTACAGTAACATCAAGCGCAGTAAGGGCACACAGGCGATGCTTGAGATACCACCGAGCCGTGTCCTCCGCTTCATCAATACTGCTAGACAGAATTGATATTACATGTACCGTATATTCAGCTAACTAGAAAGGAATGGTTATTTATGGTGTGGAATCACTGCCAAAAATAGAAATTTTTTATGAGGGGGAAATTTTTCGTGACATACCTCGTTAATCGTGCCAAAATTACCTCGCGGAACTCATGAGGGTGAAATTTTTTTCTGAGGTACCTCGCGGAACTCGTGAGGGTGAAATTTTGCATGACGTACCTCGCGGAACTCGTGAGGGTGAAATTTATACTGAGGTACCTCGCGGAACTCGTGAGGGTGAAATTTTTCATGACGTACCTCGCGGAACTCGTGAGGGTGAAATTTTTTCTGAGGTACCTCGCGGAACTCGTGAGGGTGAAATTTTTCATGTTGTACCTCGCAGAACTCTTAACGGTGAAATTATTTCTGACGGAATATATTTTCATCACGGTTAATTTAGTTTGCATGACGTTATCTCAGAACGACCTGTAATCAGATGCATGCAATTTACACAACTGACTTGTGTCCAAATCAAGCATTCTAAACCTATCATAAAATGACAGAGTGCAGTCACTGGGAAACATAGTGCAGAACTTCAAAATAAATGTCAATTCCATAATTATGACTCGTAGCCATTGGGTCTATCATTAAACACAGGTCTTCAAATTCATCCTCTGTAATGCTTGTTGAAATCGTCGGTACACTGACATCCATCTTCCTCCACCTCTGGCAGAGGACCTTCATAATCTATGCCATATAACTGAAAGACAACATTTGTGCACCATTAAAAAATGAATGGTAGGTTAGAGAATATCTTAATATTTATTATACAATATAGAAACACCATACGATATATAATGTAAATGTCAATAAGTTTCAAATGTATTAAAAAATACATGTATAATCACAAAGTAGAAATGAATCTTGAATGAATGTCACTGTGTATTGGGACACTGCCCTCACATATTGCTAGGGCTGCTTTCCTACCATCCAATTAGCATACATATGGTGAGGTGGCTATGGTGTATGTCATTAGGGGTGCTAAAAAAGTGAGGCTGATGCATAGGTGTTTACTGAGCACTAGAATGTAATTTTATTGGAATGTGAAATACCAAGATTAACTTAGTTTTATTGGAATGTGCAATACTGAACAAATAGCTCTCACTGCTTGACAGGCATATTGTTTTGTACACATTATACATTATGTCTGTATTACTTGACAGCTTCTGTACTATGAGCAAGCACCAGCTTAACCAATGCAACTTTTATTACCTCTTAAACAGCAATTACAGCATTACCTCATCAACATTGCTGACGTCTTCATTTGCCTGTAAAATCCCTTCCATCCACAGCTGCAGAGGGCTTAAGTTGTCTGCTGTACGAATAGAGTGGTTTATCCATGCCCCTGTCCACTGTTCAAGATGGTTATTGATGCGTGGAATATAAAAAAAATGGCGGCAGAAGAGGTGAGTCTCATCATCTGGATCCAACACACCTATTGCCTCCATGTACAAGAAAAGGTCATGATAGAATTTTATTACACCAACATAAACATCTCTCCACAACCGTTCTATACGTTGGTTGTGAACACTTTTGCCAACTAGCATTGACCCCCTATTTGGTCCTCACTGAGGATGGGTCAACATGAACCAAGCAACAGCAGTATTCTCCTGCCCTGGTCTGATCGAACACGTCGTGGTAACCCATAATGTTCTATAGCACTAATGAACAGGTTCAGCACTGTCTGTGACTCATTGTTGGAACTGCAACTGAGAAAAACAGGTTTTCGGCTATATCCATCAATGCCACCATGAATAACCAATCACCACCTACATGTATGCATTTCATAGGTATAAAAACAAATTGAGAGTTTTGTGTATATATATAGTTATTAAACGATAATTAGGTAAACAACTTCAGTTTGAATAACGTTTACTGAACTCTAAGCCATGAAGGAAAGTTACACTCTGTACAAAGAAGTATGTATACATGTGTTGATAATTAAGATTGATCTTGCTTCTAAAGACTCCTTTTATCTCAATTTTTTATGAAGCATTGATAATCTAGAGCAACATAAATCAGAATGATCAGCTAGCGTTCCAGAACATTTATATTGTATAATTCTCTTCTTTAATTACTGCAAAGCGCAAAGCACCTTCAGAAATGCAGAAAGTGGGATTAATATAAAAACCAGTACTGAAAACCCTTATGTACATGTGCATACATCTAGGAACTGTAAGGTTGTAAAATAAATTTAACAATGTTTCTTCAGAGCAGAGATCAGAAAATGTTCTTCAAACTGATACAGTCATATATTATGGCATGTACAAACCTAAAAAGCAAAAAAATTTGGTGGAGTACATTACATACTCAATAAGAATTATTCATGCAACTAGGTTATTAGATACCAAACGACAATACATGTTAAAACATTTTAAATCAATTCTATCACAATAATACCTTATTAATTTATGGTTACCATCAATATGCCACAAAGCAAGTGGGGAATGGACAGAATAAACACGCCTAACAATTGTTTCATTCCACCTAACAGCAAGACTGGCGGGTGAAATGCGGTGAAGGCTATCCCTTATTCTCAGTTGCTGCACATGAATATTAAGATGCCGCAAGTGGCCTGCCATCATACGATATCCAGAGTTTGGAAATTGTTGAAATACATTCCTTACAACTTCATCAAGCTGTGCATCTGATAATGTACAATACAAATCTGAAACATACAACCCAGCATCTTTCATCCTACGTCTGATTGTGCGCACTGAAACACCAAAAGAGCCTTGCAATATGTGGAACCTTAAAATGCAATTGCAAGATATCGGCAAGCTGACTGATATTAAGTAAAAATTTTGGTCTCCCTCTATCTCCAGTTCTCATCACAGCAACATGGATTGTAGCATTTCAGCATCGTTATCAGCAGCAGCTAACATAACTAGCCCTTCAGCAACTAAATCAGCAACAGTATGTGCACCAGCAGCAATCAGGCACCTAAAATTGGATGGATACATTTATTAAAATGAAAGTAAAATCGTGACACCTTCTGGCAACTAAAATCTACCAAATTCGAACTTAAAAAAATAAAAGCCAGATCCATTTGCCAAGGGCTATAGCTTACTTGACAAAATATACTGCACTTACTCATACACTGACTCCCTCACCCATGCCCTGCCGCCACTCCCTCAATCAATCCATCGTTAGTTGAGTCACATCATTCATTTAGTGACCCCATTGAATCACAATAGTGATTATATTACTTTTAAAATTACTAAGTAATTCAAATGACTCAACCAGGAAATATGTTGTTCAACGATATGCGTAAAACTAAAGGATTGAAATAATTAAATAGAGCAAGAACATGCTAGCTCGCATGGAGATATTTTACGATAGAGAAATGGTGTAGTACAGAGTGCTGAAAATAGTATTATAATATATAACCAATTTTCCATGGAACACCTTGTATCTTAGAATCAATATAACATCCAAATAGTAAATGCTATAGACTTTATAATACAACATTTCTTCTATATGGATATGGTTAACACTTCAACTGTGACATTTAATTATTCATAACTAATTTAATTGCCAATGTTTTTTGAAATTATAACTGTGTGAATTGCCTTGTTTCTAGAGTGACACGTCTGATGTTGCCTAACTTAGCAATGTAGGTTACCAATGCTATTTTCAAGTTGATTGGCATGTTTAAAGTCCATCTGCACCATTGTAACAAACCTTCAATCATCAAATTTGCATTGTATGACACGGGCAAGCGTACATCCGGAGTTATTCCATAGCAGTGAGCGTATTTCCTACATTTTTGTATTCTTGAGTAGTGTACTTGGGTACTATGCAGCTAATCATCCCCGCTTTCAACGTGGCAATAACACTGACATCACTTTGTCGGTTTTTTGTAGCACGGATTCGGATGTTTGAAACGAGCTTTCCGTAGCGCTTCCCGTTTTGAAGATGGGCGACAACAAAGTTAACATCACATTTCAATCTGTAACTATCGTGGCAGCTATAATTACCACGTATGTGTGTTTTTTGTTAGCTAATCCTGCTTTTCAACTGAAGTCACCATTTGCACTACGCAATTGTTTGGCAACTAAAGTCGTCCACCGCATTCCAAGGGTTAAAGAAACTTGAGGTCTTGAACTAGTATTTCAACTCCATGGCAGGCCCGTAGGCTGGGGGGGGGGGGGGGTCGGTGGGTTCGGAACCCCCCCCCCCCCCCCCCCCCCCCGCCCGTCCAAGCTAGTTCCGCTTGCCCAAGCTGGTTCGCCTGCCTAAGCTGGTTCCGCCTGCCCAGCTTGGTTCCGCTTGCCGTAGCTGGTTCCGCTTCTTTCCGCTTACCATGAACTATTCTTTGCCAATGAATTAATTAACTATTTTACATGCATGACGTTATACAAATGAAAATTAGCGAGCGTGAGGTAATATAGCCCATGGCCCGCAACAAACTGCAGTCGGAGTGGCGGATCCGGGGCACTTCAAGTACATGCCGGTGTCGCGGTACAGTTTATCCCGGGATATTTTATCCGCCCGGATAATTCACGCTAGGATATTTTATCCGGCCGGATATTATGTCCTAGTACGTTTTATCCTACCCTGGTATATTTTATCCTACCCTAGGATAAACTATCCTAGGATACTTTACCCTACCCGTATTTACTTCACTATAGAATTTGTTTATCCTGGATGTACATGTGATGTATAAACGCATATAATGTTACATGTATTATTCTTTAAAATAATTTAATTTGTCATAAAACACGTATATGCTAAAACTGAGATTCACTGTAAAATTACATTTTCAAAATGACTGTTATATACATGGACTCTTCTTCACCCATTCTGCTTGATGTCACCCTTGGAGAGTGTCTTAGCCATTTGAAGGTGACCCCAGATGGTCTAAACTCTAAGTAGGATTTCAAAACTTTTGAATATATACACGCACAATACCATTATTACCTATACATGAACATGGAGAGTGCCACGTTTTGCATTGTATTGTGCCTTTTGTCATTGCTGAGCTCATTCAATGTTTTTAAGGACCATCTGATGGTATTTCTCCCGGATTGCTAGTAGATTACCATAAGTTTCTTCCATATCATATGTACATGTGTTCTCGCCTGTGACATTAGTGGTTGCCTTGCAGCTGAATTCATGATCGATTGCTATACGAGGGTTACGATTGTACATAATGAAGAAGGGGCTAAACTGTGAAGAATCCTGCTTTGCTATGCGATAAGCAAACAAGGCTGCATCTATATTTTCATCCCAGTTTTCTTTAGCCTCTGAAAATTTGATCAAAGCCCTTGTCAGTGTTTGATTAGTGCGCTCATCCAAACCATTAGTTTGAGGGTGATAGGGACTGCTCAACCTGTGCTCAATCCCTGTCAGCTTAAACAAACAGCTGAAAAGGATAATAAACAATAATGGTTTAAATGCATGAAACTATTGAAAATTACCTTGAAAGTTGATTTACAAATTCCCTTCCCTGCTCTGATATGATGATGTCAGGCCAGCCATGATGACAAAACACTGTAAATAAGAAATCAGCAACACCAACTGCTGTCTTATCTTTAAGTGGAGCACCTTCAGGCCACTTTGAGAAGTAATCTGTTACTGTCACAAGATTCTTATTTTTCCTACACATTTCATGGTAATGGACCTACAAATATGAGAATGATTGGACATAAAAACGTTCTCTAGAGAGCGTTGGTGGTGTATAGGATTAGGCAATGATGGTGTAAAAAACAAGGAAACAAGGGTCTAATCAGTAATACAACAACCTTATATGTTGTACACATGCAATATATCCTACAAATGTGCTAAAAATAGGATTATTACATTATCTCATATTACTGATTTCCTTGCCTTTTACACAATATTGCCTAGGAATCCTATACACCACCAAAGTTCACTTAGAGAATTTTCTTTTTTGTTAACTTATTAAATATACCTATCAGATCAATGCCTATTTGACTCCATACTTTGCTTGGAACTGGAATGGGGTGAAGTTCAGCTTTCTTCCCTTCAACTTTTGCATTGACCCACTGACATACATCACATCGTCTGCAGTACTGGTCTAAATCTCTGTTAAGTCCTTTCCACCAGTATATGTTTGTCCGATCTGCAACAACATCAGAAACACAATAGTAAATGAACTATACATTTAAAAAGTAATTTAAGGTCATGCCTATTTATGATACTTCTGGTGCATACTGTATATGGCAATGTAACACCATAAAAACTTTACCTGGGCATCTAGCAACATATGTGTTAAAAGGTGGTTAATAGACAAAATGACTACCAGAAATGCATGTTCGATGCACTAAATGTTTGGTCTTTTTCACACATACGTCCTCCATTTGTAAGGCATTCTATACAAGTACTCTGTTGCATGTCAATTTTATTCGGGGCAATCAAGTGCATGCTTGTACAAGACCATTTTTTGCACCACTCAATACGTTTAGAGAAATTAAACAAGAGCTAGATCTTCGGAGTGGACTCCTTACGTTATTTTGCGACATTCAGTCGCTCAGTCACTTACTTTAGCTCGCGTTTTGTCCCTGCCGTAGTGGCAAGTTGGCAACCATCAATGCCATCATGGCGGCATGAATAATATTGGTTCTCTCCTTTGCGTTTGCAATCACCCGTTTGAGACATATCTCATTCACTGCATCTGTTGCTCTGTAATACAGCAACGTTCTTTCAGCACAAACATAGCAGCTTGCTGGCGTATTCTCCGTTTCTCGTTTGCTGTAGCTCCAAAAGGATACACACGTGAATCCCGAAGGTCACCCTCTTTAAAAAAGTGAGATAGTCAACCAACACGCTATACCATTTCTCGTCGATATGCGAAGACATTTTCAAGCCGATCAAACAACACGTGTTATGGCGGATAAAGTATCCTAGGTTAGGTTAAAATATACTATCCGACCGGATAAAAAATACTCGCACATTTTATCCCCCCGGATAAAATATTCGGGAGGATAAAATATGCTGTGACTACGGTATATGGTTCATTAATGATACTTTGCGAAGTATAGGTCCGGCTTGAGCCAGACGCCCAGACCTACTTCGATATTGAACTGCACAACGGCCAGCAGATTAATTTACATTGGCGTTGTGCCGTTCGAATACGAAGTAGGTCTTGCTTTCGAGTTAACTTTCCTGATCTATCGTAGATAGGAAAGTTAGACTAAGTCTCGTTACTCGCAAGCCAGATACGCTTGCTTCTAAACTTTCTGTAGGCGAGCTAGACTCTGGAAGCAAAAAAGTAATTCTTGTCCTATTTACTATCTGCTTTTGGCATGTTTCTACGCAATTATGCGATGTTTTGTGACTTCAACATTGTAAAAGTTGCAAAGCTGCTGGGGGTCTGGGGGAGCTTACAGCGCTCCCCCAGACCTCAGGGAAGGCCCCTCCCCCGCTAGTTTGTTCCACCCTCATTGTTTCCCGAACCCCCCCCCCCCCCCCCCCATCTCCCGACCAGTGACTTCAACATTGTAAAAGTTGCAAAGCTGCTGGGGGTCTGGGGGAGCTTACAGCGCTCCCCCAGACCTCAGGGAAGGCCCCTCCCCCGCTAGTTTGTTCCACCCTCATTGTTTCCCGAACCCCCCCCCCCCCCCCCCCCCCCCCCCCCATCTCCCGACCAGCCTACGGGCCTGCATGGGGATTGAAATTCACTTTTCTGCAGGAATATTCAAATCACTTCAAATCTGGTAGAGGAGTCCAGTACCTAATGATTTGTCCTTGTCACGGACCACCAGGGATTACTACGCGCTTGCGTCTCCTTATAGTCCTTAGTGCCGCGATCACCACCAGCGTCTAGCTACGTCAGCTCCCTAACAACAACTTTTAATCACAAAAAGAGTCTCCCTCTGACCGTACCCCCTCACAATATATATAGCAACCGTAGAACATTCCAGAACATTCCAGAACATTCCAGAACATTCCAGAACATTCCCCGCCCGCCCTCTATCTATTGCACCACAATGTGTCCGTACGGCTCCCGCGGCGGCCCCAGTTCAGAGATCACGTCACCTCTGTCCAGAGGGTTGGGTTCCCGGACCCTCACAGTCCTATTCATTGATTTTAATGTTATCCGATATGTAGATATATGTACAGTTGAATAAATGATGTGCATCTTTTCCTTTTTGATCAAGGACTACTTATTATTACATGGACTGGAAGCTGGAACCTGCCCGTAATAAGAAACTGATCTGTCCATACCAGTGTAGCGGATAACAGACATCGGACATTTCCTATCAATTTTGTAACTTGTCCAGGCGATTTTGCGCATGCTCAGTAATGATGTCCGCACCAATAATGAAGCAAGCAGCTGATTCTTCTCTGGTCCATCGTCTAAGAACCATCTTAGTTGTTAAAAATATGGATCCTAATCAAGGTAGTGAACAACATTTCTACTTGTTAGTGCACCATTTTGAGCATAGGTTTAACTCTTTCATGGGAAACAGAGCAATATTGCGCCGCAGGTGCTATACTAAAGCCACTCTGTTTATCTAAACAGTTAACACTTTGTAGTCTACAACATATTGATCAGTTGTTTCCTGGTCAGATAGTGCAAGTTGTTTGCTAACCATTTACCTGCAACGCGCAATGCTTATTTTGCACTACATGTGTACAGTAATATAATTGGCTTTGCCCACGAAAGAGTTAACAAACTGCATTTATCAAACTTCAGAGTGTCATCTTTGAAGGACCACGTGACAACTGAAATGCACAAGCGAGCAACGAGCCTTCCACAGGACGCCAAATGTTCAGACACCAATTGGCATCTGACCATTAATCCAAACATGGCAGACATCAATTGGCGTTTGCCACGTTTTGATTAAATTAATGCTAGATGCCAATTGATGTCTTCCACTTCCAATCGGCTATTATGCATGTGTTCATTCTTCTTTGCACTATTCATTTAAGTGTAGCACAGATTGTTTGCAAAGCTCTATGACCATGTCCGACCAATTTCTTACCATGTCGGGCCAAATACTGTAATGGACTGACATTGTGTCAGGCCAATTTTGGATGTAACGGCAAATAATAAATAATTAATAGACAGCGACACAAATTCGGAGTCAGTCAAATAATTAATAGGTTTGATACACTCCAATGATATACAGTAGCCCCTAAAAGATATGCAAGCCCCAAACATTCCATCAGAATGTCCGATAATGATTTATAATAGTCTGCCCAATATGTGGAGAAAAGTTATACTGGTTCAGGTTGGTGCTCTGATCAATCAGAATCAAGAGCTTGTGTGACAAAATTATACTTTCCAATAGCATTCTGAACTAAAAAAGCAGAGCCTATCTCATACATTTAGGTCGATATGGGTATGAGACAACCTACAGTAGCGGTCACAAAAAAGTTTACGTTTTTTATTATGCCGTTGGCGTCGCACGGTTATAGCGTTACCGTTCATGGCCGTTCCGTTACCGTAACGTTTAAAATAACGTATGTCACTTTATGTGACAACGAACTCCGTGCATTTTAACGCCTATCAATAAACGCCATTTTGTACACGATTATAGACCGCTGTGCCAGTTTAAAGCCATATTACACGGCTGTTAGCCACGTGTGCAGTCAGTCAGAGCAATAGAAAATGGTGTTCTCCACGTATAAGAAGCTTCGGATAGTTTTCTTTCATCGGAAGGGTCTGAAGGCACCAGAGATTGGAAAACGCCTATTTCAAGAAGGAATGATGGCTTCGAGGCAAGGAATTCACGAATTCATAAAGCGTTTTGAAGCAACGGGTTCGATTAGTCGGTAACAAGGAAGTGGGCGATTATCCAAAGTGATGGAAGTTGTAAAAGCTATCGTCGATGACCAGATGAAGGCGGATGACGAGACAACGGTATTTAATTAACACACCATTAAATGTAACGGCGTTATGTAACAAATGTGATAAGTGAGTGAGAAATAATAGTGTTACCGTGCCGTACCGTTAGACCAACGTGCTGTTTATTTCTAACGACCGTGCGACGGCAGTGGCATAATAAAAAACGTAAACTTTTTTGTGACCACTACTGCACGTATGGTGAAAAGATGTTAGGCAATCTTTTTCCCTGGCATTTAATATAAATGCTATGCACAAATATTACATGTAATTTACATGTATGTGTTGTATCCTGTGACACTTCTCCTTCTAAACTACATTGTTCAGCTGTTAAACTAAGGCAGTGGTTCAGTACAATCAAACAGCTTTGCTAACAATGTACTGTAAAAACCAGACCTTCGATGCATGTCAAGTACATTGTTAAAATCTGTCATATTCATATATGTACATGTAGCCACAAAAACAATACTGTAAGACAATAGTTTATTGGTATCAGGTGCGCATAGTGACAACACGAGCAAGCCAGCATTATGACTGCAAGGGCAATAAGAAATGAAGTAACTGTTTTTAGTTGCGGTATAAAACATTGCGTAGAACACTTTTTCCTAGGCCATTTTATTTGAATCTGGCTTGCCCACAAGACTTCATTTTGCATAAACAAAGGACCCAGGTAGTATCAAGCTCGTACTTAGCCACTTTCTGTGATAACTTGCAGCTGTAGTGTGAATGTCGGTCCCCGGACCATCGCTTTAGTCTCGTTCCCAGACAACATGACGCAATGTTTCTTGCGATATGCATATAGACTAGTGTCTGGGAACGAGACTAATCACACAATGCACACATATACTATTCGTTCGGGATGCCACTTTTGTGCTATGATAAACACAGAAAGCCAGTGTGTGACAAGTGCAATGCAGGTTACTATTGCACCAAGTGTTGTAAATGCCAAAATCGCAAGCGCGGTCGACCGAGAAAAGCATCTATAGAGCAGCCTGAACCATGCAGCCGTAAGGTCTAAGTTATGCATGGAGACACCGTGACTGTCCATTGAGAAGTCCCTCCCGTTGCCATGATGGACTTCTCTATCATTGCTTGGTGCTATTGACCAAACTGCAAGCATGTTTTAGATTATGATGATACACCCCCATATGCAATGTTTGAGCTGAACTATTTTGCTGGTTCGGTCCACACGAAGAAAAACATGCACCCAGAACACCCCACAAAAGGTAAAAAGTGTAATCTATGAATGGCTGGAGAGCAGGAGAAAACAAAGAACTCGGCAAAGTAAAGATCTCATGAGCTGCTGGTGTCTATGACAGATAGCAATTGTAGAAGACCATTAGGCTTAGTAAGCTGCCACTTTCAGGAAAAACACATGCAGTGTAGAAAAGTATTGGCAGCAAACCACAGGCGTCATCTGCTGGTAGTTACAAGCGTGGAAGACCTTTGAGTAATGCAGGTTCTGGGAGTAAGAAGGCTAAGGTGTGTTTCAGTGACTGTAATATGCAGAAGGACCTATCAAAGTGGAATAAACAAGAGCTACAGGCCTACTTAATCCACTACAATCTGAAGAAAAGTGGGAACAAACCTGATCTCTTACTTTGTATAAGGCAACGAATGGATACAGACTGATACTGATTTTATTATGCATACTTATTTGGGCGTACACGTATATGTAGTTGATGCAATAATCGCTAACATACGTAAGTCTGAGTACGAGCGAAGAGCTGCCACTAGTTGGGTTGCCATACATACATGGTAGGTATGAAATACATGCAATAACAGTCCCCGAGGGAAAAAAATCGTGATAAACCACGCTTAATCGCGGAAGACGCGCTAACGTTACATCGCGATTTACATTAGTGTCCTATTCATCGCTAGCGCGCTTAATTGCGCTTAATCGCACTGTAGCGCGTCAGAATGGCCTATGGCAGCGCGTCGCACGATTAATCGCGCTACAAGTTATCGCGCTGCTTATGATACGATTACGTTTGTAGCGCGATGTACCGCGTGCGCGATTCAGCGCGCTAGCAACGTTGTGCATTAATAATTACTTTAATATGAGTTTAGATAATATTAACCGTGTGTTGTTTCAAATTTCATTCAGGTCTGCAAGCATACACACAACATTCAAGCTGCATGAAGTGTCCACATGTTTGCTGCTGCCGGGAATGCTGTCTAATCCGGCTCAACATTTCGAGGCACTCAGTAGACTGGCTCTAGCATTGCGACACTTTGAATTCAAATTGATGTGAAGTAATTTTTTCCATCTTGCCTTTTCTTCATCCGAATCAGCTGGATACTTGTAATTAACATGTACTGTAATTGTGTATTAAATGAATTATAATGCATTATTCAAGTATCAATTGCTTACATCGAATGCCTTGGATAATGGCAGGATTGAGTAGCTGTCTGCCTGGGGCTGGCGTGCAGTTCCCAGAGCCCAGCTCTTCTTTACAGAAGGAATACCGTCAGCAGATTTACAGCCAGACGGGCGGGATCAGTAGATATGGCCTCTGCCATCGATACTTTATTCGTTTCACCTTTAGGGATCCAGACCTTTTTCATTTCTTGCACATGGGAATGTGGATTCCCCAGCCAGCATCCTCCTGTAATCCACGCATGCAAATTGTAATGTATTAAATGCACAAGTATAATTCACCTTTATCTTCTTCAACCACAGTGGTTGGTTTAGCTGCATGACAGATGAAATCACATGAGTGATCGTTAATTAATTATTCTTTTCTACCTTCTGGATTTGTTATAGCCTGTGAACTGTTTGGTGGGATTGATGCCACAGGCGACCTCGAATTGTAGAGGCTGCTTGAGGCTGATGCCACAGGCGATCTTGAATTGTAGAGGCCGATTGAGGCTTCAGAATAAGAACACGTAGCTTTCTGTTGAACATAATAAGAAATGTGCATTAACACACTCACTGTACCTCATGCATTCTTGCACGAAATGTACCTTTCTATCCTCATGTTGAAAATGAACTCTCAAAAACTCTTCTATACTGCTCAATTTCTGACAATCAGGACAGTTAGCAATGTTTTATATCAACATACAAAATTGCTACCTCCAGAACAGTTGCCTTGAAACTTGCGTCTGTGCAGCTGTCCTTGTCAAGGCCTGCATGGAGTTGCTAGCAGAGGCACCTGCTGTACGAAGAAACGTCAATAACGTTAAAACCAAAACTCCTACATGTACCTTCATGAGTTCCTGGTTCATCCGGCTCGCTTCCGCTTTTAAAGCAGATTTTTTGGGTGCTGCAGCTTTCGGTCTTTTTCTTGCAGCACCCTATATAAAACAGATAGTTAAGGCACGTGCTTGTAGAAAGCTAATATATACATACCTCTGTTGCTACGTCGTCTTCCTCAACTACAACGGTGTCTGTTTCTTTACCCTGTGTTGCTTTCCTCTCTACATCTTCCTCATCCCTGTCACTTTCGTCACTTCCGCTTAGCATCATCGTGTCTTGGATGGACTGCATCTTCTCAGCTGACCCTACATTTTAATACACACAAGAATGTAGGCGCGGTTGCATAGCGAATGTCTGCTGCTTACCTATTGCTTTAACAGTAGCCTCATATTGCACTCCGTCAGTCCATTTGACGAGACAGTTGACTCCTTCTTTCAACACTTCGTTGTCGACCTGTGCGACCCTCTTCAAAGGCACTATCACAATAGTGTCGTCAGACAAAAAGTGTACGAGCGCGTGAGTAGAAGCTATGAAAAGAAGTTGCGGATTAAAAGTATGATATCCAAAGCGGCTATATACATAATTAATAGTTATAGCACTTTGCGAAAACGATACTGTACACTCTACAGTACCGGATCCAGGGGGGGGCGGGGGCACAACGATGGTCTACAATGGTCTTACGAGTCCAGGTCGCTGTAATCTTTGTTACTTTCTTGATGTCATATCTGTGTTGCGAAAGCGTGGAAGTATGCTCTAATTGAAGATTGACAGCTGCTGTTCACTCAAGAAATCACACCAATCCGATAGGTCGACACATTTAAATTTAAATTTTTAAATTTATCAAAGCGGATGCTATATGAATCCAGCCGTTCGGGGCAAACGAAAGAGAGATTTTGTGCAAAGCGGAACGGAAGATGACATTCCTGCAAGAACGAAGACTCGATTAAAGAAACTTCTCGATAGGTACTGGAAAGTTTAATGCTGTGCCGTTCCCAGTATAATTTTTAGAAGATTGCATAACTGATATATATGTGATGGCGAGCAGTACAAAAAGCATTCACTACCTGGTGGTTTCCTTTCATCTGCATATCCAGCAAACATTTCATTTACAATTAATACCGATGGAGTGGCAGTATTTAATCTTTAATCTGCGTGAAACGATCCTGAATTCAGGATCGGTAAAATCCTGAATTCAGGATAGTGAGTTCTTCCGTTTATAACAACCATTGCTGCGAAAATTAAAATCATTAAAACATAGAAGCTGTTTGTTTCAACAATGGTGCGCACATTCTATAGCATGGAATAATTTTTATCATCTAGAAAGCTGCCCAAACTTCAAGGATGCATAAGCACGTTGCGTTGCTCTCGCTTACATAAATTAAATGATTAGCAATTTATAGTTTGGAATGCTTACAAAGAGCATTGAACATATCAATTTTACTCCTTTTCACTACTTATTGGTGGTAGCACCTCCAGACTCTTGTTAGAATCGAAGTTGTATTTTTATCAAACTTGTACTCAAAATAATAGAAAAGTGTAATTTATTATCACTGTCCGAGCATCCGCCCCTTCTTTTTATGTCCCAACAGTACTGGTGACAGCATTTCTACCAATGCCAGGCATTTCTGCATTGCTCTCAACGACAGAAATGCCGTTTTATTGTTATTTTGCAGAGGCTAACCATCGTACCACCCGCTCTGACTCGCTTCGCTTAGTCCGTCTTGAGTTCATTCGATGCTCGTATCTCCTGTGTCTCATATTCTTGAATTTGCTTTTATGGCTCTCCTTACAGATCTTTGTAACAGTTTCTATCTTGAAAGTAAGCTTCCTGCTCTTTCCTCAACTTTATACCTGACTTTGATGGTATTTGCGAACGAAAAAGGAAACTAAGCCTAAACATTGTTTTTTTCTAAATTTGAACGACTAAACTGGATAGCGCTGTTTAGAAGAAAGCCTACAGAAGCTAAATAGCAACAAAAAAATCATCAATACCGTTCGAATTGATGTCGATACGAGCGGCGTAAAGTCATCCTTAATTCAGGATTTCCATCCTGAATTAAGGATGAAAATAGATTAAAGGTTAAATCCTCTGCAGCTTAAATTTGGCCTGTATGGCTCAGTATTAATGAACTGCCACCAAAATTGAGGTACTTTCTAGTATTGAACTGAATGTATTAACTTATCAATGTTTACGACAGGTTTTCAAAACAACATGTATTGCTTGGTGGAATATGATTTTCCAAAGAAAACCTACAATGACGACACTGCTCAAGCCTTTAATAGAGAAGTTTAACAGCTTGAATCAGAACGGTAAGAGCATTACAATAGATTGGTTCAAATATGTGCCATTTCATAACAGGAATACAAGCTCAAACACCTGGAGGAACAATGACCTCAAAGGCTATGATACTGTTATGCACAGCGGATTTGCCAGCCAAGGCAAAGGTTGCAAACTCTGTCCAATACAATGGATACTTCGGTTGCAATACTTGTACCATTCAAGGTCAATATTTAGAGTGCAGTATGTGCTGGCCCTATGATCCATCAGCAACAACTAGAAGTCACTTATCTATTATGGCTGATGCAAAACAAGCGATTGAAATAAGCAATTCGGTAAAAATTTTTACATACATCTATTAAGCCATCTAACTTTGTACACAAGAGCCTGGCAAGAGCACAATACACACATCAATTGTAAATACATTAACCTGGGAAGAGTAAATTCCATACATGGCAGTTCTTTCAGATCCAGCTGTTTGATAACCACATACCAGCTGTATATAATATTCATCCACATGAATACCTTCTAGACTCCTATTTCTATTTTTAAAGCACCAACATTAGAAAGCAAGCTGACTGTAGCCTTTAATAAATATTGATTTACATTCAACACAATAGTACAACAATTGAACACTGCCACACCCATTTGAACACAAACTCCCATGAAAACGACAGTCCTCCATAGATTGCGTCAGTCCCATTCAAAGTTCTGATGGATTGTAAGAGTAAAATTTGTAATTTTAACCCCTACACATGACTCACGTGATGGAACCACGCCCATTCGAACACGCCCTCCCATGAAGACGACGGTCCTCCATAGGTTGTGTCAGTCTTAGAGTCTACACACCATCCCATCCAAAGTTCTGATGGATGGTAGAAGTAAAATTTCAAATTTAAACCCCTACACATGACTCATGTGATGGAACCACGCCCATTCGAACACGCCCTCCCATGAAAACGACAGTCCTCCATAGATTGCGTCAGTCTTAGAGTCTACTCACCATCCCATCCAAAGTTCTGATGATTGTAGGAGTAAAATTTGCAATTTTAACCCCTACATATGACTCACGTGATGGAACCACGCCCATTCAAACACGCCCTCCCATGAAAACGACAGTCCTCCATAGATTGCGTCAGTCTTAGAGTCTACTCACCATCCCATCCAAAGTTCTGATGGATGGTAGGAGTAAAATTTGTAATTTTAACCCCTACACAAGACTCACGTGATGGAACCACGCCCATTCGAACACGCCCTCCCATGAAGACGACAGTCCTCCATAGGTTGTGTCAGTCTTAGAGTCTACTCATCATCCCATCCAAAATTCTGATGGATGGTACAAGTAAAATTTCTAATTTAATTTTAACCTCTACACATGACTCACGTAATGGAACCACGCCCATTCGAACACACCCTCCCATGAAGACGACGGTCCTCCACAGGTTGTGTCAGTCTTAGAGTCTACACACCATCCCATCCAAAGTTCTGATGGATGGTACAAGTAAAATTTCAAATTTAAACCCCTACACATGACTCACGTGATGGAACCACGCCCATTCGAACACGCCCTCCCATGAAGACGACAGTCCTCCATAGGTTGTGTCAGTCTTAGAGTCTACACACCATCCCATCCAAAGTTCTGATGGATGGTACACGTAAAATTTCAAATTTAAACTACTACACATGACTCACGTGATGGAACCACGCCCATTCGAACATGCCCTCCCATGAAGAGGACTGTCATCCACAGGTTGTGTCTGTATTTGAGTCTACCCTGCTGATGCTGACCATCCCAGCCAAAGTTCTGATGATGCTACGAGTAAAATTTAAACCCCTACAAATGACTCACGTGATGGAACCACGCCCATTTGAACAGGCCCTCCCCCATGAAGACGACTGCCCTCGATCCACAGATGGTGGCTGTCTACGACCATCCCATCTGATGGTTTAAATCGCTATGTATGTTCCCTCACTTGACGAAGCCACACTCATTTGAACACAGCGTCCCGGGGCCTGTGAAGACAGTTAGCGTAGTATTTTCTACAGGCTGTGTCTCTGGTGTCAGTCTCAGTCTGTTGACCGTCCAATGCAAACGCCATTTGAACACGCAGTACACATCCATGTTTGCATGCGCCATGCGAAGGTCGAAATTAACTTTGCCGCTGAATCGCGTTATCCAAACTTGTAACGCGTATTAACGTGACGCTACAATAATTGCAGCGCTAAATCACCATTCAATGCCATTAAGCGCGCTGGCACGCGATTCATCGCAATGTTTTTCCCTCGGGACATATACACTGCATATACATGTATTAGAGGACAACATGACAAAAGCATCAAACACTACACGTTTAAGCCAAATGTATGACACAACCACACACACCCTCACTAACACATACCTCACACACTCATACACACACAAAGGCTAGACTCAACACCAAAATACCCACTAGTCTGGCCACCATCAGCTACTAAGCTTTCAAAACATACACCTCAAAGATGAGCATCATATGGGAGCAACCACTCCCAATAATAATTTGAGGTTTCATCAGGAAATTCAAACTGATATAATTATGTAAAGTCTAAGCAACCTGTCCTAGACATATGCATATGGGACAGTTTCCGAGAAAATGAAAAGTGGCTATTATATATAAAAAGTTATAAAAATGCTTCACGTGTGAATCGCTAAAACTCCATAACGGTTTAAGCAATCAACTTCCTATTTCGAACACTTCGTGCCACACCACTTCTCTCTATGAAAATATATTTTGGTGTCTTACCCTTGCTCCTTGCCGACGTTACAAGGCACAGTACCCCGAGGGGTTCAAAATCCAGGTAGCTCCCTGCAGGAATGTCCAAATCACTTCAAAATCGATATGCACGTAAAGGAGTCCTGTCACTATTGATTTCTGCAGATCGTTGATTTTTACCTCTTCCGTTATGGAGATATCCACGTTTCCCGCTCGAATCGCGCCTTTCTCAGTCCTTGAACCGCTTCCATTCTCCCGAGTGGGACTGAGAAAGGCGCGATTCGAGCGGGAAACGTGGACTTTACTTTGCATTGCTGTATCTCCATAACGGATAAGGTAAAAATCAACGATCTGCAGAAATAAACAGTGACGGGACTCCTTTACGTGCATATCGATTTTGAAGTGATTTGGACATTCCTGCAGGGAGCTACCTGGATTTTGAACCCCTCGGGGTACTGTGCCTTGTAACGTCGGCAAGGAGCAAGGCTAAGACACCAAAATCGATTTTCGTAGAGAGAAGTGGTGTGGCAAGAAGTGTTCGAAATACGAAGTTGATAGCTTAAACCTTTACGGAGTTTTAGCGATTCAAACGTGAAGCGTTTTTATAACTTTTTACTATATATAGCCACTTTTCATTTTCTCGGAAACTGACCCATATGAAACACACAAACATACACACACACACACACACACACACACACACACACACAAACACACCAACATCACAGGGTAGCTTGTCTGCAAAAGTAGTATGTTGCTGTCTGCCCACACTGCAAACAAAGCAAAACATACACTCTACCACACACATACATTGTATACCACACACACACCACACACACTCACAAGCTCACACACAGACCAACACACACACACACACACACACACACACACACACACACACACACATACACACACATACACACTAACAGAGGCTAGACTCAATGCACTTCAATACCAGAATACCCACTGGTCTGGCCACCATCCACTACCAAGCTTTCAACACATAGAACTCAATACATGGGAGCAACCACACCCCTTTAGGCCCAACAATAATTTGAGGTTTCATCAGTAACTTCAAAGGGATATCATTATATAAAATCGAAATCACCTGTCTTTAGACACATGTACCTATAACACACACACACCCACACACACTAACACACAAACACACACAAGCACACACACATGCACACCCACAGACATCCACACACAAAGGCTAGACTCAATGCACACAGACACACCCACACACGCACACACACACAAACACACCCACACTAACACACACACTAATACACACAACTGATGAAACCGTTGGGCACTAAAGGGGAGTGGTCTGTGTGTGTGAGCTTATGTGAGTGTGTTTGTGTGTGTGTGTGTGGTACACAATATGTGTGGTGAGTTACTGATGAAACCGTTGGGCCCTAAAGGGGAGTGGTCTGTGTGTGTGAGCTTATGTGAGTGTGTTTGTGTGTGTGTGGTACACAATATGTGTGGTGGAGTGTATGTTTTGTTTTGTTTGCAGTGTGGGCAGACAACAGCATACTACTTTTGCTGACAACAAGCTACCCGTGTGTGTGTGTGTGTGTGTGTGTGTGGTGTGTGTGTGTGTGTGTTCATGTGTGTGTGTGTGTGCATGTGTGTGTGTATTAGTGTGTGTGTTACTGTGTGTGTGTGTGTGCATGTGAACTTCAAAGGGATATCATTATTTAAAACTCATGTACATGTATAAAAAAACACACACACACATACACACACACACACCAACATCACACAGGGTAGCTTGCTGTCTGCAGAAGTAGTGTACAGCAGAGCTGGTGTATGCCCACACTGCGAACACACCACAACACATAGTACCACACACATACCTGCATCACATACTGATAGTGTGCCTATTGCATATTGTGAACTGGTTTATATACATCTGTAGTATTGATTTTCATAACATAATGTGCTGTCATAACAAGATTGGTCAAATGCAGGGTTTCATTGATACATGTTTGGGGGGCAGGGCAGAGGAGTAGCCCATCTTAGTGCATTTAAAATACATCACAGTAACTCACACATATAATTATACATAATTGCTAACATCACGTTATATTTACAGTTACTCTTAGTTTCATCTTAGATGAGTGTTAGCCTAAAATACAGTTGAAACGGTTATAGTTATATAGAATACATTAATTTAGGAACATGGCATCTTCACTTATCATTTTGAATCCATTTATTCAACTGTAATGGTTTTTGGTGGCTGCTTAAGCAAAATCAGCTAATTTAAGGGTACATAAATCAAACTATAATATTCAACCGTGTACACAGTCACAAATTATGGTATTTGTTAATTTGGAGATCATTGCACGTTTGAAGTGGATACTTAATTCAATGATTTGAATTAAATAAGACAGTACTTCAGGTAATTAAGTACATAAAATCACAACATAACTGGAATCTTATGATTTGACAAGTAAATAAAAACATTCTCTAACGAGAAAGTTGTTGGTATATAGGATTGACCAATGGTGGTGTAAAAAGCACGGAAACAAGAGTGACAGAAATTTGACTGGAAAATTGAAATAGGCCTATATTTAGCACACTAACGTTATAACAGTACATGCCTGAGTAATGGGCTAAATATAGGCCTATTTCAATTTTCCAGTCAAATTTCTGTCACTCTTGGTCAATCCTATATACCAACAACTTTCTCGTTAGAGAATGTTTTTATGTATTTGTAGCTTTTTCAAGACCACCATTATACTCCATTAGTGCATGAGATTCGGGTTCATACAAGGAGTAGCGAAGGATATGGTTGCAGTAATTTTCAGTGCTCAACCCTAGCAAATGCAATTAAATTCATACACAGTTGATAAGGAAGCCTTTTTGTACATCAGATTAAGGATGACACCCCAATATTCAATAGACAGATCACAAAAGAGAAAGGACAACAGTTGGGTCACCATGCATACTTTACATGTGAAGTGAATGGTTTTGTGCAGATCCCTTACATGCGTGCTGTACATGCACATCTTCCTATAGCTTTTTAATGCTAGTGCAATACAACATGCCATGACATACCTTTGGGTAGTAGTGTAGTTCGGTGATCCCTGCGATACCGCTTCCTCTCGGCAGCACGTTTAGCCAATCGGACAGCGGGGTCATTCCAATACCGATTCCTTTCAGATGCCTTAATGGCAGCTGAATTTCTGCCTTTTAGCGGCGCGGTTCTCCTCGAAGTCCTCTTGATATTGCTGCCTTTTAGCACATCAATATCTGCGTTGTAGCTGTCGCGTACAGAGGCCTTCTTCTTTTCGGGATCGGCCTTGTAGCTGTCGCGTACAGAGGCCTTCTTCTTTTTGGGATCGGCCTTGTAGCTGTCGCGTACAGAGGCCTTCTTCTTTTTCGGGATCGGCCTTGTAGCTGTCGCGTACAGAGGCCTCTTCTTTTCGGGATCGGCCTTGTAGCTGTCGCGTACAGAGGCCTTCTTTTTTTCGGGATCGGCCTTGTAGCTGTCGCGTACAGAGGCCTTCTTCTTTTCGGGATCGGCCTTGTAGCTGTCGCGTACAGAGGCCTTCTTCTTTTCGGGATCGGCCTTGTAGCGCGCTCGGGCTTTAGCCTTGTTTTCTTGTGATAAAATATTGTCTTGCTTTTGAAGGTATTCCGCTCGTTGCTTAGATCTCTTCTAATACGCGAAGGCATTTAACTTCACTACCTAGCCAAAGTATCGCGATAGGTCGCGCGTGCAGCAAGCTGTACAAATAACTTCATTAAACAATAATAAACCAAATTAACTTCTTCAATAACTTCCTACCATTTCCTATATAGAACTTGCTACCGCATGAGGTACTTCTCGCTGTAGTTTCTTTCAAGGTGTCTATATGACCTTAAGGGACACCGTGCAGGTAAATTCCGAAGATATTGATGCTATTGCCGTTCTTCAAAACCGTTTGTAGCTCGTGTTATACCTTCCTAAGGAAGAAGAAGAAGAAGAAGACACCGCGTAGAAGTTAGCCGCACATTCCTCAGCCGCACATTCCAGCGGTTTAATCGGTATGAAAGCTGTGCGGCCCGCATGAATTGCAAAAGATTTATTGGTTTACAAAGTTGTGGTCTACTATTGTGTCTATGAATCTCATCAGTACGAAAAACGCCCAAGTTCAATGGTCCGATTGCATCCATGCACGAAAAGTCCAAGTAGCATTCACTGATTCTAAAAGCATGCATCATATCTTTGAACTTTCCTCAATACTCACTCAAACCCTGAGGCTTTGATCCTAGTCCATGATAGTGGTTAAGCATTCACCTACAGAACCATAGTATGCATCAATATGTATAACCTTCAGTGTAGAATGGGCATTCATCACACTGGACTGTGAGGGGCTTTTAAAAAGATCATATATATGATGACAAATTATCATACATCGGAAATAATTGTAACATTATTGTTACCTCAATCTCTTCTCTAACAGTACATGCTGATGTTTCAGAACTTTCATCTTCAACTATATTTGTTTTGTGCTGCTGTGGTGCGGTGAAATAGATTTTAATACTATTAATATAGTAAACTTTCACCTCCAATGGTGTGCTAAGCTCTTCTGCTGAAACCATCTCGACTGACTCTCTGGACCTGTTGAACTGAAAAGGGTTTCTTTATGGTCATACCAAATCGTTACACTGCATCAATGTACCTCGATGATGGGTATTTAAGGCCTGAAAGTGATCGAGCCACCAAGTACCAATACCCATGAGGTGGAAATCGTGATGCGTTTGGTTGAGGTAAACCCTCCTTTAGGACAGCTGCAAGCTAAAATAAATACTTCTCCTTTCACCTAGGCTGCATCAATGACGATTAACCAAGTTCCCTATAGCATAAAGAGCTACAACAACCTTACCATGGCTTGACAAATAAGTGCCAAAGCCACGTGACAGCAATTGAGAGACCAGTAATGCAAAAAGAGGGAGGTACACAAAGGCTTGATAGGAGAGCTCGAGCCCACCCCCCTCCCCACCCCACGCCCCCCCCCCCCTAATAGACAACATCAACACCACCATTGACAGATAAGGTGATAGAATTAATTTTTTAAGAAAACACAGTATGAAAAATTTCCAATGTGCAAGCCAAATAGTCACGATTTATGGTTCACAACAGTGATGTAAACAGCACTGAAGTCAGTGACTGCATGCCATGAATGGTCAACATTTGAAATCAACCTTGCAAAGGGAAAAGACAGACACTAAGGTTATACAGCAGTTGGAAGAAAATTACAAACACTAATAGAATGTGGACCTTGTATGAGTTCAAAAGTATCAGAGTCCATGGAAATCAGCACCCATTTCAGTGAAGTCGGCCATCTTGACCTCACACACTTGGCATGGCCTCTGTAGGAGGGTGCAAGAGATACAAATGTGAGGCTATACTGCAATAAGATTCAGGAGTGCTTGTACCAACTGTTTAAGCACATAACATCCAGTTTGAAACATCAGGGCCCCTACTAGCCACCGACCACTTTGGTGATGTCGGCCATCTTGACCTCACACACTTGGCATGGCCTCTGTAGGAGGGTACAAGAGATACAAATGTGAGGCTATACTGCAGTAAGACTCAGGAGTGATTGTACTAACTGCTCATGTACCTAACATCCAATTTGAAACATCAGGGTCCCTAGTAGCCTTGGTCCACTTCGGTGATGTTGGCCATCTTGACCTTGCACACTTGGCATGGCCTCTGTAGGAGTGTGTAACAGATACAAATGTGAGGCTATACTGCAGTAAGACTCAGGAGTGATTGTACTAACTGCTCAGGTACCTAACATTCAGTTTGAAACATCAGGGTTTCTACTAGCCTTGGTCCACTTCAGTGATGTCGGCCATCTTGACCTCACACACTTGGCATGGCCTCTGTAGGAGGGTACAAGAGATACAAATGTGAGGCTATACAGCAGTAAGACTCAGGAGTGATTGTACTAACTGCTCAGGTACCTAACATCCAGTTTGAAACATCAGGGCCCCTACTAGCCACCGACCACTTTGGTGATGTCGGCTATCTTGACCTCACACACTTGGCATGGCCTCTGTAGGAGGGTACAAGAGATACAAATGTGAGGCTATACCGCAGTAAGAC
Organism: Ephydatia muelleri; assembly: GCA_013339895.1. Classification (NCBI taxonomy): domain Eukaryota; kingdom Metazoa; phylum Porifera; class Demospongiae; order Spongillida; family Spongillidae; genus Ephydatia; species Ephydatia muelleri. The sequence continues at coordinate 9,419,041 of JABACO010000003.1, read as the reverse complement.
TCAGGAGTGCTTGTACTAACTGCTCAGGTACCTAACATCCAATTTGAAACATCAGGGTCCCTACTAGCCTTGGTCCACTTCGGTGATATCGGCCATCTTGACCTTGCACACTTGGCATGGCCTCTGTAGGAGTGTGTAACAGATACAAATGTGAGGCTATACTGCAGTAAGACTCAGGAGTGATTGTACTAACTGCTCATGTACCTAACATTCAGTTTGAAACATCAGGGTCCCTACTAGTAGCCTTGGTCCACTTCAGTGATGTCGGCCATCTTGACCTCACACACTTGGCATGGCCTCTGCAGGAGGGTGCAACAGATACAAATGTGAGGCTATACTGCAGTAAGACTCAGGAGTGATTGTACTAACTGCTCAGGTACCTAACATTCAGTTTGAAACATCAGGGTTTCTACTAGCCTTGGTCCACTTCAGTGATGTCGGCCATCTTGACCTCACACACTTGGCATGGCCTCTGTAGGAAGGTACAAGAGATACAAATGTGAGGCTATACTGCAGTAAGACTCAGGAGTGATTGTACTAACTGCTCAGGTACCTAACATCCAGTTTGAAAAATCAGGGCCCCTACTAGCCACCGACCACTTTGGTGATGTTGGCTATCTTGACCTCACACACTTGGCATGGCCTCTGTAGGAGGGTACAAGAGATACAAATGTGAGGCTATACTGCAGTAAGACTCAGGAGTGATTGTAATAACTGCTCATGTACCTAACATTCAGTTTGAAACATCAGGGTCCCTACTAGCCTTGGTCCACTTCAGTGATGTCGGCCATCTTGACCTCACACACTTGGCATGGCCTCTGCAGGAGGGTGCAACAGATACAAATGTGAGGCTATACTGCAGTAAGACTCAGGAGTGATTGTACTAACTGCTCATGTACCTAACATTCAGTTTGAAACATCAGGGTTTCTACTAGCCTTGGTCCACTTCAGTGATGTCAGCCATCTTGACCTCACACACTTGGCATGGCCTCTGTAGGAAGGTACAAGAGATACAAATGTGAGGCTATACTGCAGTAAGACTCAGGAGTGATTGTACTAACTGCTCAGGTACCTAACATCCAGTTGGAAACATCAGGGCCCCTACTAGCCACCGACCACTTTGGTGATGTCGGCTATCTTGACCTCACACACTTGGCATGGCCTCTGTAGGAGGGTACAAGAGATACAAATGTGAGGTTATACTGCAGTAAGACTCAGGAGTGCTTGTACTAACAGCTCAGGTACCTAACATCCAGTTTGAAACATCAGGGCCCCTACTAGCCTTGGTCCACTTCGGTGATGTCGGCCATCTTGACCTTGCACACTTGGCATGGCCTCTGTAGGAGTGTGTAACAGATACAAATGTGAGGCTATACTGCAGTAAGACTCAGGAGTGATTGTACTAACTGCTCATGTACCTAACATTCAGTTTGAAACATCAGGGTTTCTACTAGCCTTGGTCCACTTCAGTGATGTCGGCCATCTTGACCTCACACACTTGGCATGGCCTCTGCAGGAGGGTGCAACAGATACAAATGTGAGGCTATACTGCAGTAAGACTCAGAAGTGATTGTACTAACTGCTCATGTAACTAACATCCAGTTTGAAACATCAGGACCCCTACTAGCCACGGTCCACTTTGGTGATGTCGGCCATCTTGACCTCACACACTTGGCATGGCCTCTGCAGGAGGGTGCAACAGATACAAATGTGAGGCTATACTGCAGTAAGACTCAGAAGTGATTGTACTAACAGCTCAGGTACCTAACATCCAGTTTGAAACATCAGGATCCCTACTAGCCTTGGTCCACTTCAGTGATGTCGGCCATCTTGACCTCACACACTTGGCATGGCCTCTGCAGGAGGGTGCAACAGATACAAATGTGAGGCCATACTGCAGTAAGACTCAGGAGTGATTGTACTAACTGCTCATGTAACTAACATCCAGTTTGAAACATCAGGACCCCTACTAGCCACGGTCCACTTTGGTGATGTCGGCCATCTTGACCTCACGCACTTGGCATGGCCTCTGCAGGAGGGTGCAATAGATACAAATGTGAGGCTATACTGCAGTACGACTCAGGGGTGATTGGACTAACTGCTCATGTACCTAACATTCAGTTTGAAACATCAGGGCCCCTACTAGCCACCGTCCACTTCAGTGATGTCGGCCATCTTGACCTCACACACTTGGCATGGCCTCTGCAGGAGGGTGCAACAGATACAAATGTGAGGCCATACTGCAGTAAGACTCAGGAGTGATTGTACTAATTGCTCAGGTACCTAACATTCAGTTTGAAACATCAGGGCCCCGACTAGCCACCGACCACTTTGGTGATGTCGGCTATCTTGACCTCACACACTTGGCATGGCCTCTGCAGGAGGGTGCAACAGATACAAATGTGAGGCCATACTGCAGTAAGACTCAGGAGTGATTGTACTAACTGCTCAGGTACCTAACATCCAGTTTGAAACATCAAGGCCCCGACTAGCCACCGACCACTTTGGTGATGTCGGCTATCTCGACCTCACACACTTGGCATGGCCTCTGCAGGAGGGTGCAACAGATACAAATGTGAGGCTATACTGCAGTAAGACTCAGGAGTGATTGTACTAACTGCTCATGTACCTAACATTCAGTTTGAAACATCAGGGTTTCTACTAGCCTTGGTCCACTTCAGTGATGTCGGCCATCTTGACCTCACACACTTGGCATGGCCTCTGTAGGAAGGTACAAGAGATACAAATGTGAGGCTATACTGCAGTAAGACTCAGGAGTGATTGTACTAACTGCTCAGGTACCTAACATTCAGTTTGAAACATCAGGGTTTCTACTCCACGCAGGTAAGGACGGTTCCCAAAATTTTGACGCGCGCACGCCATTATACGCGGCGCGCGCGTATTTGGAATTACGTAATTGGAATTACGTACATATAAATTCATTCAAATGATGGCAAGCACTAGTACAAACGTTCGTTTGCATGTGGCTGTGTAGTTGTTCACGTGAATATAGGGTGTGTCCCATGTACACTGGAGTGTGCTCTCGTATCGTTTTTTGAGTCTCAAAGTCTATTACGCTTGTGAGCTAGAATGCGGGCGTAGCCACACCCTTGCATATCCACATCGTATCGATATGCAGTGCATACGCAAGGGTGTAGATACGTCGCTGGACTAACGCTTGTGGGATGTGTCCTATGTACATTAATGGGGTGTGTCCCTTCCCGTACGCTTGTGGGGTGTGACCCTTGTCACCTTATAATTATACGCGCCTGTGGGGTGTATGCCTGTGGCGCCGTTGTGTTCTTGTACGCTTATGGAGTATATGCCTGTGGGGTGTGTTCTTGTACGCTTATGGGATATATGCCTGTGGGGTGTGTTCTTGTACGCTTATGGGGTATATGCCTGTGGGGTGTGTTCTTGTACGCTTATGGGGTATATGCCTGTGGGGTGTGTTCTTGTACGCTTATGGGGTATATGCCTGTGGGGTGTGTTCTTGTACGCTTATGGGGTATATGCCTGTTCTTGTACGCTTATGGGGTATATGCCTGTTCTTGTACGCTTATGGGGTGTGTCCCTTACGCGCCTGTGGGGTGTTATATGCCTCTCACCCCACAGACTTATTTGTGCTCTTGTACGCTTATGGGGTACCGGTGTGTTCCTTATACGCGCCTGTGGGGTGTGTTCTTGTACGCTTATGGGGTGTGTCCCTTATACGCGCCTGTGGGGTGTGTTCTTGTACGCTTATGGGGTGTGTCCCTTTTACGCGCCTGTGGGGTGTGTTCTTGTACGCTTATGGGGTGTGTCCCTTATACGCGCCTGTGGGGTGTGTTCTTGTACTCTTTTGGGGTGTGTCCCTTATACGCGCCTGTGGGGGTGTGTGTTCTTGTACGCTTATGGGGTGTGTCCCTTATACGCGCCTGTGGGGTGTGTTCTTGTACGCTTATGGGGTGAGTCCCTTACACGCGCCTGTTCTTGTACGCTTTTGGGGTGTGTCCCTTATACGCGCCTGTTATTGTACGCGTGTCTCCTGTATTTGTATGTTTAAAGGGGCACCCCTGCACCCTCATAGCCCACAGGCAGAAAAATAAAGGTGGAAGACCGCAAGGGATAGAATAATGCACACAGTAGAGACTCATTCTAAACAATACACACTTCACTGGTGTGGGGGTGACCTGAAACATCACCACACCGTGTGGTGATGTTTCATGAAAGACTTATTTTATTATGTGTATTGGCACGAGTCTTGTTGCAATGATGGCTCTTGCCATTATGTAAGGACTGGTGACCCAATGGTATGGTTGTTGTATTGATAGCAATGTCAGGAAAACACTTTGGACCACTCCCCCAATGTCCCTGAAGCTTTGTGTATTGGCACCAGTCTTGTTGCCATGACGGCTTTGACTAGGTAGCTTAGAACCTTGCCATTATGTAAGGACTGGGGACCCAACGACCTCATAAACACCTCCCTATATCAAATAAGGGGCAACTCATGAACACAGGCACAATGTGACCTAGTTCCTAGCAACAGTCTTCATGTCCAGGACGGGTTTTGGGTTGTACTGAGGTCATGCTGACTGTCAGCTAAAGACAGGGCATCAAATGTGTGCATGAGCATAGGGCATACTAATGGTATTGTTATTGTATTGATAGCAATGTCAGGAAAACACTTTGGACCACTCCCCCAATGTCCCTGAAGCTTTGTGTATTGGCACCAGTCTTGTTGCCATGACGGCTTTGTCTAGGTAGCTTAGAACCTTGCCATTATGTAAGGACTGGGGACCCAACGACCTCATAAACACCTCCCTGTATCAAATAAGGGGCAACTCATGAACACAAGAACAATGTGACCTAGTTCCTAGCAACAGTCTTCATGTCCAGGACGGGTTTTGGGTTGTACTGAGGTCATGCTGACTGTCAGCTAAAGACAGGGCATCAAATGTGTGCATGAGCATAGGGCATACCAATGGTATTGTTATTGTATTGTTAGCAATGTCAGGAAAACACTTTGGACCACTCCCCCAATGTCCCTGAAGCTTTGTGTAATGGCACCAGTCTTGTTGCCATGGCGGCTTTGTCTAGGTAGCTTAGAACCTTGCCATTATGTAAGGACTGGGGACCCAACGACCTCATAAACACCTCCCTGTATCAAATAAGGGGCAGCTCATGAACACAGGCACAATGTGACCTAAAGTCCGCGACACCATCGAGGAAGTAAATGTTAATGGCTTCTTAATGAATAACATTACATTCATGCCCACAATACCACAATGTGTAGAAATCTACCAGCTATGTTGGCTATAAAAAGGAACCTTGTGCAGCTTAACAATTAGTCAAAAATTTCAAGTTTACAGGGGGTACTTTTTAAATATTTATTCAATTCGACCATAATTTTGTACCGCATCCAAAATAAAGAATCATATTTTGATTCTACGCGTATTGATACCTCTAAATATAAAATATCTCGTCTTCTGCTTTTACACTGCCTGTTTGATTTTCAAGAATACATTCTTTACCTTTTAGCCTCATTACTGGTGCCATCTTTAGACTGTGTAAACAAACACTTCTTGCTAAAATAACTGTTCTGAACCATAGTTTGCTTAGTGTTAGATAAGGGCCGCTCCTTGTACCTTATTTGTTCTTGCGCCCAGAGGCCCTTTGTATATGACTATTGCGCTTTTGTGATACCATTTGCCTTTGTTCTTCTTGCGCCCAGAGGCCATTTGTACGCTATTATTCGTTTGAGTTATGTAAACGTTTCGAAGTGTTTCTTGTGAATTTCATTACGCGCTACTTGTTAATCATCATGAATAATAGTCTCGCTCATTAGTATTCAACTCCCTGAATTTTTAATAATACGAGATGGTCTGCGGAAAATAATATGTCTAACCTCTTTTTTAGACCCCACAGACACCTTTTATTTAAAAAAAGAGTGCATAATTTTTACTTCCTCGATGATGTCGCGTACTTTAGTTCCTAGCAACAGTCTTTCATGTCCAGGACGGGTTTTGGGTTGTACTGAGGTCATGCTGACTGTCAGCTAAAGACAGGGCATCAAATGTGTGCATGAGCATAGGGCATACCAATGGTATTGTTATTGTATTGTTAGCAATGTCAGGAAAACACTTTGGACCACTCCCCCAATGTCCCTGAAGCTTTGTGTAATGGCACCAGTCTTGTTGCCATGACGGCTTTGTCTAGGTAGCTTAGAACCTTGCCATTATGTAAGGACTGGGGACCCAACGACCTCATAAACACCTCCCTGTATCAAATAAGGGGCAACTCATGAACACAGGCACAATGTGACCTAGTTCCTAGCAACAGTCTTCATGTCCAGGACGGGTTTTGGGTTGTGTCAGTCTTGGTGTCATGACAACTAGATGGTTCTTTCTATTTAGTGGTCTGGGGACCTCGCAGGCAGAAAGAACGCCTTCTCCACATGGGTATGGTCAGAACACACAAGTGCAGTGCAGACATGATGTGGGAGATGGTCCTCATCTCCTGGGTGTTGTTTGGGTGGGACCAGCATCACTACTACTGGGGCATATGAGCAGAGTGGAACATTTGGACTGCTACTTGTGGGTCTTGAGAGGGGTGGATTCTCAGGAGTAACACACTCCAAATCAGTCTTTGAGTGCCCCCAAAGCTCTGTGTCATGACCACAGTCTCAGTGTCATGACAACTGTGGCCATAGATGGTGCTTTCTATTTAGTGTTTCAAAGCACTGTGTCATGACCAGCATACACACACACACACACACACACACACACACACACACACACACACACACACACACACACACACACACACACACACACACACACACACACACACACACACACACACACACACACACACACACACACACACACACACACACACACACACACACACACACACACACACACACACAAATCTATCTATAACTTGTGTTAATAAATGGCCAGCACTGTGCAAAAAATGTAGTATACGCTAGCGTATATTTTTGCGTATATTTCGCGTACACCATGAATATACCAAGGGTAGTGTATATTTCGAATATCCAACTGGTATATTTTAAGAATCCACAGGTGACAATTATTCATTGCGCGTATTCTCGAAGTATCAAGAATACGCAAACCACAATGAATTATGCAAATTTAGATAACTTACGTAAAAATAGATATGAATTCAGATATTAGTTTTAACCTCTCGATCAAGAATGTATGGCTGTATGTTTCCAATGTGATTTCGAACGTAGAACATTATGGACATACAGTAGTGGTCAATAAAAATTTTATGGATCGGATTCGTAGTCGGTATTAAAGGAATTGGTAGTTGCCAGCATGGGGACGCCTCTATAGACTTGGATCAAGAGGCAAATATCAAGAATTGTATGAATCCTATGAAGACTCGTAGCGCGAGTCGTGGGCAGTGGAACATGTATGCTCGATACCCACGTAGATATAAATTATTAAATTTAACCCTCTAACTAGTTTAAATTCGAATACCTAAATCTCTTCAACTAAATATAAGGTATGTGATCAGAATAGTTTTGATGCCAGAATTATAAGCTGTAGTGGGACTACATGCATAACATTCGGACAATGCAGGACGTACAAGCCAGCCACTTGAAAGTGGCCGGGGTGTCGACATCGTTCTATTTGGGACCCGACTTATAGCGAGCGGTGGATTCACAACTGAGCCAATGGAAAAGGGGGGGGGGAGGCTTCAGGTCCGATTTATGGCAACCTAGTACCTCCCTCACCCAGGAACCGTCCATTTCTATATATAACTAGTAGTGGATGAGAGTGCGGGAAAGTCGTCGGGAGGGGGTCGTTCGACCGACCCGACCCGACCCCCCCACCCCCCCAATCTCCTGGCTAGGTTTAGTGTATATGCTTCAAATTGGTCATGTTGTCACCCCAATTGTCTCCTAAGAATCATTTGACTCTGATGAGTGTGGCTATCTGAGGTGAGTGGGGTCTGCTTTTAATAATGCAATTTACAAACTTTCATGTCTATCTGTGTAGATATGTGACACATGGTTTGGTGCAGAGTTGTCACCCCAAAATAGGGGTCAAGTACAGGTCATGTGACTCTAATGGGGATGTGACTGTCTGATGGTGACACTGATGAGTATAGCTATCTCAGGTGAGTGGTTTGCTTCTAATGACAAACTTTCATGTCTGCACATTCAAGTGTATGTGATGCAAGGTTTGCAGTATAAGCTTCAAATTGGTCCCACTCCAATGGTAAGGGTCAAGTGACTGATGGGTATGTGTGGTTTGCTCTGCAATTTACTAACGTTCACATTAAAAATGTGGAATTATGAATTCTGTCGCAATTCAGAGCTGTGAAGGGGTTAAACCACCTCCAAGGTGACCCTGTGACCGGAAGTGGGCGTTACGCCACGTGAGTCATAGTGTCTCTGTTAAAATCTGGAATTGAAGCCTAAAATCTGTCGCAATTCAGAGCAGCCTGTCACCACGACAGTCCACCTTGGAGGGTGAAGAGGTTGAACCACCCCCAAGGTGACCCTGTGACCGGAAGTGGGCGTTACCGCCACGTGAGTCATAGTGTCTCTATTAAAATGTATAATTGAAGCATAAATTCTGTCGCAATTCAGAGCAGCCTGTCACTACGACAGTCCACCTTGGAGGGTGAAGAGGTTGAACCACCCCCAAGGTGACCCTGTGACCGGAAGTGGGCGTTACCGCCACGTGAGTCATAGTGTCTCTGTTAAAATGTATAATTGAAGCCTAAATTCTGTCGCAATTCAGGACATCATGGCTGGCTACTTTGGCAAGGAAGCTTTTGACATCACCACTGCTATTGACACCAGACCATCATCATTTTACATCAGCACATGCGTGTATATATTTAAATATTGATTAACACATGCATAACTTTAGTATCGTGGTCATAGAGGCAACAGTTCTGAATGACTTTCTACTTGGGTCATGATTATCATAACTCTCTCTCCAAGTACATATCGGATTGAATCATATAAGATTAAGAACACGCATGCATTCAATTTAGAAATTGCATGTCATGTGATACATCAATATAACGTTGTTATGATGCCACGCCCCTTCAATAATGTACCATAATAAATACAACATGCATGTATTGCCACGTCAATGAGGAAACAACGCAAAGTAGAGTACAGAAGTGTGATTACAACATTTTATAAACCTTGGAATTGATTACTATTCTAAGATTCAAGAAGTTTAATCTTTCTATTGACTGGACATAACACTAGCACATTATCAACTCCAAAGTCAAACTTCTGTGTTGTGTTTAATTCTGCAAACTGATTAATGATCCTGCTTAGAGGAAGGAATACTGATGGTCCACTTTTCTTTGTAATGTTTTCATAGGATACACCTGCATGTCTTGGTAAGGATGATTTTCATACCAGTGTACATATGAGTGACATGAGATTCTGGTTTTCCGGGATGCATCATTGCCACAGTGTGGTAAAAGAAGTATTGAACTTCACCTGCACGGTATTCACAACTGCTAGCTGATAAGAAGTTTCTCCCTTCAAGAGGCTTTGGCCAATAGGCAATGATACTATGTGAACTATTGCCCCTAGCTTTCACTGACAAAAATTTCTCCCCCAAAATACTCACCTCATTAAAAACGTCATGAGCCATAAACACATGTGTAATTTTTGACAGAGGATATAGAGCCAAATAGACGTTTCTCAGCCACTCAACTTCATCCAATGAAAACAGCTTCTCGCTCACTTTTGATGTTGCCTCATATGTCACACTATTAGTAGCATCGATTTGTTCAATTGAACAGAAAACGTGTCTGGAGTATCTTTGTAAAATGTTCGGATCAGCTAGGGTCTGTTGAATAGAGCCTTGGCAAGATGTTTCTTCTTCATGAAGCCACTCAATACATGCCCCTATCATTGATAACTGACTCTTAGCTTCCTGAAAATTAAGAAACTTTGTCATCACTTGAAGTTCAGGGCAGATCCAATTTTTCTGGAAGCTTTCAAAAACACCATTGTAACGTTCAAATGGAAAGCACCAAAATGAATGCACTGGTCCATAATCTAACATACAGTCTTTTAAATGCAAGTGAAGATGCATGTTTGGTGTGCATTTATTTTTACCATACAGTTTCTCATATGTATTGCAGAATGCAGAGAGTTTCTCATCACCCTTAATAACATCATCTATGGTCACAATTGGTTTGAGAAGCAGAGAACATGCTTCAACAAAATGAGATATAAGTCCCATACTATAGTTAACATGTTTATAAATCTTGAACCAGTCTATGTTTAAACGCAAGGAAAGGCAGTAAGGAACAGAAAGAAACTGACCTGGAGCAGAAAGCTCTTTCCAAACATTTCCGTCATAAATGTCAGACAGTACATTTTCAACAGGCGCCCTTGATCTCCAATGTTCAATATCCGTTACAAATTCTTTCTTTAGAAACAACCTGCATAATGATGTTTTTAAGGGGCAATAAACATATACTTTTTTGGGGACAAATCGATAGTGCTTTCCACATTTAACTTTGCGAAGAAGCTCAGCCCCACAGGTCATAATTCGAGTTCCAGTTTTTTCAGTGCAAACCATATTTGAGGATGCACTATTTCGGATATTATAGCATGCTGAGCATTTGGGACACACAGCAAACTTGTTTAACTCTGCACAAATTTTATTTTTTCCAAGTATTTTTCTCAATTGATAAACTGTTTTTGGTAACTGGTTTAATAGAAGCTGTATTCTATCATCATTCAGACACTGAGCTATTATTTTTAGCAAAGTTTCAAAAACCTTTAAGACAAATTCTATATCCCTGTCTGAAACCTTGTACACCAGCTGGAAAAAAACCAAGCCTATGGCTAAAGGTTGGAGCACAAGGCTACTTAATGATCCATACGATTTTTCACCAGCTACATTCACATTGTGATTTGTAGTTGAAAGGGCGTTGGTACTGTTGTACATTGACCTGGATGCAGATTCATAGTGGCTTACATCATCTGGCATCATGTCTGTAGATATAGGTTGCACACACATTTCTTGATCAATGTCATCAATATTGTCCACTACTTGTGCTTCGTTTTCTTGCTCATGATTCTCAAGATCTGATTCCTTGTCAGAACTGACAGAACCACTCCATTCATCAGAAATTTTCTGAATCACTTCTTCCTCCTCTGATTCTCCATGATCATAATTCCGAACATTACTAATGTCTTTCCCTTCTGTTTGAAAAGAATCACTGCCATCATCAGGCCCATCGTGATCTATTAAAATGCTTTGAGACGCTTCCTCAGAAGACGTTCCAGATGGACAGTACAAAGGGTTTTGGTGACGCTTATAAGCTGAATAACTGAGCTTTTTACAGCATTTAGGACATCGAGTTCTGTTTCGTGAAGACATCTTAGGATCCAATTACGCGCCGGAACACTTAAATTTGTACTAAGAATGTTTATTAATTTATTTAAAAATGCAAGTAAAATTTGGCGCTAAAACACCGCGTGGTCTAGAATGAATGTTCATCCGCGAAGTCAAAGTGGCGTCGACACACCAGAAAGAACTGGTCAGGTTAGTGGCATATTCACGGTGTGGTTAATGATTTTGATCATAGCAGCATGGTCATGTTACGCCAAGAAGGCTTAATGGCGGTGCCTCTACCAGTGCATTTTACGGCACCCCACCTGCTGTGCATTCGCGGACTACTTGGCTTCCTGGGGAGGTAATAGAATGTGGCAATACTGGTACCAGTTGTAGAAACGAGATGGAGGAACTGAAAGGATGGATGCACCAACTCGTTGCAGATATGCAAACAAGTATACTGGGACGCATATCGGATATTGAGCAAAACATCCAGAGCCTCTCGGACCGCGTTTCTTCACTGGAGAGGCAAAATGAAGCTGTGGATGTGTTGCAGCAGGCAGATGAAACTGCCACCGCTGCGATTCCCCACCAAAGTCCGCGCCACACACGCACCCGCAAAGCCCCCACTGAAATACAGGCAAGTGGAGTTAGGATCTCATTACAATGTTTATTTTTACCTTATCAGGGTCGTATAAGAGAAGTGTATAACAATTTGGGAGAAGAACTTCACTTTCGGCTTGACGAAGGGTAACTTTAGGGTCTGTTACCCTTTGTACTTTTCTTATACATTTGCATCTCTATCTGGTGGCAGATCTAGAATTGATAGTGAATTCAATAAGAAGATCGTAAGCCTGGTAGTGGCCGAGTTCGATAAGGATCACTGCCCAATTGCCACAGTTAAAGGTATTTTCTGTGCATTACTTTTCACCAAAATGGCTTTTGTCTGTTGTAGCTGGTTTAGTTACCTACAAGAGAACTCTGAAGAGGGCTCTGACATCAAACGATTCAGCTTCTCGGCGTGTCAAGCGATCCCGCCAACAGCGTGTAGGCCTCTATACGTCCTAGTTTTTTTACTATACGTCGCGTGATGCTTTTTTTCTGCTGTAGTTGTGGGAGAAACGGTGCCAAGTGCTGAAGGACGACGAGAAGCAGTTATGGGGTGACATCAAGCCTACAATGATGTCAGAAGAGGAGAGCGACGACCAGAACGCTCAAAATCTACAACGTCGCCGTCCGTCGTGGCGTTCTGATAGGCTAAATGACTTAATTGATGACTTGGATGAACGAATAAACGGAACCAGCAACTCGAAGCTCCATCCAAAGAAGCAGAGAATTGAAGGACCGCTCTTGGACGCATCCACTCCTCCAACTGCCCAACCCTGGATGATACGAGAGAAAGCTTGAACGTTTTATGTTTTTGGTCGCTGCTTCTTTCTCGATTGTATTCCTAATTTTATTATAAATTTGATCATGTGATCATGAGTACACAAATAGAAACAAGCTAGTATACAGAAACTGATTCGGAGACGTTTCCAAATATGTACTGCGTACGGAAGCGGTCATGGTGCACGGAGACATATATTAACAAACCCACAATAAGCGCACGTGATAGTATCGAGTATACGCAAAATATACGACATGCGATTCTGGTTCTATCCGCAAAATATACCAATGCGTATTCTTCGCGTATAGCATGTGTATATTCGTGTGTATATTTAGCATATACGCAGAGTATACACTATCGTATATCCAACTTGTAGCACAGTGCAGCTGTAAAGAATTGGGTGCATGTCACTGCCAATTATGGTGCTATTAACAAGTGTTTTTGTGTTCCTTAAATTGTCTATAAGGAGTCCTTGATCTGCTTAGTCACTTAACCCCTTAACACCCCACTATAAGGGGTCCTTGATCCGCTAAGTCACTTAACCCCTTAACACCCCACTATAAGGGGTCCTTGATCCACTAAGTCGCTTAACCCCTTAACACCCTCACTATAAGGGGTCCTTGATCGGCTTAGTCACATAACCCCTTAACACTCCACTATAAGGGGTCCTTTATTCGCTAAGTCACTTAACCCCTTAACACCCAACTATAAGGGGTCCTTGATCGGCTTAGTCTCTTAACCCCTTAACACCCCACTATAAGGGGTCCAGTCACTTAACCCCTTAACATCCCACTATAAGTGGTCCTTTATCGGCTAATATAATAGTAACGCAGAGAATACCCGGTAATAAGACCACTTAAACCGCTCGCTCATACGGCCATCGCCAATCCGACCACCGTCTAATAAGACCAGTAGTGCTTAAATTTTGGGGGGCGATTTTGCGTACTTTCTTCTCTGATCAAGCGATCAATTAAGTGGATTCCTTAGTCCTAATACAGTTGGTCGCTCTAACAACCACCATGCATTTGATTGCGGGGAAAAACTACGACCCAGTACGGAGTTAGCAATAACTTACAATGATAGTTAGTACAGGTATTCTAATCAAAGCACAATTTGATAGGCGGGAAACTCGCAGATCAGAGTTTTAGATCCGATGGTGGTCTTATTAGTGAGCCGCACTGTACTGATTTTGGCGATGTGAGTCAGAAAGGGTGCACGTGGAACCCGATAGCGGTATTTAAACTCATTCTGCCTTTTACTTCGCATACCAGGTATCGAGTTCATGTCGCCTCTGCTGGTTTTGGCAAGAAGATCCGACGACTATATCGTAACGGTCAGTTCTGTTTATGGTTGTACTCAGTTTTAACGTCATGATTTGCTTTACGATAGATGAGCTTTTGCCTAGCTCGATTTTGTGCCGCTGCTCGTGCATGAAATATAACTTTTAAAAGATGAAATCTCGTCGATAAGGTATGTGCAGTACGCTAACATGCATATTTTATAGAGCAGGGTGGTAATCTAAGTGCAGCATGAGGGCGTATTTACAGCGGCGCTTGATATTAGGCTTGAAAATAGAGATGCGCATCAAATGGAAACTGACAAGGGAGGAAGGAGCTACAGCATAAGCAAGAAAGCAAGCCAATAATGGTATGTGATGTGTAAGGGTGGAACATGGGTGTGATGTGAGGAGGGAACATGGGTGTGATGTGGGAAGGGAACATGGATGTGATGTGAGGGAACATGGTTTGATGTGAGGAGGGAACATGGGTGTGATGTGAGGAGGGAACATGGGTGTGATGTGAGGAGGGAACATGGGTGTGATGTGGGAAGGGAACATGGATGTGATGTGAGGAGGGAACATGGGTGTGATGTGAGGAAGGAACATGGGTGTGATGTGAGGAGGGAACATGGGTGTGATGTGGGAAGGGAACATGGATGTGATGTGAGGAGGGAACATGGTGTGATGTGAGGAGGGAACATGGATGTGATGTGAGGAGGGAAACATGGGCTTACATGTATTTGTATTTATTGTGCCTTTTAGATCATGCACAGCTTGCATTGTGGAAAAGCTTATACACTAGATATGAAACATGCTGCTGTATGCGAATCAAAAATGATTTATTGTTAACACAGTATAGCTTATGCCATATTGTCCCATGTCAGAAGCAGCTTTCTTGCATAATCCTTTTTCGTTATTAAATGGATCCAAGTCTCGGAGTCTCTTTCTGAGTAAGGGGCACGTCCATGAGTCATATAAAACTCTTTTTCTAAATTTTTTAGTGATGTACAATACTCTCTATGCAGAGCTGTAACTTTGGCTTGTAGTGTTGATAAAAGGCATCTGTATTTTTGGTAGCTATCTTTGTTTTGTGGCTGGTTACTATGCTTTAGAATTTTTAGATCTTTTCTTAGTTTGTCAAGTTGTTGCACTTCCTCTGTGATTCCGATACAGTTTGAAATAGCTTTGGCTACTGTTGTCTCAACACTGGTAACTGTTTTAATCGTGTGATCACTGCTTGTTGTCTCAACACTGGTAACTGTTTGAATTGTGTGATCACTGCTTGTTGTCTCAACACTGGTAACTGTTTGAATTGTGTGATCACTGCTTGTTGTCTCAACACTGGTAACTGTTTGAATTGTGTGATCACTGCTTGTTACTGCATTAGTGTTCATTATTATAGGCTGTTCATCAGGTGCAGAAATTTGGTCACTGTAATGTGAAGAACAGATCATGTCTGTAGCATTTGACGGATCATTGCTGATACCAGGTGGGTCATATTGATCACTGATGACATCTTGATCTTCTGGTGTTTCGTCAGAACTTATGCCACTTTGGTGGTCAGGTAGTTGTAAGTATTCCTTTGTGTAAAGAAATTCTTCATCACATCCATATATCTTGATTGAAGGTGCTGGCAGTTTTATGTCATTTTCAATGATATATTTCCAACATTGAATTCTTCGTCTTTGGACATCAAGTAGACTGCTATCACGAAAGTGAAGAAGTTCTGGTAGGGGGTGATTAGGTGAGTCCACGCCATCATTAAATATATATTTACTTTCTGTTTCTGTCCACCAAACTGTCTCTCCATGTATCATAAATGGGCTTATTTTTTCAAGATGAGCCTGCCAGCTGTCCTTATGTGCATTCACAAACTCAATTGGAATATGTGTACCAGGATATTTAGGTATGCCTTTTGCTGCCTTGGTTACAATTGTGGCACCATTCGCTTTTGTTGTACCTATTTGTTTTGCTTGCATGCGGAGCATTACATTAGTGATGATGTTTGCTGGGTGTCTGTTTGTAACACTTTCTGCTGTTCGTCGACATTGTCCAAATAACCTCTCTTGATTTTCAGTGTTGCCTGATCTCAGGCAAACAATTTCGTATTGCTCTGCTGCATGCCTACTGATTGAATGCAAATATAGACCAAATAATGCATTTCTTGATTCTGGCATTTGAAATAGGTCATAGCAGAGCTCATGGTGAAGCCAAACATTGTTATACAGTCGTAGAATCATCTTGGGGGAGCGTTCACTGTCATGAGCATACATGATTTCAGATATTCTTACAATGGATTCAAGAAGTGCCCTTACTTTCCAGTCACCTGATTCACACACACGTATCATGTGATAAAGTTGTATTACTGTTGCACGTAATTCAGCTGCTTTCTTTTTTTCTCTGGATAGGCACTTCTTGATATGTTGAGTACATTCAGCTTTAATGCAAGATGGAAGTACACTTGGAAGTTCGCTGAAGAGGTTAATTAAATGGCCCTTTAGATCGTGTAGGGGTTCACATGCAAGGATTGTGTAATGTTCTAAATTAATATCCTTCAACTTTTTTTCAGGATGAAGCAACAGCAGTGAGGGGACCCTCTGTACACCTTGTAAGATTTCTTGCAGGGTTTTCTGTAGCACGTCACGTGGTTGTGTGGTATCCACAGCTACTTTTCGAGCAGTGAGCTCCTTGCGAATGTCATTGACGAGGAGATCAGGGACGTATAGAGGCTTCACCTTACATGGTACCTTACCCAACTTGCCTCCAATTGCAAGTGCATGCAAATCTGTAAGTGAGCGGGTCTTGCAGTTTAGTGAATGGGCTTGATCGTCCATTAACTTGTCCTTGCATCCACAGGCTCCACATTTATAGATACCTCCAACTTGCGTGCCTCCTTCAAATTGTTGCGCAGGATGGTCACCAACGAAGAATCTAATGACATCATGAACAGGTACTCCATTTGATGCTATCAATGGATCATTCAGTCCACTTAAACACTCCACCCTGTCAGCTATGAGTCCTGCTTGGTCTTCTATTGTGGAGGAATTTAGAGCAAACAGGTATATATAAGGTTCTTCAACTATAGTTTGAATGTTGTGGGCCTTGTCTTGCATAAAAACAGCTGCATCATATATGACATGCACAGTCATTAATATGTACCCATGTCCTAGAATAGTGGCATGGTCATGCCAAAATGCTAATGTCCTTGTACGCTGTGCTGTTTTTAGCATTGCTTTGAGCTCTTCCATGCTTACAGTCGCATCAAAGTGTGGTCTGAACACCTTGATAGCACTTTGCAGTTCATCTATTCCCATACCTTCGATTTTTGAATCGCTGTATAGATGCATATATGTTTCCTGTTTTTCTAAAAGCTTGGATCGCACATCATGTAATGGGATCTTTCTACCTTCTATTTTCTTGTTTTCCACTGTTATCCGCCCCTTGTCATTTTTGTAACTTGTAATGGTGTAAGGTGAGCAAGGTACACCTAACATTAGTTCTCCTGAATCAACCATTTTTTTCCATGCACTTGTGATAGCTTCAGTTGTTGGGGGTACAGGGATTGATACTTTTCCTCCAGGGAATTTCTTTTTGGCTTTCCGTGTATGCTTTGTTATTGTACATGCACTGATTTTTGCTGTGTTAATTCCATTTTTTGCTGCAAATTCTTTCAGTATTTGTCCTTTATTATGTCCTTCAATGCCATGCTCCTGTGCCACTGTACTCCAAACTACTTTTTCATCTTTGGTTTCTACTTCTCGAAGGTATTGAAGTACTTCCTCCTTGTCCCACTGTACCCCATCAAAGTTAGGTGAGTGTGACATCTTTTTCTTTTTTGAAGCTGGTGGTGTTGTGTAGTATTCTGCAATTCTTTTTCGGTTGTAGCTTGCAAGAGACTCATTTTCTTTCATAAGAGTTATTGGTACAGTTTTGTCAAGCTCATTCTCAATGTTCTTCTTACACTTTTTCATTGTGTCCTCCACTGCCTTTTTAATGTCAGCCTTTGATTTGTGTTTATCCACAATTTTGTGTTCTATGAGCATGTCTATATAGCTGACCTTGTATCGATTTGATGCAGCACTATTTAATGCTTCCAGGCTAACTTGTATAAATGTTTCCTGGTTTACATCATTGGCCAGATTGATGTTTATTTCACATGGTGTGTAACATGGTTTCAGTGGAAATGTTTTTTGAATTGTATAATAGTTACAAAAGCAGGCATTGCATTTTTCCAAACTGTGCTTTACCCTTTCGGTTTGGGCTAAGCGATCCCATTGTAGCAGTGAAAATGTTGCCTTGTATTGATCTCTAGCATTTGATGGCTGCCATCGCTTCACAAATGCTGCCTTGATTTGATTGCATTGTACAATATACCTACTTGACTTTTTCCCCCCATACATAGAGTCAAAGTATTCATCAGGTATATGCAGTGGATGCTGGAAGAGCCGTTTAAACTCATCTACATTCTCTGAAAGTTCTTTCATTGCTACACGTGCAAATCCACAGTTGACATTTGTACCAATAGATGCCATTAACAACCCTATGTAGGTGCACTATATAATTAAATGTGTTTATCATGTGGTTCTTTACCTTTATACGCGGACTACAGGACCACCTTCTGTCTTCCTCTACCTGTAACCATATATTTCTTCAAAATATATATCACGGTATTTGTTACCTTGTAATGACTTCTTTATGCGGATTGTTTCTTTTCCCCCAGCTGTCAAAACAACTATCTATGTGAAGCGCACATTTTGTGTAAACAGATACAGAGATTACATGCTTTGATGGGGGGCTGCATGTGACATGAATACCTTAAACTTGCAACGAACACTTCAGAACACGAAAAACGCAGACGACCTTCAGATTGCCACAAAGAAATTCTAGGAATGTGTCTGGTGTGCTAAAGCGGCTGTATTGATCATTCCCGCTCCCGCCAAATTCATGCGGCTAAAATCAGTATGGCCGCATAGCTGGCACCTGTTTCTGTTCGTGTGCGTTTGCCATGGTCCAAATGGGGTATTCAAGACAGTTCATGTGAAGATTTGAAAACAGAAATGCATGGTGTATTTGGTTTCTCTAGGTGCTTTGTAAAATACCATTTCTCTAAGGAGTATAACGCTCCGTAACGTTGAACAATACGTGGAGTCGCATGTTTGTATACGCTTTTTTTTTTTTTTTTTAAACGTACCAAGGCTGTTACGAACAAGCACTCATCTTTTTCAAGAAGCACTAAACAAGTATGTAATATACAAATACACAGATTATGACAAATCGGACTTCTACAGGTTGGCAAATGGAAAAATAATGGCTATTTCTTGAGCGAATTCTGAACCTTACAATTTCGTAAACTTGAATGCTTCAGCGCATTTATGACATACATTCTGTTCTCCCAACATCAAGGTTCTTGACTGTGTCAAGTGTTTCGCTAAATGAAAGAGTGTTTACGAGATAATAATGAATACACGCAACATAGCAAACTCAATTAAAATTATTGGGACCCGTCCTTAATCACATGGAGTACTAGCCTTGGTCCACTTCAGTGATGTCGGCCATCTTGACCTCACACACTTGGCATGGCCTCTGTAGGAAGGTACAAGAGATACAAATGTGAGGCTATACTGCAGTAAGACTCAGGAGTGATTGTACTAACTGCTCAGGTACCTAACATCCAGTTTGAAACATCAGGGCCCCTACTAGCCACCGACCACTTTGGTGATGTCGGCTATCTTGACCTCACACACTTGGCATGGCCTCTGTAGGAGGGTACAAGAGATACAAATGTGAGGCTATACTGCAGTAAGACTCAGGAGTGATTGTACTAACTGCTCAGGTACCTAACATCCAGTTTGAAACATCAGGGCCCCTACTAGCCACCGACCACTTTGGTGATGTCGGCTATCTTGACCTCACACACTTGGCATGGCCTCTGTAGGAGGGTACAAGAGATACAAATGTGAGGCTATACTGCAGTAAGACTCAGGAGTGCTTGTACTAACAGCTCAGGTACCTAACATCCAGTTTGAAACATCAGGGCCCCTACTAGCCTTGGTCCACTTCGGTGATGTCGGCCATCTTGACCTTGCACACTTGGCATGGCCTCTGTAGGAGTGTGTAACAGATACAAATGTGAGGCTATACTGCAGTAAGACTCAGGAGTGATTGGACTAACTGCTCATGTACCTAACATTCAGTTTGAAACATCAGGGTTTCTACTAGCCTTGGTCCACTTCAGTGATGTCGGCCATCTTGACCTTGCACACTTGGCATGGCCTCTGTAGGAGTGTGTAACAGATACAAATGTGAGGCTATACTGCAGTAAGACTCAGGAGTGATTGTACTAACTGCTCATGTACCTAACATTCAGTTTGAAACATCAGGGTTTCTACTAGCCTTGGTCCACTTCAGTGATGTCGGCCATCTTGACCTCACACACTTGGCATGGCCTCTGCAGGAGGGTGCAACAGATACAAATGTGAGGCTATACTGCAGTAAGACTCAGGAGTGATTGTACTAACTGCTCAGGTACCTAACATCCAATTTGAAACATCAGGGTCCCTACTAGCCTTGGTCCACTTCGGTGATGTCGGCCATCTTGACCTCACACACTTGGCATGGCCTCTGTAGGAGTGTGTAACAGATACAAATGTGAGGCTATACTGCAGTAAGACTCAGGAGTGATTGTACTAACTGCTCATGTACCTAACATTCAGTTTGAAACATCAGGGTCCCTACTAGCCTTGGTCCACTTCAGTGATGTCGGCCATCTTGACCTCACACACTTGGCATGGCCTCTGCAGGAGGGTGCAACAGATACAAATGTGAGGCTATACTGCAGTAAGACTCAGGAGTGATTGTACTAACTGCTCATGTACCTAACATTCAGTTTGAAACATCAGGGTTTCTACTAGCCTTGGTCCACTTCAGTGATGTCGGCCATCTTGACCTCACACACTTGGCATGGCCTCTGTAGGAGTGTGTAACAGATACAAATGTGAGGCTATATTGCAGTAAGACTCAGGAGTGATTGTACTAACTGCTCATGTACCTAACATTCAGTTTGAAACATCAGGGTTTCTACTAGCCTTGGTCCACTTCAGTGATGTCGGCCATCTTGACCTCACACACTTGGCATGGCCTCTGCAGGAGGGTGCAACAGATACAAATGTGAGGCTATACTGCAGTAAGACTCAGAAGTGATTGTACTAACTGCTCATGTAACTAACATCCAGTTTGAAACATCAGGACCCCTACTAGCCTTGGTCCACTTCAGTGATGTCGGCCATCTTGACCCCACACACTTGGCATGGCCTCTGCAGGAGGGTGCAACAGATACAAATGTGAGGCTATACTGCAGTAAGACTCAGGAGTGATTGCACTAACTGCTCAGGTACCTAACATCCAGTTTGAAACATCAGGGTTTCTACTAGCCTTGGTCCACTTTGGTGATGTCAGCCATCTTGACCTCACACACTTGGCATGGCCTCTGTAGGAGGGTGCAACAGATACAAATGTGAGGCTATACTGCAGTAAGACTCAGGAGTGATTGCACTAACTGCTCAGGTACCTAACATCCAGTTTGAAACATCAGGGCCCCTACTAGCCACGGTCCACTTTGGTGATGTCGGCCATCTTGACCTCACACACTTGGCATGGCCTCTGTAGGAGTGTGTAACAGATACAAATGTGAGGCTATACTGCAGTAAGACTCAGGAGTGATTGTACTAACTGCTCAGGTACCTAACATTTAGTTTGAAACATCAGGGCACCTACTAGCCATGGTCCACTTTGGTGATGTCAGCCATCTTGACCTCACACACACTTGGTAGGACGACACAACAGATACAAATGTGAGGCTATACTGCAGTATGACTCAGGAGGGCTTACACAAATTGCTCTATTGTATTTCATTTGGAATTTTGATATTTCAGGCTGTGTTTACTTGTGAATGCTCATCTTTACCTCGGTATTTTCCCTCCAATAGGCTTTGACACGCACAGTAATGAGATAGCGGTTCTGTCGATGGCTCTATGTCCCAGTTGGCTTATAGAAAACACTTGCAACGTCAGGTTGTATTTGGTGCGCGAATATTAAAACAACGCGCACGCCGCTTTAATGTTATGCGCTGTGGAAACCGCTGGAATGTGCGGCTGAGGAATGTGCGGCTAACTTCTACGCGGTGGATGAGCAGATACTGTCGGACAAACAACTGCCTTACGAAATTAACTCGCCAGACGAGGATACGTAGACCACAAAAATGATCAAGCAGGTAGTCGATACATGTAGGAACTAGATTCCCTAAGACGAACCGTATCTTGTCGAATGGATTTAGTGGTTTTGATGCTTTTACCTTTCTTTTCTTCACCTGCGTCAAGGTGTGATTAACACGAGGTCAGAGTGAACGCTGAATTTGCCCATACAATGTATGGCACACGTGACCCGTTTCCAATCCCTCTATATATTATCTCTGTGTGACCCCACTATATTATGATGCTATCCGTCATGGGACGTCAACTAGCGGCTCTCCCTGATTTATGGTGATCAAAAGTGAAGCTTACCCCATACATTTTAATGGACGCGTGCGCAGGAAATTAACGGACGTTTGCAATAACGAGCCAGGAATTGACATCTGCGCTGAGGTGACTCACGTGAGCATTCACTTTGACTTATGACGTCATCCAAGATGAAGGCAATGCGGTGAGAACAGTAATATAAAAGTTTAGAGTACTTGTAAACGTTTGCCGCCGATGAAATCGGAAAGATGAATTCCCAGCATAAAAGACGTGGTTTTAGTTCTTTTACGCAGACGAGAACGCGTTTGTGCCTTTGAATGGGCACATAGTCGTACGCGTTGGTGGGCAAGTCCGGGAGAGGAGGTCGGGACCAG
Source organism: Ephydatia muelleri (assembly GCA_013339895.1). Classification (NCBI taxonomy): domain Eukaryota; kingdom Metazoa; phylum Porifera; class Demospongiae; order Spongillida; family Spongillidae; genus Ephydatia; species Ephydatia muelleri. The sequence goes on along the minus strand of JABACO010000003.1, from coordinate 9,396,149 downwards.
AAATAGGTGAAAACGAACGCCACATACCGTTGCTAGTTTACGTTCGCATCGTATGTATTGGCGGGGGCGCGGTGATCGCTCTGCATGGCGACTGTCAGCAGAAGGAGAGGAAGTAAGGAAGAATGTGGGTTGAGAAGAGAGGAACATGCCCCATCCTTGATCACATGCACTCATCAAATCCGTCTGAAGTATGTGCCACTTCCAGTACGAGGCTAGTGGGCGTGGCCCGACATTACAAGATGGAGATATGATGTATTATCTCTGGTAGTACGGTCGGGCCAGCTATACTACCGCATTCTTTGTTACTTTTTCGTTATACTTAAAACGTGTGTTACTTTTGTGTTGCACACAGAAAGACGGCAATGGAAAAACATTGCCTTTTTCATCACGTGACGTAATTGGAGTCATGTTACTATATTGTAGTGTACACTATATTCATTCGTGACCTTTTCAATTCCTCGTGATCCGCGATTGTGGGTTGGTAAATCATGTATTTAGTAGTTGTATAAACAAAATGTAACTAACCAGCCAGAAAAACAAAAGGTGGATTTAATGGCATTCGTACTGGCCACCAATAAATTATGATCATGATCTTAATAGTTTAGCCCTCGATTTTGCATTCGTGATATCCTATCCCGAAGTAACTTGGATCACAACAGTTCGGAATATTAGGTTTTATGCGCGTTGAGAATGTTAGCGAGCGTCATATGGCTATGAATGTATGATAATAACTATTGCGCGTATAATTACATTGTCATATATGACACATTTTGAATCCAATTAAGTCACGCGGTTCTATAGCAATTTATCGCGAGCGTTTAGTAACATTACTCTTTACATCGTGTTCTGCTGTTTCAAACGGAATCTTTCTTGACCCGCTATCCGCGCCCTACCTCCCACCGAAGTATAATATTATTATTTGGGTCAGTTTCCGAGAAAATGAAAAGTGGCTATATATATAAAAAGTTATAAAAATGCTTCACGTTTGAATCGCTAAAACTCCATAACGGTTTAAGCAATCAACTTCCTATTTCGAACACTTCTTGCCACACCACTTCTCTCTACGAAAGTCGATTTTGGAGTCTTACCCTTGCTCCTTGCCGACGTTACAAGGCACAGTAACCCGAGGGGTTCAAAATCCAGGTAGCTCCCTGCAGGAATGTCCAAATCACTTCAAAATCGATATGCGCGTAAAGGAGTCCTGTCACTGTTTATTTCTGCAGATCGTTGATTTTTACCTTATCCGTTATGGAGATACAGCAATGCAAAGTAAAGTTCACGTTTCCCGCTCGAATCGCGCCTTTCTCAGTCCCACTCGGGAGAATGGAAGCGGTTCAAGGACTGAGAAAGGCGCGAGTCGAGCGGGAAACGTGGACTTACTTTGCATTGCTGTATCTCCATAACGGAAGAGGTAAAAATCAACGATCTGCAGAAATCAATAGTGACAGGACTCCTTTACGTGCATATCGATTTTGAAGTGATTTGGACATTCCTGCAGGGAGCTACCTGGATTTTGAACCCCTCGGGGTACTGTGCCTTGTAACGTCGGCAAGGAGCAAGGGTAAGACACCAAAATATATTTTCGTAGAGAGAAGTGGTGTCGCACAAAGTGTTCGAAATAGGAAGTTGATTGCGTAAACCGTTATGGAGTTTTAGCGATTCAAACGTGAAGCATTTTTATAACTTTTTATATATATAGCCACTTTTCATTTTCTCGGAAACTGACCCATTTAAAATAAAGTATATTGTATGTACAGTGAACACGCTGCAACTAACGGCACTCCCTCCGTGTTATAACCGAACCACTTTATATGAAGTGCCCATATGCATGGCCCGCCCATCAATAGAACTCATACCCCATTTTCAGTAATTATAGTGTCTCGATATTAACATGAAGTTATGTGAGTACAGTAAGGCGACTTTAATAAGAAGTGGAATGGGCTTGAGAAAGTCGAGATCTCGAGCAGCAGTTATTGATGAGTAAGTATGTAGACAACATGCACTGTATTAAGCCACAAAAATAATGAATTTAGCATCTTCAAATTACAGTACCAGCATATTCAACATTTTGGTATGCTCATTAAATTATTTGTTCCTATCGCGGATTGATGCTATTTGAACGATTTTTGGACCAGAAACGCTAAGATGTCCTCGTGATGTATTGGCATTTCTTGATATGTTTGAGCAGCAATCATTGATTAGCAAGTACATATGCACTCTATTGAACCACAACAATTTGGTGGTGTTCAGAATAGCAAATGAAATTAATTGAGATTTCTCTGTTTATACGCTGTGAATGTATAAACGCATTGACGTCATATAATTGCTGTGTATGCATGGTTGCTGTAATGTTTTTGATTTTGGAAAGCATTATGTGTTCAGCAACCTCTTTTTCAATTCATATTACAGTTCCAACATATTCTACATTTTGATATGCTCATTCAATTACTTAGGTGAGTTACATGTATCATGATTAAGCAATGTGCAATTACCATGTGACTGCATGTGCACTCTATGCAGGGTTGGCATACATAATTCAGAGTCCTTCCAATCAAACAATATGCTCTGGAGCACCTGCATCATTTCAATGTGTATCTGATAACCCTTCTACAATAACTTGGCTGGTCAATGGTCAGGATCCTATATCACAGGGAATAGCTACTCCAGCAACAATACCACTAAGTCCTGGGGTGATGTCAACTTTGATAGTGCCTGGTAACACATTGTTCTCTGGATCATCAATTGTCTGTGGCGACGACCAGAACTACAGTGCTTCAGCCTTTCTAAAAATTCTAGGTACACAATAGCTGGATTTGATACTTAATACATTTTTTTCTTCTCTCCGTGTTAGGTTCTTCAATCCCTTCAACACTAACAAGCATTGTACTTAATAGTAGTTATGCATCACTAAGATGGAGCTTTGCATCTGACAATTATTCAGCACTCATTTATCAGGTAGTGATTAGAAATAGGTTTGGGATGTTAGTATACAATGAAACACTGAGTGGAAAGCAGTTCGAATACAACATTCCTGATCCTTGTGACCACTACAATGCAACTGTTACTGCACAATATGGATACCAAAACCAAAAATGCTTACAAAATGTGTCTGTGCAAATTTTTGGAGGTAAGAAATATTATTTTAATTGGTTAGTGATACACTGTATGCACAATAATGTGAATTGTAATTAACACCGGTTCCGTGTACATGTAAATCGAAGGTATTTTTTGTCGAACCTGATTTTTAGAAAATTAGTCGGAAAACATTGCTTTAAGTTGTAAAATACGTATTCAGATAGCCCAACTCTTTTTATGACGTTTGGTGCTATTCTTAGCTTCATATCATGAATGGCAACATACTTGTACATGTATTAATGTAAAGTTACGCGGTCATCCGTTTATCGATGTTCGAATGCTAAGAAGGTAAACAGAATTTAAGATGTCCTTAGATTCTTTTAGGTACCCAATAGAATATATCACAATGAAAATGTTCACAACCTACCTGGTTGTCGCAAAACAGTTCAGTGAGCAAACTTCCATCTTGTGCCCAGACTATTCAATTATAGCGGTTGTGCAGCACGGCTTATATCATCTGGGCTCACGTGCACCATCCCTAGCTCTAATATGTCTCTCACGGTTGTATGCGGCTGGAAACTGGGTGTACAATTAGACAATTTACGGTATCACTCTATAATTCTGAAGTGACGCCTCATTATAGCCACCCAATGTTTCAAAACTTACCATGACTCACCAGAAACTGCAAATCAAAATATAAAATCAAATTCACGCACTGTACTTAAGTTTCTAGCATGCCCACTCTATACGCATAGTCTACATGACACATAAACAAAACGCGCAGGCCGTTTTTGTAAGGTCACGCGGCACTTATTTTGAAGGGGCCATTACAAAGTAAGACGACGTTAACTTCAGGAACAAAATTGGAAGACTACGGTAGTGATCGGGAGGCATGTGGCAATACGTATATACGAACCTGAAGTGGTGACGCGTTTTCTTTCACCACGAACCAGCGGAGCCTATTTCATGAATAATCGATACAAGTTGTGGTTTCATTCGTACATGTATATATACCTGGTACATGATAATTACCATATAGAGCAAATACCCAGTGTTGTAGAGTGTGTGGACAGAGGCTGTGGAAATCCAAAGCAAAGCAAAAGATCAGGTATGAATGCAATGCATTCACAACTGATCTGAAAATAGCTTTTGACATCAACACTTCTGGGGGGGTGATGTCAACACACATCCTGCTGCTTGCTCTGTAAGCATTTGATGGAGAGAACAATATGTGCCATAATGAAGGGGGTGCATCACAAGTGTGCAGTCAGTGTATTTCAGTGGCACAAACATACATTTCATCAATGCAAGGTACAACAATGTACTTGTGAACAATACAATAGTATGATATCATGGTGTGAGCACTTCTGTGCATGTGGGTGGGTGGACACATGAAAAGGCCAAAAGTAGAAAGCGTTCGCCAGGCACCTAATGCACTAATAGCTCCTCTTCAGAAGATTGTCTCTCCACCAGCTTATTGCATGAGCCTAGTCCACCTTTGGCCAGCGTGAACAACCTGTTGATCTTAGAGAAGTTGAAGTGTGCCTGTGTTCCAACGTTTTTTCACAGCCACTAGAATTGATGTGTGCAGTTCACTGGTATGCACCAAGTGCCTCACAGAGTGCATAGCAGCATCTGGCGCTGTGAGTTGTCCCTGTTGCTCAGACGATGATCCGTCACATGTCAGACCAGCATCAAATGCAATACTCCTCTGCTGCTATCAGATGTTAGAAGACATTGTGCTGGTTGCAACAGGGACATTAGAAATGGTGATTATGAAGGGCATGAGTGTGTACCATCACTTACACCTGAGGAGGAGAGGCAAGCTGCTGAGCTGCTGAAGAGAGCCATCTCTACCAGTTCCGACAAAGGTGTTGTACAGCTTGCTACAGGAAGGAAGCGTTTTGACTGGTACTGAGGTTACATAATATCTACCCTCACCTTAGCCAATGACATTCACAAGTCACCAAAGCCAAGCAACAAACCACAGCCACCTGCTCAAGGACCAGCTGCTCTGAAATGCAGAGAATACGAAGTATTGTCAGTGGAGAAGCATCTGCCCTCATCCAAACAGAAGTTCTCACCTTCAGTGATGAAGAGCGACAATGTTTGTTGGCTAGCTACTGCAAGCATCTCATCATCCATTGAAATTAATCCAGCTCAGGTATTGGCAATAAAAGCTGGTCTTGCTATACCTGGAATAAATTGAGACTTCTAAGACGTTATGATATCATAAATGTACGCAGCAAAGGTAACTCACTCAGGTGGCTTGAATTCATCTGGCTGGCGAGGAAAGGATGTGTCGCATCTCCAGCCACATTGTGGGTGATAACCTCAAAGGAAAGTTGCCCCCTTTACATTTCCAGGTGGAGATGAAATCAAAGGAGCTCCTTTAGTTTACGTTCCCCATCTGGTAGATAAGGTTGTCCACTTCTTAAATGAAAATGAAAGGTAAGAGTGAAATACAAATGCTCTTACTTTTAAAAGCATGGTTGCAATGCTGGCAGGCTTACCTGGCATGAAGGGTTTATACCAGCCAGTGAAGGTGGATTCCAAGGCTATCCTGGCCTTTTACCATACCCTGAAGCAAAAGTCACCATTAAAATGCATCTCCTGGAGGATCATGCAGTACAGTGGGCAAATACCTACCATGCTGGCTTCGGCCTTTTGGGAGAACAGGGGGCTGAATTGATTCATGCCAAGTTTAATAGACTTGGCTTGGTATTTGCTCCAATCTGCTGTGCATAGTTAAAGAACATCTATTAAGCATTGAACCACAACTGGTAGCTGCCATCCCTCCTCCAGCTAAGAAAGTAAAGAATATTTAGCTATGTGATGCAGCTCACTTTGGAGTGTTTAATATGCGAGATAACATTCTGTCAAAATAATAAACATCCACTTGCAATAGTTCCAACCCCCAAAAGACGCCAAAATGGCGGATTTTCTAAAGGCTTGAAAACTACTTCAGAAAATGCGTCACCGTTAGCTTGTACCAAAAACAGATACAGCATTCTATTAACCTTACCGTGATAGTTTGGGTCTGTTCTATCTCGGTTCCTGAGCGTCGTTATCGTCGTTTGAACACGCGAGGTCGGCGATCACCGCTTGAAAGTCAATTGCTTCGAAGCGCCAGAGCTGACAGACAACAAACGTCAGGCCACGTGATTTATGCTTAAAATAAAGGTCAGAGGTGTTTGTCACTTCTAGTATGGCTTTTAGGTGTTAATGCGTTTTACGAACTTAGTAACATAGTGGTTCTAAAGGACATCGGTTGTCATGTTCGTTGCTATGGGGCATGTAAACCATTTCAATTTTTCGGGGCGGAGGGCCTACTTTCCACGCGTTCTATGAGAGCAAACCGCCGTGCTCTCCCGTGTTCTTCTAAGCATTGGAAGCCTGTTTGCGACAAATGCACTGCAGGAACCAACTGTACGAAATGCTGCTTGTGCCAATCCCGTTCGCGCGGTCGACCGAGAAAGGATAGTGTTTCGTCAGATTCTGAAACCTTGGCTCGGTCTAACCCAGAACGCCGCCAAGCTCGGATCCATCACGATACATTTGCGTCTGCAAGTTCTGCCGTTGATATGACGCCTTCTATACATGTATCAGATGATCGCTTGGAACATGTACAGTGTATCTACATCGCAAGCACAGATTTTGAAGGAGTTGGAGCTAATGGATTGTGAAGAAGCAGCGTGCGAAGGCTTCCTCATATTGAAGTCCGCCGTCATGTACAGTATGAAAATGAGCTTGATGCTGCTACCATACAACGAATTGATAATGTATTTCGTAAAGGCATCAAGGCCTGGGCACGCATGCTGCTGCCACATATGAAACCGATAGACGATAGCAATTTCAAGAATGCATTCAGCATTAAATCGCTTCTAGCCCCAATGGAAGAGCTCACCCTGGCTAAGGAGGGCAGTGAAGTACATCTCTCGTCTGTCCCTTCTGCCTGCATCCCTACAAAAGTGCTTGATACCATACCTATCACCATCAGAGATGTGCTGAAGTGCAAAAAGCCTTACACCTCCCTTGATGCAAGAACACTTCTTGTCCCTCTGGCTGATGTGCCCCAGGCATATATTGCATCTTTGCTCACTCTAAGCAAAAAATATGCAGGGTCTTTACATTTCAAAGCCAAGATAGACAAGCTATATCTAACAGAAGGTGTTGCACTTCAAGAATACAGGCACTCCCGTTCTCATGTCAACAGTGCTATGGTCAACCTTGCAACGAAATTCATTTATGGTGATGATAACATCAGCCGCCTTGCATGGGAAGCTACAAAATGCTTTCCAAACAGAGATCTTAGGTGGAAAGGCCTAGCAAACATGTTTGCAATGAGATCCGTAGTTTTAAAACATGACATTGCAACCATGTACAGGGAGTATCTTGATAGACAGAGGGCTGTGATGCCAGGTATGCTACCTATTGGAAAGACTCTATTTTACATCATTGCGAACAACATCACTGGTGGTGGAAAGCTGCAAGAGCCACGGGCAGGGGTGGACTACCTAAAAGTCCATTTTCATACTGACAATTTTACCATTATCGACAAGGTCATTGATGTTCTAGCTCCCCTATCTGATGTTGACCACACCCTGCAGGTTGAGCTGCTAGGCCTCCGTTCTGGCGTGTTTACATTTCTTAGCTACGGCTTTGCAGTACATGTGAGGAGTGGAGTGAAGGCATCCGAGGTCACTGTAGTGCAAAGCCATAAGCCCCAAGAGCATGAAGCACATCAGTTTACTGAATATAAAAAGCTGAGGGAGCTTCTTTCACAACCAGATTTGTTCAATGAGCCAGCTACACAGGAATCCTTTATAAATCAGGTGCGAAATCAGCTCAATATCTGTGCAAATATTAGGGGATCTGTGACAGAGCAGGGTGAGAATAATTGTGCATCTACTCACTCACCAGCATATGCACTAGACTTGGTGCCTGACAGGAGACCAAATATGAACCCCAAGCTTGCAGGTCACATGGACTGCAGTGCTTGCAGGGGAACATTCTTGTTCTACGACAGGTTGAGGCATGTGGCTATAGCCAAGCTGGATCAGGACCCCACAAGGCTTGCAGAGATAGCTGATATGCTGTTGTCAATCTACCAGTGTGAGCATCGCACTTTTAGGTACATGGCCCATGTGATGCTGGCTGCCCAACAGTCCCACAAGATGAAGCAGGCCATCGCTGAAATGGACTCCAGCACAGCATATGTTGTCTTTGACAACATGCAGAAGTTCCTGGCCAAGGGCTTCTGGGAGGGTGGTGACTCATATTACTATGGGAAAAAAGGTATGCTATGGTTTGGAGCGGGTGTGTACATCAAGCCATACTCACAACATGCCAGCAACTGTGAGTCTCCTGACAAACTCTATGTGGAAATGGATTTCACTGCTGATATGGTACGTTTACAGCAAGAAGCAGAGATGACAAAGAGTGTTTGTGATGTGAATGATAATATAAATTATGGGCAGGATGAAGATGTGGATGTGCAAGAGAAAGAGGATGAGGATGTACAGGATGAGGATGTACAGGATGTGGATGAGGATGTACAGGATGAGGAGGTACAGGATGAGGAGGTACAGGATGTGGATGTACAGGATGAGGAGGTACAGGATGAAGATGTACAGGATGAGGAGGTACAGGATGAGGATGTACAGGATGAGGATGTACAGGATGAGGATGTACAGGATAAGGATGTACAGGATAAGGATGTACAGGATGAGGAAGTGGATGGTGCACCTGCCCTTCATTTCATTGATTGCATTGTTCAGGGTGAGCAGAGGGCTGATGGGAAAGTTGTTCTTTCATGTTTGGAAGCATCACTTCATGCCTTGAGGCAGCGGTTTCCTTATGTTACCAAAATAATAGTCCAGAGCGACAATGCCAAAAACCTGGCTGGCAAGCAGACTAAGCTGCTCCTGCCATATGTTTGCTCAGCTGCAGGGCTCAAGCTATTGGCCTATTAACATAATGAGGCCCAGAGCGGCAAAGATGTATGTGACACGCACTTTTCACACCAGCAAACACAAGTTGATACCTACCTGGTGCAGGGAGATGGTGGTAGGAAGGTTTCCACCCCAAAGCAGCTTGCTGTAGCTTTAATGACCAACTCTTTAAGCAACACAACTGTGCTACTCGTGAAGCCAGATTTTCGTGCTCCATATTGTACAGCTGTGATACCAGCAGTACCCGGCATATCTGGATTCTATGCAGCTAATTACATTACTACTGACGGTAAGCAGGAGGTCCAGTTCTTCCGCAGTCTTGGTCAGAAAGTGCCAATCAGTCACAGTTCCGATTCCTTCATGCCCTGCCTGTTCACTGAATACCCCTATGGGTTCAGACGGCATCAACTTCACTGGTGTTACTGTTTTATTGAACAGTGACACTGAAGGCATTTGTGTGCAAGCAAGGAAGGGTAGGAGTCGATACGCCAGGAGACATAGGGCATGAGTCATCGTGAGATACAGCGTCTGCAGAAGCGAAGGGATGATGAGAAGGCATTGAAAGGGATACAGGCAGTATACCCACAGTGTGCTGAATGTCTCTACCACTTCAAATTGCAGAAGCTGCTTATGAATCACATGTGTGGTGGAGTGTTTACACCTAAAGATGTGCTCAGCAATGCAATGAAGCATGACAATGAGCATCTTTCCAGGATGGACTTTACTGTAGAAGGTGCCATTGATCGGGCCTCGAATAAGTTCGACACTGCAATAAATTATGCCACGTTCAAGCCTAACTTTATGCCGGTTGGGCCCACACCAGAAAATGCATGCATCCAGAATTGACTTCAAAGGTAATGACCATTATTCATCAGTGCTGGAAAGCTGGGGAGTCTAATGACCTGGGTAAGGTGAAGATCTCTGTTGATGGTGTGTTTTCCAGGCTGGACGAGCTGCAGCTGCAGAAAGCTATTAGGCTGAGTGAGCTTCCTCTTGCAGTGAAGATACGAGCAGTGTACCAGACCATTGGCACCAAGACCGAAGCTCCAAGAGCTGTTGGTTATAAGCGTGGAAGGCTGCAAGAAGATGGTGCACCGACCTCAAGGCAGAAGAAGGCCAGAGTAACCTATGAGGAGCTAGATTTTGAGAAGAACCTATCCAAATGGAAGAAACCTGAACTGGAGGTCTATCTCAGTCACCACAAAATTGCTAAGTCAGGGAACAAACCTGAACTCTTTAGGCGTGTCTCCAATCACATGCACACTACTACAACTGAGCAACAATGATTTTAGCTTCATTGTTCTGCTCATCTAATAATGTAGGTAGGAGGCACTTGGTTGTATGTATGTGGTAATGGCAAACGCACATGTGTAACTGACATTTACGTAAATATTTTGGTCTGGGGTCGAGGCTATAGCTTCTTTGGTTCCAACACTTTCGTACAAGTAAAGAGTCCTAAATCGTGGAACGCTACGTATCTTGTTGAGGTAAGAACCTCTTAATATGACCCAGTAAAAAAGTGTACTTATTTTCGGGAAGGGTCTAACCATTTCACTTCCGACGAATGGTGCAAAGAAGCGGCACGACTTACGAAGCTAGGGATGATATAAAACGTCGTGTAAAAGGTTGGGTTACTACGTATATACGTTTGTGAGAGTTACAATTCGTCCGACTATAATTTTCCAAAATGTGAGTTCGACAAAAATACCCTAAAAAACCTTCGATTACACGGAACCGGTGTTAATAATATCAGTGGGTATTATAGATGGTTTGCATACATCAGCGCAAAGCTCATGAAAGTCACTTGCATGCTATTAGTTTAGACTTATAAAGTTCTGAGAATGCCATTGGGTTGCTGCACAGCCAGGGTCCGATTGAGTACAATTGGGATAAAATTTTATCATTTCCTACTGATCTCAAAGAGAAATGATCATTCCCATTGATAGGAAGCTGGATATCATAGGCATCATCAATACTTAGTTCTTTTAATTTCTTACATGGTTAGTAACATTTGTGTCTCATCTTTCAACGTTATCGATATGGAAAATACACCACCCTGATGTTTTTTAACATGGCTAGTAAGATTGAAATGTTTTGAATGTCACATCATTAGTGGCAAGAGCACAGAAAAGTTTTGTTCTGGTAATAGCTGCTTCCATGCAAACTGATGGATCAAACAAATTTCCCAGCCCTTGTTGATGCTGGAGCACAAGTGGGAGAGTTTTATGAAAGTTACTAATAGTTCCTCAAAGCCCACAAAGCATGAAGTAAAGAATGGTAAGCATATATAGATTTTTTATTGGCTAATACAACAATTCAGACAATGGTACTGCATGTACATTACTGATGACCTTGCATTGTATGAAATACCATTCCATAATGTCATGGGTGGTTGGTTACAAAGGAATTGACATTAGCAGCATGGTGTGTCGTAACAATATAGTAGCTGTCATTAAAAGTATTAATTATGTGTCACATATTAATGTGACATACTCACTATTGCAAGACTAATGTGCAATCTATGAACCATAGTTAGGCTTGTCAGAAGCTGCTTATCTGCATGTACAAGACTGCATAAATTATTTTAGGACTCCAAAGACTTAATGTACACCACTAGAGTTTTTTAGTATACGGACTTCTGTGTCCACTGGAGCTCATCAAACTTCATTGTCAGCTATTGTTGGTCCAAAGCACTGATCAACACAGAAGAGTTTGTTTAGAACAGTTTCTTAATTGATCATTAACTTATTGATGGGAAAAGATAGCCACTATTCTCAAAAATAATATGCATGTTTTTCCCTACCTTCCACACAAAATGTGATTGGCCTGTCACATGATCAAAACCATCTATAGGAATTGAGGTGGAAATTAGACTGTGAATTGTTAATTTGCTCCAAATCATTACCGCCTTATCATAGCTTAGGACGTATTTGTAGTCATTTAGCTATCAACATGTCTTTCTTCTCTTTTGTGGCTGTTACCCTATCGATGTGACTTGTTTTTTACATTCGTTGTTTACTGAGTGCAAGTACTGTATGCTATAGCTACTAAAACACATCCTATGAATGCAGCGTGAAAACTAATTGCGTACATACATACATACATACATACATACATACATACATACATACATACATACATACATACATACATGCATGCATGCATGCATGCATGCATGCATACATACATACATACATACATACATACATACATACATACATACATACGTACGTACGTACGTACGTACATACATACATGCATACATACATACATGCATGCATGCATGCATGCATGCATGCATACATACATTGTATGTATGTATGTATGCATGCATGCATGCATTCATACATACATACATACATACATACATACATACATACATACATACATATATACATACATACATGCATGCATTCATAAATGCATACATTACATACATGCATACAGGCATGCATGCATGCATGTATTGTAACTCCGTTATAACCGGGCAGTCTAATTCATTCCTTAAAGATGTTTTCTTGTGTGAAATTAAATATATCTTTACTGCATCTGTTTATTTTTATCCAGGTACATGCGAGATTATTAATGTTACCATTAACACGACCTCATTACCTGGTTCTTGGCAAGCTGATTGCAACTTCATCTCTTGCGCACAGTCCGTTGGATGTTTGGTATTTTTAAATGAAACATTCTGCACAGCATCTAAGAGATACCAGAACAATTCATCTAGTTTGTCTTGTCTAAACAATTTAATATCTGGACCTGGAGTCTATACAATAATGGCATATGCAGTTTTGAGTAATGGGTCTTATCGTGATTGTGTGTACACTGGAGTCACAGTACTTACAAATAAAGGTATTCAAGATTTCATTAAAATAAATAAATAAATATAATCATATGCTTTATTCTTTTCTCAAAATAAATAGTGGCTTCAACTGCACCAACAATTAAGATGCAGACTACATCAGACGGTATGGCATTGTACTGCTTATACAATTATACAATATATGCATAGACGCTAAATTGTGCACTTTTTTGTGGACAGTATTATATCATCCAGACCAAGTGTTTTTATTTTGGATCACTATATACAAAAGGGATTATAATATTTCAACACTCTGCAGCCCAGTTAATGGTTAGGGAGATGTTTCACATATGTAGATCTAAGCCTATAACAAGAAGAATGCTTTGAAGGGTAGGAAGCTAAATTGGTTTAGAAATCTCTTCGCCTATTTTTTGTGTGATTTTATAGACCTTCCAGTAAAGGAGGAATCTATATTCTTGAATAGCTATTTATTCAAGAATTCTATCTGGAAGAAGCATTCTTCTGCAATAGTATACAATTATAAGTGGTGTAATCATTTCCAGAAGGAAATACATATAATAATCTGTAGAGATTATAATGGCATAATGGCATATTGTTACATCAGGGCCAGAAACCTTTGTAAACCTTTGCATTAAAGGTTTGTAGACAAATTTAAATGAGATATGTGATGAAACAGAGTTGCTGATTATTTATAATTACATTAGTTGCCATGTAAATTAGCTAATCATCTGTATTGTAATTGCACATGTATATAGGCATTTATATTTTGCTGTCAGTTCTGTAAAACTCATGCATTGATTAGATCCACTCTTTTCTTATTGTTATGGCACTAAGCAGTGCCTCTAAAATGAAATTTGATTTCTTTAGTAGAAGTTTCATGAATCAACTGAGCTCTAAGCATTTACTAGTTCAGAACCCTACATTAATATGTTTTTAAGAGCCATGTACATGTACCTGTACAGTCCGAATTCATAGTTGTGTGATCAGCTGTCCCAAAATTGCACCCTGTGCGAAGTAATATATGCCTTTATGTGAGGCAGAAGGCTAATGTTTTTTCCTAGGCATTTTACAGATATAAATTGTATTTGCCTCACAGTAGGGGAGACTTTCAAATAGAAAGCACACCTTTTTCAATAGCAATATGCATGTAACAAGATATCAATCATCTCATAAGTTTATAATGTGCATTGATAATCCACATTCCTTCCGTTGCCTCGATAAATACATCATAATTGTACTGAAACCTGAAACACATGTATTAATGCAAATGTTTATCTAGCATATCTGCATTCATCTGATAATTGGTATAACAGTTTGCTCAATTTCAGATCTTCTATTTCTATTTCTACTTCTTATTGGTGTTCCTCTTCTTTTTGCCATTGGAGGCGCAAAATGGTGTCATAGTAAGTCGTTGTAAAACTAATATCTCAATACACTATCATAAATGCACCAGTTTGCTTTATTCATCGTGCACGTGAATAGTACAACAGCCTTTAGCTGTACAAAGCCATTCATTGTGAGATTACTCATACTGCATACTTGTACTATAATAAAGATGAAAATTATGTGTTTGTATATATTCTGAGAAGCCCTTCAAATTAATCATCATAGCTACCTAAGCACCCTGATCATTTAAATACATGTAGTTTCCGCAAAAAAAGACCTAATAGCATACCCTCCGCAAATAAGCGTACATGGCTGTGCAGCCTGTGCTACGCCAGACTAGCGTGTAAGTGTGTCTGATTTTTGCATAGGTTTTATAGCTTACATTGACTAGAATTGAGAGATCGGCATGTTTTGAGTGTCCCGCGAAACGTATATGTTAACGAGTTGTTAATTGGATGCTAATTAATTTGCATAGTTACGGAATCTAGGGGGCCGTAAATGGGGATTGATCCGCCTGCGCTACAACAGACGACAACTAGGGGACACACAGCTACAACTAAACACGTGGTCGATAACTGACTGACAAGCAAGAACACACCACATATAAGATAGCACAAACAACTGGTTTTACTGGTTTGACGCGGCGCGCTGTGGTAGCGGCCGTACATGAATACTACACAACCATATTACAGTTTCCAGGCACTCAAGCAAAAAGTTTAGCTTCAAATGTATGCATGGGAGTATATCGTTGTCTAACAGAAATTGTAAGGTCTGCACCCATGGTAAAGTCACTAAAACCACCCTGACCACTGTTGATGTAATCTGGAGTATCGTCGGTTCCAAACAGCTTCTCCCGATTAGTCTGATGCTTCTCAATAGCCTCTCTCCTCGAACCACAAACCTCCAACAGACAAACACAAATGCACATCACTTGTGAACATCCCCTATCTAGCACACTCTTAAAACATGACTAGCACAAAAAGCATACCCAATTAAACTATCTTTATCAGAGATAATTAGTCATGACTATGCCAATATTTTCTTCTTATTGTTTTAACATTACTCACAATAATAATATTATTATTCAAGCAATTACAAAACTAAACCAGAAATTAAGTACTATAAAGCTTCAGACAGTACTCTCTGCCGTCAGACCGTCAATTGAAGATGCCCTTCCCTCGTGCGCTCTTGGCCCGTCTACTCAGAGTTGGGTGGTTTTTTTAGAAACATGACCAACTTGGTCTACTGAGGCAACCTAAAAGAATGTCGGGTGGCATTGTGTAAACTTATCACAAGTGCAGACCTTACAGTTGTGGCTGGATAACAACTCCACCTGAACACAGCAGCAAATAAACAAGGCGAGACAGTTGCTCCTTCATGACATTCTTGGCGATGTACATACACACTTCATATACATATTTTGAACACCAGTTTAACTTTATGCATAAACGGAGGGAACAGTGCAACCAGCTGGATTAGCTTCTCAACACACAAATTATCCACAAGAAGCAAATGAACCCTTTTCCAGCATTTTTCAGGCTCTCAAGCTATATGTTTTTTTTTTATAATTATAAAGTTGTGCTTCTTGCCTTTGGAATACAGATATGCCAGAGAGAAAGAGAGTTATATCATAAATCATAAGGTCTGCACCTGTGGTAAAGTTTACATAGTACTAAAACCACCAATCTGACCCTTGACCAGTGCTAATCTAATCTGACCCTTGATCAGTGCTAATCTAATCTGGAAGTCTACATGTACCTGGATGTTTAGCATTCCACCAATTTTCCAACAGTAGGAGAGGAGAGGAGAAGGGGGGCTGTTTGAGATGACAACGCCTAACCCTAACCCTAACCCTAAGCATACACATCACTACATGTAGAACACTCTTAACCATAACCGGCACAAAAAGCATACCCACAATTACGCGCATGTATACTACCCAGCTTCAATCCGGCCGCAGTATGTGTATTGCTATGTGTGTGTATGTGTGTATATATGAGTGTGTGTGTGTGTGTGTGTGTGTGTGTGTGTGTGTGTGTGTGTGTGTGTGTGTGTGTGTGTGTGTGTGTGTGTGTGTGTGTGTGTGTGTGTGTGTGTGTGTGTGTGTGTGTGTGTGTGTGTGTGTGTGTGTGTGTGTGTGTGTGTGTGTGTGTGTGTGTGTGTGTGTGTGTGTGTTTTGGAGAAGTTGCTGAAGCTTGGCTAATTGATGCATGGTGCTCTATATACATTTGCAAATGTACAAATGTACATATAAAGATAGTTTGGATATGCTGTATACACCCATCCCAACTCCAAACACTTAGGGTCATTGATTTTATGATTTCTGGTCTCAGCCTCCTTGCTGCAGCCCTTTCAGACAGGCTTGCTACTGTTAGGATTGAAGGGATTAAGGGAGCGTTCACTGCGTTGTCAAAGGCAGCATGTTTCCCTCTCTCACAATTTAGGACAAGTACATCCGCTGGCAGGGTATGGCTTAGGTCAGGTTTAAGACTGCTGCCCAACTCTACCCTCACTCAACGGTGAGCATGATGGCAGAACTCAACATGTTACACAGATTATTGTGGCGAGTGATGACAGCTGTGTTACAGGACAAGGGGGAGGAGATTAACTAATCACCTGTACTTTGTACTCAAGCTCACAATGATTTCTTCACACTGCCAATCAAACACTATACACCCTGCATAATGACCACAGTGCTGTATGTACCACATTTCATAATTGCATTAAAACCCCAGTAGTTGGAATTAAAGCAACTGATGATATGTGTACATGTAACCAGCTCAGCAAAAGGTCACAGCATGCAGTCACTCAGTGAAGCCTACAAGTACAAGATCTGCAAATCTCTACCACACACATGCACATGGCTCTATGTATGTACAATGTATAGCTGCATGCCTACAACTTTGTCACTCGCCCATCTCGCAAACTCTAATCATATGCCCCAACATATGTACAGTGTATGCCAGTGTGCCCCGATGAAAGCCCATTGCCAGTATGCATGGCACAGCACAGTGAGCAAGCTAAATAAACTACGAAAGTGTTTAGTCCTGCACATACACACATGCATAGGCACAACACGATGTGTACACTTATATGGACCTGCTGCCATATCCAATGATATCCTCTGTAGAAGAGAGATTGCTCTAATTGACATAGCTATCAGACCTGCAGGATATACATGGTTAGTCTGTGTACAGAGGTCTGGTATGTATGGAATCTGGCATAGATTGTAGTCTATATAATTCTGCCTCTGAATTGGTCAGTTCTTCTTTTCAGCTTAATCCAAGTCATTTCAAGAGGTTTTACAGCTATATAAGGATGACTGTCCATCAGCTAAGGCATTACAAACTGAGCCGGATCTATGGCGAATGAAATTGAAAAGTGAAACTATCAAAGCAAAACAGCTTGATACATCTACAAAGGCTCTAATTTTTGTTGACAAGGATTACTTTCCAAACATTTATGTCATCCTTGTCATATCGGCTACTCTGCCAGTAACTAGTTGTGAGTGTGAAAGGACAATTAGCATGCTTAAAACTCCTGAAAACGGGAGGGCATGCCCCTCCCATAAGGGGTCTGGTTCTTTTCCATTTATTTACATGTAGCATGAAAATGAATGTACTTTTGACAGTGATACTGTTCTAAAATGACTTAATATTGACGCCATCAAATATAACCTTTGGGCGCACTATTCTGAAAAAGAGTTAATTAATAAAAGCCTGCGTGGATAACGATGAGAAAACTCTTCATTCACAGCATCTGGGATTCAGCTCTACATCTCTATGTATCAGCATGAATGCCAAACCGTTTAATCTGTCTTTAACCATAGTGCTTTGAGGTGATGTACCCTCCCCCATTGTGAATATGATTTTTAGACACACACCCTTCCCGAAATCCTGGATCCGCCCCTGGTACCGAACTGTAATAACATTATGGCCCATATATGCTAAAATATCAGTTATGCTATAAATATGATTATCGTATACCATACAATATGATGTGCTTAACATACATGTCCATTGTACACACTGCAAATTTGGCTGTGTAATAATGAACACATGTACTACTGAAACACACACATATATTTATATAGTAGAGCATTCTAGACTAGGGTCCATCATATGATCACTTAACACTTGAGGTGTTGACTAGAGTTGCACTATACATGTGTGTTTTCCTGAATTGTAGTCAACATTTCATAATGTTGTATTTTCGTTTGCTGAGCACGCAAGCTGCAGCTATTTCACAATCCTATTACAATAGCATTAACAGTTAGCAAAGTATAACTCTTCACGCCGAGATATTATAATTTCTTGTTATCCTTTGAATTAAAAAGTGCCCACACTCATTTACCTTTTTTTTTTACTTTGAACAGACAAGAGGAAGAAATACATTGTATCTAAGAAAAAGAGGACAATAATTGTAAGTTCCATGCAATTATTATAATGCATATGCAAAATCAAATCATAGTAATGGAGTTAGCCCAACCATCATAAAAGCTAAGTTATATGCAATTTTGCTCATTGGGACTCAAGTGTTTAAAAATGTTGGTTTGTGTAAAGAGAGAGACACATTATGGTGCTATTCACACTCTAGATCCATTTAGTCATCATGGTCTATGGCTGTTATTGTACCGTGCATGGAACCTGTCTAAAGCTATCAACTTCGACCAAGAATAAATGGCTTTTTTAGACATGTGGCTGTGCAACTCAGAACCTGTATAAAACGGCCACATAATATGCTGTGACCTTTATATAAAGGCTAATTTTATTTCTCCTTATATTAATTCAAGCTAAATTAAACTTCGTGTCGGTGATACATGCATATGCTGTACACTATTAAATTGCTGCATGCCGTCAGCCGCAAACTGAATGCAGATGTTAAAATAATATATTGTAACAAATACAAGATGAAGTATTATAGCTTTCAACAGTTTATAATTATGACAGTTCAACTAAGCCATGCAGTTATATTTTAATGCAGCCAAACTTGTTCCGCCACTGCAAGCGAACTCTGCAGCAATGCTGTTGAGGTCGAGCTCATCTGTTAACGTTTTGTGGACGTGCAAAATAGATAAATAATTTAACCACTCTGCAGACATTGAATTCTGTAGGTATGTTTTGAGCCAACGAAGTGCTGGGAAAGAGCGCTCAGCGGTTGCTGTAGTTGCAGGTATTACGTATAGCACTTGTAGCAATTTCAGGACTTCTGAAAATAGTTTTGCCGCACCGTTTAGTTTAAGAACTGCCATTTGTATGTCCTCTAGCATTGATAACTGATTGCTGAGCTTTGGGTATTCAAATTAATTGCCAAAATGTAATTGGACATCGTCCAAGTTTTCATTCAGGATGCACCCAGGGCGAGAGTATGCATTAAGAGTTGTTCGGACCTCAAATACAGAGTAAAGTTTGTTTGGTCAAACCATTTACTGGTTTCACCAGTACTATTGTCGATCAATTCATAGTAAATCACTTTGTAAAATTCTTTTAGGGACCTGAATGTTGCTGTTTCATCACCAGAGTCGTACCTTTTAGGAGGTCGGCATGCTCTGGAAAGCTGTGGTTGTGACAGTTGCAGCTTTGGTACATTTACTTACGGTCTCTTGCCAAAAATTGTCAAATTCTGCATCACTTCTTTTTCGCATCAGTTGTTTACAAGTAATGTCACAAGCGTTTTTAACAGCACATGCTGTTATGCTTTTGGACTGAAGGGTGCAGCTTAGGTTATCAGTCAATGAAAAAAACTATTTCCTTCAACATAAACCCAAACAGCAAATCAAATGATTCCATACTTCTATGAATGCCTCCTGCCTTGGCTGTGACATCAAAGTTAGAGTTCTTATCTTGAACAATTTCAACCATTGTTTGCATAAGAGCTTCATAAATGCTAAGCACTGATAAAAATGATTTAGCCTTAAAAGTCCATCTGGTCATACAGAGTGGTCTCAAAGTTGGTCCATCGTCACATGATACATGTAGATCAATTCTTAATTTCTCCAGAAGTGCCTTTCTCTTCCCGGAGTACTTAATGAGGTAAGATAATTCCTGTATTGTACTTAGTGCATCTCTCACAAAAGAAAGCTTCATACAACTGTCTTGAACTGCTAGATTAAGAGAATGACAAAAACAATGGATATATATTGCTTTAGGATACTCTTGCCTGAACACCTGAAATTTGACCACTCATATTTGATGCTCCATCATAACCCTGTCCTCTACAATCCTGTATATCTGATCCAAATCTACATGGAGCATCTTTGATAATCACTGTCAGTGTTTCTGCAGTTGTATTTGAAGTTTCATAAGTTCCTACAAATTATTCATATATGATAAATTCATTGGACACATGGCAAAGGCATATGCTAACTTGCTCCTTGTATGACACATCAGCTGATTCATCAACTAATATTTAATAATATCAATTCAGTTTTACTAAATCCAATATCTTGTTCAACACCTTTTGAACCATCATTTCTAATATCTCATTTTGCATATCATGAGATGTCCAATGGATGTTCTGGGCCAGCCATAACTTTAGATAATGAAAATCACTACTACGTAGCTGCAGCAGTTGCATAAAGTTTCCTTCTTTATCTTCATGCCCTCTTATAGGTATGCCTTGACAAGCTAGGAAATGCAAGCTGGACACAGTTTAAAATAAACATGCTTTTGACTTCAACTGCTCATCTTGAAGTAGTTTAGCAAGCTGTGCTGCAACAGGCTGACTCTTAGCATAATGCATCCATTTCATCACAGCTTCTCTGTGAGTATGTGACACTTTGTGCTTTTTAATAAATCCATAGCATTTTTCCAGTTTTTAAATCCCCCGTATCTTCAGCCTTAAGTGAAAAGGTGAGGAAACCTAAGATACTTGCCATTCTGCATGGATGGTAGAACGCATACTTTTTAATATTATCCCATTCAAGCCATTTCCATTTTGCGAACCAGGGAGCATTAAAGCTTCTTTGTTGCTTGCCAAAATACACTTTTGGGAATGCTAGCTTCTGTAGTTGGTGTGGCTCAAGATGAATACTGCAACTACTAAATATAGAACCCACTTCGCGAGCTGATTTAGAATTCGAAGTGCTAAGTTAATGTTTTACATCGCAATTGGCAGGTTCTAAGGATTGAGAAGTTGCATCTTGCTGCGCTTGTGACTCATATCCTCTTCCAAAATCCTTATCTACAATTGTAACATCTAATGTACATGTATATCACACGATACATGCACAATCATATATATGTTACAGCCCGCTTTAGAGCCCGACCCGCTTTAGAGCCGGTCGCTCACTTTAAACGCTTTCAAGCCGGTTGACCGGCTTTCAAACCGGTCAACTGGCTTTAAAACCGGTCAACCGGATTTACAATCCACATGCAAAACTGACCCGCTTTAAAGCGGGTCGACCCGATTCAGTACATTTGTTTGTTTATGTTCATATATCTGATACAAATAATGCAATGCAAATTGGCTCAGGGAGTGATATTAACTGTACCAACAATACCTATGCAAGTAAGCCGCCACCCCGGTTAACCAATTAAATAACAAATCTATACAGGTACAAGATTCCCATTGGATCTGCTCTTCAATTCCATCAGATTCGTCATTCTTTTGAAGTAGCTCACTTTGAATGGTTTGACTTTCTGTCACACAAAAATCAGCATGCAGGGTGTCCTAGGCTCCATTGACTACATTCTCTGATATTTGTTGTGTAGAGCTCTTTGAGCACTGGGTGTCCTCAGCACCTTTTATTGTATCCTATTCTGTTGGAGATATTTGCTGCGATGTGCACATGATTATTGCTTGTTCTACTTCAGATGAAATGCCCAAATGAATTACTTCATCTGCCAAGTCTTCCTCTAACACAATTGCACTTTGCTGTGTTGGAAAGATGACAGTTCGGGCTCTTTGACAAAATACCAGTTCATACGGAGATGCTCCTGTAATATCATGCACTTTAGTGTTCATTGCATCTAAGCCAAAAAAAAAAAAACACTGTTGTTAAATCAATAGATATTAACTAAACCAACTTACAAACTATCTGAGGTAGCCACTCACTCCAAGGTGGTGTCTTCAACCCACTAGCACTAATTTCAGCAGCCATCTTTTTGTGCAGGGTTTGATGTGCCCTTTTAACTAGTCCTTGGCTTTGAGGGTGTCTAGGACGGCCGCTAACTAACTGAATATTAGAGTGCCAAAGCTTTTGCAAGTCTGATATCACCCCATTCACAAATTCTCTGCCATTGTCCGAATGTAGAATGCGAGGAACACCAAAATAAGGGAAGATGTGCGTATTCAGAACATCTGCAACATTCCTAGTGCTCTTAGCTTCCAAAGCATACACTAAATTGAACTTAGACCAGGGTCCACACAATGAAGTATTCACTTCTTATTCCCATGAGGAAGGTGCCTCATATCAATGAGATCAATCTACAGAATGAATGCAAGCAGTTATTTTAATTGACAACTGCCTGGCTGTTTGTCACATGGGCTGCTGTATATCCAACTAGTTGAGAAACAAACATGACTGTGAGTACTGTAACAGTGACACAACAAAAAAAAGACTATTTATGAGATTGGTACGAAGCAAAACAAGTTACAACCAGCCACAGTCACCCCTACATGTACATATATAAGGCAAAAAATTATTTGTGATTGCGATCTGCAGATAAATCCATTTGCAATAATTGGCTTCAGAGGAGCAGTTGATAATTGAGGTTTCCGAAGCTGACAAGATGGGCACAGAGAAACAAATTGTTCTACCACACTTCTTGGAATACCATGATACAAACTCTGCAACTGAGCACAAGCAATACATATACAGTAACTGATACGTGGACGACATGACACCATACCTTTTCAAATGTCTTCTTGTACCCAGCATGCAACAGGTCCTTTTCGTGGAGCCTCACGAATGATTTCATAAAATTCTTCTACATGTGCTACTCTCCTGTTCTTGTCTAGAGCTGTATTGTCCTCCAAACCCTATAAATGACAGATTTGTCAGTGTCCTAGGCTAGCAGTTGTATATGTGCCTTGAATGCATGTTTAAATACCACAACTTATATTGTGCAATGAAATGCATGCGAATACACGCATCGACAGTCGCCTACCACCAACATTACTATCTGCTGTTTTGCTGGAACGACAAGAACATCGCAAGCTCCTAGACTAGGGATGTTCAAAATCTGGAAGCAACGTTTCTTTACGATAAAGCGCAAGTTCTTGTCAACTGACGATGGGTCTTTTATGGCGGCTTTAATTAATCTAGTCTCCAAAGTCTTTGAAAAAGACGCCACTGGTTTCCCTATTAGTGGAGGAAAACTTCTCGGAAAGAAAGATGCCAAATTCCTTCTCTCAAGCGTACATTTCCATTTCATAGCCAAAGGCCAAAAAGAACCAACGAAACACTCACAAGCAGAATTTCTAAAACGCCATGTGTGTGATAAAATTAATTGATCGGTTTTAAAGCCGGTCGACCGGCTTGGAAGCGGGTCAACCGGCTGTACATTGGGTCGACCGGCTTTAAAGCGGGTCAAAAGTTTTAAATCTTGTACAGCCCTCTAAAGAAGGCTTAGTTTTGCGTCTTGGTCGGGGTACGAGGCGAAACGAGCATGGTGACAATTTTATACGTGCGTTCAATGCGGGCTCCCTTCCATCCATTGTCCACAGCACGCCTGCCACCCTCACCTCCCCCTCCCATGACACTGAATTGGTTTAGCGTCGTTGTGCACACCTGCAAACAACCACAACCACATAGACCACATACAGCCACCAACACATACAACTTCCACCTCAACACATTCCAACCACATCCATGAACTTTCCACCAACAACACACACGAACACACAGAGCGGGGGCCAAACACATAATTAATTTAGCAGGGTGGGCCCACACACCTGCATGGAAAAAACCTCTGTGGGAAAAACCCAGTGGGAAAAATCCACACAGTAGGAAAATAACCAAAAAATAACCGCTCACAAACAACAAACACAACGTTCCGCCGCCACCTTCCTCCAGTGAAAAGACTTCATGATCTGCTCTCTGGCTAAGGAACCTCTTTTCCTGCTTCTTGCCTGCATTATGTGAAACATACAATCCTCCTGGGGAAAGTTCTCAGTGTGCACAAACGCTTAGACTGAATTGTTACGCCCCTTCCACCCTACATATACCCCCCACATGGCCACCACATGCTGTCTGACCAATCGCATTGGGAGGGAGCTTAGTTTCTGTCTAATTTTACTCCGTACAAACGACAGAAACGTATATCTCCCTCCCATCCATTGTCCACAGCATGCCTGCCACCCTCACCTCCCCCTTCCATGACACTGAATTGGTTTAGCGTCGTTGTGCACGCCTGCAAACAATCACAACCACATAGAGACACGAAGAACGGGCCCTAGTTAAATACCCAGACCTTTAGACACTTTCAAACGGCGCTCTAGAGAGTCTTTTACGTAACCATCCTTGGCTGATTCAGACTTCCGACGGCCATGCCTCTTGAAAAGTCTATTTTCCACACCGGCATTGGCTGCCGCTGTAGCACCCCCTGCCCGCAAACTATGCATGCCAAATAACGCTGGGTCAAAACCCAACTGTGCCACTTTTCTAATAAAAGCTCCCTCAATCTGGTGTAACTGAGGCCACCATTCTTGCGCAGATGCTCCCCACTCTTAGTGCTCACTATCCCACGAAATAGCTTTGCCTGGGATGTGTGGTCTACTTCGCCCATGCGACAGTAGCATTCCATCATGGCAACTGGGCATGTTACCTGCCCGGTGCGTGCAATAACTAGGGATGCTCCTTCCCTGTATTGATCTGTCTTAGTAGACTCAATCTTAACCACCATGCCCTCGGCATTAAAGGTTACATCAGAGCCTCTGAGCTTCAGCAGCTCATCACACCGCATGAACCCAGCATATGCTACCAAACATACTGCCAACAACCTGACCTCTGTCAGGGATGGAGCTGGCCCAGCAGCCTCCACCATGGCCTTCAACATATCAGCCATCACTGGTTCCTTCCGAACCTTAGGCTTGGCCAATATACGCCGTAACCCTTCTAAGGTAGCCTTAACTAAGGGTGACCCACTGAATGGCTGGAGCCCTGCTAACCCATGCAACCATGATAGCGCATTCACTGCCTCCTCTACTGCAGCTTTACTCTCTGTGGACTCACTGAGGTGCTGCATGTACAGCACCAGGTGAAGCTCGTGTACTGGAAAACTTGGCACTCCTTGCTGGGCTTCTGCCCACGTCTTTCATCTCTGAAATGCTCCGAGGTACTTTTTGGTGGTGCTATCTGCCCTGCTTCTCAGCACTGTTGCTGGGAGGGATTGTGCCAATCTCCTCAGCTCAGGGTCCTCTAGGTTGCCCAGCAATGGCCAAGCTCCTGCTGAGAACACACCTGTGTTGAAGAACAATTGGAAACGATAGATTAGAAGTGCACCATTCCTACAAAGCCCAGGTTGGCCTGCCAGCATCCGATGCTGGTGATCCAACCATCCAGGCTCACACAGTCGATCTCAGCGATCGACATAGCCATTCAGGCTCATACAGTCCATCTCGGTGATCGACATAGCCATCCAGGCTGCTCCCACAGTCGATCTCAGCGATCGACATAGCCATCCAGGCTCCCACAGTCAATCTCAGCAATCAACATAGCCATCCAGGCTCACACAGTCATTCTCGGCGATCGACATAGCAATCCAGGCTCACACAGTCATAGCCATCCAGGCATGCACACAGTGCTACCCATAACACATTGGGCGCTAACCGTTGAGGTCCGCATACCTCGCACTACCGCCCCCAAAATCTATACACACTGCCAACATAGCAGTATTGGGAAACTTCCCTTTAAACAACTGACCACCTGATCTACCAGGTCTGACCAACCACTCCGACAGTGGCACTGACCGTATGTCCACAATAAAAGGTGCCCGACCTTCACCTTCTGGCCACAGTAACGGCCAGAAGGGGGCTGATTCCCAACACGGAACTACTAGTGTCCCATGGGCTGTACATGTTTCCATATGCCTTATAACCCTTGGTACAAGGCTAGGGGGTGGACACCACCAGTTATTCTCCCCATGCCAGTCTACTGTAAATGCATCCACTGCCTCCGTTCCGGAAGATGCAAAACGTGAGTTGAACCGCACAAGTTGTGTGTTATATGATGATGCAAATCTGTCCACAGAATATGGTCCCCATAGTGCATTCAACATTGCAAACACCGCAGGGTCTAGCTGCCAATCATCATAGTCTACGACTGACATAGTCGGCAAGTTCATTCTTTTCCCTGGGTATCCATTCTGGCTCTAGCCGAATGTTGTACTGGATACAAGCTTTAAACACTTTTAAAGCCTCTAATTGTATGTGTGACTTAGCACTACCCACTTGCTAAATGCGCACCACATTTTGATTATCTGTGAACCAACGCACCCTCAAATTGCTCAGCTTGTGTGCCACGGCTTCTAGTACCCTCCCCACTGCCACTAACTCCCTCCACGTAGAGCTCTGCACAGCTTCGTCAGGTAACCAATTACCCTGCGCAACATGCATACCATGTTCTACCGTGTACCCACCATACCCAGTGTCACTAGCATCAGAGTAAACACATCTCACTGCTGCTGGGCTATGCCATATTGGTTGTGAATTAAACTGATCAAAACACTCAACCCAAAACCTCAATTCTTCCCCTGCATCTTGTGTGACGAGTAAAACGTCACACCAAGCTTGTCTAGATTCTAACAGGGCATACAATGCCCGCGTCCTGATCCTGGCTACTGGGCCCAATGCTAGACTCAGGGATATGATTCTGCCTATCAGGCTAGCAACCGTCTTAGCTAACAGGCTAGATGTGTCAACTGCCACCTTAAGGCTGTGCTGCAATGCCCTAACTTTTCCTTCTGGGACAGAAATACTCCCTTTACTCAAGTTCAAGTTGAACCCTAGCCAAACAAGCTCGTGAGTCGGCACCCATACTGACTTGGCCTCATTGCAAACCCAACCTGCCCTATCCAGGGTATCCCTGACCCATGCACTAGATGCTTTTGCACTGCTCTCATTCTGAGAGGAAACAATACCATCATCCAGATACACAATTGCTTTAATTCCTTTACTTCGCCATAAGCGGACTAAAGGACGCATGATCTTAGTGAAGACATATGGAGCAGATGATAAGCCAAATGGTAACACCACAAACGTGTAAGTAACCCCGCCCCATTCAAATCCAAGGTACTTACGATGCTGCTGGGCCACATCAACATGGTGTGATCCCGACTTAAGATCAAATGAAAACATCCACTCACCTTTCTCAAACATCGCCATTGCCACACGTATATCTTCGTACTTGAACTTTTGTTTCCAGAGGAATCCGTTAACATGTCTCAGATTCACCACCAGACGCTTCTTGCCCACCCCATTCATGACTACAGATAATGGGCTACACACTACAGGTGGCTCTTTTGCCTCCTCGATATATCCTCCTTTTTGTAACTCACTCACTGCCCCATTAACAAATTCCCTCTCTAGCAGCGCTGTACGCTGATTAGGCCGAGAATATGGTGTAGGCAACGAATAAAAGGGGAGTATATACCCATTTCTAACTGTATCTAACACCCATGGAGGTGCATGCAGCACCTGTTCCCAATACTGTACACAATTGCCCAATCTTCCCCTCACAGAAAATGTACCCGCATCACCCTCTTGCACCTCCCAATACCTGCCATGCCCTCCCTCACCTTCACCAGCAACAATATCAGGTGTTAATTCCTTCGTACATTCCCCACCACTGTGCTTCACATTCTTACCCCTCTCACATATGCTCTCACCAGCCATGAGTTCCTCACTAACATTGGGCAAAGGATACGGCACACTGGCCAATGCCTTAGGGCACTCCCTACGGAAATGCCCCAGCTCCCCACAGTGGAAGCCACCTCCAGAGGGTTTCGGCGCCATCGGTTTAGGAGCCATGGGGGGTTTCACCGGTGCAAAAGCCATCAGTGGCTCCGTACTAGGCCGCAACCCACCCTTCTTGGCAGCCTCCTCCCTCGTCTTACTTTCCTTCAACTTCCTTTTCTTTGCCACTTTCTTCTCAGCCGCCCTCTCGGCCTTCTCCATCTTTCGCTCGTCTTCCGAGTTCGACTCCAGTGCATCGTCCTCGTACTCCTCTACGACTGCCCATCCGGAGTCCGACCGATCGGCGAATTTAATCATTTTCTGCCTGCGGGCAAGAAGTTTGATACCTTCTTCAAGATCTTCCTTCGCTCTAGCCAGATGGGCTGCCCCGCTCTCGTCCGCTGCCTTCACTCTCTCCATCCGCGCTGTTGCCGAAGCCACCTGTTCCGTCACCTTGTCGATGAAGGCGGACTGGATTTCGTTTCCCTTCTTCTTGAAGGTGTACGCCGGCTTCTTCCCCTTTGCGCTGATTCGTGCGGACTCGATTTGGCTCTCCCGCACCATCCGCGCCGTCTCGTCCTGGCCCTGCCTAACACTTTTCAATTCGTTCTGCATGGTCTGCAACCCAAGAAGTATACGCGAGACGACGTCCGTGCCCGATGTGCTGGCGCCTGACGAGCCCGCTGGAGTACCATTTCGTTGATCCATAGTACAGAAAGTTCTCAGTGTGCACAAACGCTTAGACTGAATTGTTACGCCCCTTCCACCCTCCCCCCCACGTGGCCACCACGTGCTATCTGACCAATCACATTGGGAGGAAGCTTAGTTTCTGTCTAATTTAACTCCGTACAAACGACAGAAACGTATATTCCATGTAATGTTAATAATCCTTGATCCGAGTGAATGGTTGCAGTAATCTTGTGCCTCCCGCGTCGTAGTCTCGTACCCAGACTCATTACGTAATCATTATCGCATAATGGCGTTATACATTATGCGATAATGATTACGTAATGAGTCTGGGAACGGCGTCGCGGGGTGGCAGCACTCAAAACGGCGCCTCGCATCATCATCTAGCCGTGCAATAAAGCTTACGTAATTTGCTACTAAAATCTGCATTGTGCATATGAATATACGCCATACGATTGTGTACAGGGACATGTATGCAATAATGCAAGCGTGTGTACAAGTGTGAGTTCATGTACTATATGTGTGAGCTGAAAGTTGTGTGAGGGAAATCATTGCAATCTTAGCTGAGTGGGCGTGGCAGAAATAAGACAATCACACTCACGATCCTGTACAGTACACTTGCATACACCAGTTATGCATGTGGCAAACAATCAACCAGTCTTATGTAAAATGACATACCCATATTTACTATACAGGTTAGGAGGAATGCAATATTGCCCATTTGCCAAGCCCTCCACAATAAACTTGAATGGATAAATACGTTTCTTGACAGCAAAAACGTACAGACCTTCAAACATATGTTTTTTTCAAATGCATGTATTTCTTCTGTTTGGAGACAGCTTGTGACGCAACTCTTCATTTTAATTGCAAACTCGATAGCACGCTCGGGAATTAGCCTTCACTGTTCTCTTCTGCATGATGATTTGTTATCGTCTCTCTTTTGGAGGTAGTTAGCTCATTAGTTAAATCTCTTTTTTCTATTAGGTGACAACTTTTCTAGCCAAAATATTGAAATTGCGTTAGGAACATGAAATAAATTTGGTGCAGGTTGGCATATTTTTACTTCCTAAACAATATCACTGATGTAGATCGTTAAGGAAGGTCCTCTGTATTATTACATGTATAATGAGAACATATGGCAGTGATTTTATATCACTTGTCTCTTTTCCTTATTTATGCAGCGAACTACATCTACCGAAATGGTCAATGTGAATAGCAGTGATCAAGAACAAATGGTATGCAATGATATTTAAGCCAATTGCATAATTATAATTCCAAAAATCCATGACAATAATATTTACACTAACATTACCAGTGTAGTAAGTTGGAATGAAACAGCCCAATTCACGTTTTTGGTCATTAGACAGCAGAAAAGGTATCAGAATTAGTGATATGCAAATTAGTATGCAAACTACAAGTACTTTGTGTGTAGGATGAATACTAGTGGTGGGAGAAAGGGATGAAATTAAAGAAATTTGAATTTAATAACATGAATAAATGAGTGATATTCGTTTAAAGAAAATTATTGTTGTTGCAAATTACTTTCAGAAGCTGAAAGACCTTGTATTGAAAGGTAATGCTACTGAATTGGAAGCACAGCTTACAAAGGATAATATTAGTACAAGAGATGAGGTAAGCAGTTTTATAATAGAGCAATACAGGCATATTTTTTACCTAACTAACTGCATTAGTTTAATCAGCATTGCTTTGGATGTACTGATTACTTAGTTCATACTTGCAATTCCCTATGCATTTAGATGTGGTTTTCGTGCACTCCTAAGTTTGTATACATAATTATGCTAATTAATTAAAAAGATAGGGTCTGACAAAAATGTTCTTGATTATGAGAGGGCCATACAAATAGAGAAACAGCACAGACCTATGAGTAAAATGAGTTGGCCTCGGGAGTTGTATCAACTACACTAAGGAAAGCATGAGGATGGTCCAGCTGCTGGGCCACTGTAATAATAATTATACAAATAATGAGAAGTACACATACTAAAGAAAGATATATACTACAAAAGCATATCATAGTTTGTTATATAATGTTTAATCTCCAGCACATGGTCCTTATTTAAGGACACTAATGATGATGCACTTCTCTTCAGTATATTTCCATGGAGAAATGACATCACTTCTTTTATTTAAGCTTAGAATACAATAACACATTAATACAAGTTGTTATAGTAATTTCAATTATTAGATTGACAAAGTACTACAATTTTATGTTTTCTGATAGCTAGATGATTGAGCCTTACTTTTGTTATTACCCATTGCGAATCAGACATAGTATTAAAAAGGTATGAAGTTCTATGAAATATAAATACCTGTTGGATCCTATAAATATTTATGACCTCAGTGGTGCATTGGAATTATCAGCGTCAACTTGTGAAGCAAAAAATCTGTAATTCTTTGATACAGATTTGCAATTTAGATGATATTAACTCTTGTTTGCCTTCAGTTTCCCTACAAGGACTTCACGTATGACTGAGATAATAATTCATTTATCATTTGACCAAAGTCAATTGTCTATCAATTGCGATTATAGCCATGGAGCTCATTTCATTGTTAACATTGCCCTTGTTTAAGGACCAACGCCCTTTAATAAGAACATTTGAACATTAAAAAATAACTGATGCTGCATTTCCTTGTGCACAGCATGCAATGTGAAGGTCAGGAAAGTGGTTCTGATGTCATATTGCAGTCAGAATTACATACAAATGATATCATGGTATTACGATACATAAATGTAAATATGTACCATTATTGTTGTCATTCTCTTCATGGTGTATGCATGCCTTATAAATGCTTGACATCAATTCAGCTCACGTCTGCACTATATGCACATCTGAATGATCACTGGACAGAATATGCAAAATATGACTCCTGATATGGGCTTACAAATCAAAATGTTTCTCTTTACATGTTGCAAATCTAAATTATGTATGCTAAGACCACACTACATATCAATTTTGGGGTATAGATTTTATGGCTTTGATAATAATCTTCTAAACCAGCTCTACCTCTAATTTTCATTGATTGTTTCTTTTAGGATGGTCTTTCTCTACTGCACCTTGCTGTGATTCACAACCACCCAGACATTGTGATACTCCTTAAACAAAAAGGAATCAATGTGAATATAATGGACAAGGTGAAATGGTTTCTGATAGTCCAATGTGATACACAGAATTCGAATTCATCTTGCTATAGACAATGGTTATGTGTGAAATTTGTAATACATTTCTAATCTCACAGAAAAAATCAACAGCTTTACATTTAGCGGCTCGAAGTGGGAGTGCAGTTTGCCTGGACAAACTTCTGTTAATGGATGAAGTTGAGAAGATGCAAGAGGATGAAGTTAGTACTAGCAATATTAAAACCTTTATGGTTTTAAATTTGCATGGATTAGAATGTGTTACTTGTTTTATGTAATTGTTATTACTGTATGCACGAGCATTGCAGATTCATATTTCATTCTGAGAAAAAATATCACATATCAGTTTTTATTTCATTCACCTTTGTGCGTGTGGCAGGTTAATGTATCATACATGTATTGTTCTGTATTGTTCTCTGACAATTTTCGTTAGCTTATGTTTTCCCCTATTCATGTGTCGAATGCATTATATGAACTCTCTATATATTTGTTTCTTTAAACAAATTGTTGTATGCCATGCCCACTTTCTATGCTAGTTGCACTCTGTCCTCATGTCAAATGTCATTCATAAATGTCACAACCATGTATCTGAATGTTATATTTACATTAGATTGGCAACATGGCAATCCATGAAGCTGTACTGCATTGTCGGCTTGCTTGTTTGAAAATCTTCAATAAACGTTCATTTGATTTCTGCACTCCAGGAGAGGTACTGTAATTGATTTAACCAGATGTTATGCTTTCATGCTACAATTCTTTTTACTATACCCTATTTGATACCCATTATATGTGTAGCTGTAGCCAGGTCACTGTCGTATCTTGCTCAGTATCTTGCTCAGTACTGGATATCGTTGTGTGGCTTGTCCCAACTGGTCATGTCACAAGTGTATTAGTGGACGTTACTATATATGTGTGCACACTAGGGAGACCAAGAATTCAAACAAAAGAATTGGAGTTACCTAGCTACAGCTGTAGTGATATGTGCTTATTGGTTATGTTTTTGTGATGTATAATAAGCATGAATAGGACCCAATTGTAACAATACATGCAGCGGTGTCACACACCCAAGTTTTGAGTGAAGGCCTGTGGCGCTACCGAGTCAAAACACAAAACAAAACATGACAGCCTACCAGGTAGCTTCACTGTTTAGCCATTCAGACATGTGGCCACAGTAGATTTACCATTTCGAGCATTTGTGTTACGCATATGAAATCTACAAGAAAGACTAGGTGAACCATGTGTTACACAATGGGGAACGAGGGGGCCCAGCATTTTAGCCCTCAGAAATTTATACGAAGAAATAGGATACTGTGAAAACAGGTTTGAACATACTATATTTAACCAGTACAAACAGGATAAAGGGAAACCATTGGACAAATTTTATTACTGACCTTTACCATCAAGCAGAACACTGTTGCTATGGAGGCTTACATGGCAAATTAGTAGGAGACAGAATTGTGGTTGGCATATTGACCATGTCAGTCAGAGAAGTCCCAGGCAGTCATGCAGTTGCAGTTACTATGCAGACATGAAGTTCATATGCAACCAAAACCCCATGTGGAGCCCCTGTAAGTTAGTGGAAAAGCAAATCTGAGCCATTCTTGAAGCAAACTGCCAATCCAAGAAGCAGTTTTTTGTGTGCAAAAGTTCTTTCACACAATCAGGATAGCTGTTTAGCAAATGAGGTGACATACTACAACTGTGGATAAATGGGTTATTTGACATTCTACAATGAATTAGAGATATCCAAGAGTAATCTGCAGTTGATCAAAACAGGACAAAGGAGTTGTCTTTGGTACTATTGACAATGGGGTACTAAGCAAACAAGACCCCTGGAAGGTAAAGATTTTTCTCAACAATGGACATCCCGATCAGAATATACAGCCATATTTCATCCAGCAGAAAGTTACTGAATTGTGCAGACTTTAAAAGGCTACATGCTAAAGCGTTTGTCATGGGAAAACTGATATACAAGAAAAGGAACTTAATGCAGGGGTATACACTGTGCCTGGGGTATATGTCCCCTTACTAGGACAGCAATTCCCTTAAACATTTACACCGCATCAAAGTAGTCAAGGCAGATCTCAGAAAGGTTGCATCAGTATCCAAGCTATTTGATGAAGTGGAAAGTTGGTGGAAAGATGGTTCACAACATATCTAGAACCAGGATTGCGCGCATATCTCCCTTTCATTCCTTCCATAGGTCAAGGCAGAACTAGATCAGATGGAACAGATAGGGGTGATTGATTTCTTGTGTTCACAAGCCCACAACATGGTGTGCAGATTGGAAGTGGTCCTTAGCACATGTGTACATCTCACTAAATTAAGTGAGAGTGTTTGCAGAGAATGGCACCCTCTTCAAGTAGTGAAGCAGATCTGGTTCAGCTTACAGCTGTAAAATAGTTTACTGGATGCAACTACAGTTTTTGGAAAAGTCCACTGTCATATGCTTTACTACATTTACTACCCCATTTGGTTGATTAGTTTTTATCAACATCCCTTTGGCATTGCATGTACTTTAGCTTCAGAACCTTTTCACAAAATCAGTAAGGAGGATAGTATTTTTTGTATCATTGAGATAAGACAGTTTGGACAAATTACACATTGAATGTTAGGGTATTAATAAATTTGTCAACTGGTGTGGTGGCCAAGACTGTCTAATAAGTTAGAAGAGCTAGTCAAGAGTTGTCACAAGTAGCGGCAAAGAGCAAGTACAGAATGTGGAGCTTCTTATTTCAGCATCACTTCCCAATCTACCTTGGCAGAAAATTGCCTTGGATATTTTCGGGTCAAAAAGTCAAATTCATGCAAATCATCGTGAACGAGATACTATAGACTAGGATGGTGAAGTGGGTTATAGAGTAAATAGATACTGATATGGAATTTCAAATGGGAATAATGGAGGATACCCTGTGTATGCCTAAGTACAATAGTGGTAGTGCTAACTATGCCAATTCAATGATGGATGTCATTCCTAGCTCATTCCACATATAGCGATGTGTATAACAATATCATACCTGGATTTTCATAAAAGCTAAAGTTTCTTCTAACAGGATATGGTAATGATACTGACATATAATCTTTATAATGTGTACGTAAATGTGATAATTTTCTTTCATACTTTTTTTTTATTATTAAACCTTTCATTCCTATTTTAAAATCATTTCTGTTATTGCACTGTAGGATGGAAATTCACCAATTCATCTTGCTGCAAAAATTGGTTGGCTGGACGGTTTAGAGTATATGTTGAGAGACGGTCGCACCAATGTGGATACAACACTTAATCACGTAAGTTTTTTAAAAGCTAAGGGTAGTTCCTTATAGTCTCAACATGTGATGTTTTGTTCAACATGGTGGATGGAAGAGGTGGTGTATTTTAAAACAGCAGTCCTCCACTACAATAAATGTTGATCTATGGATAGTATTTATAGTTATGTGCATGGGGTTATGAATAATGTATCTATGAGCAGTACTATAATGTTGCTGGATAATATAACAGGCATCGATTGGTCGTTCGCACTTCGCAGTCCAGAAAAATCTTCTTTGGGGGTGATGGAAAGAAGTAGGGGGATTAAAAATTCTTAGATGTCCATCATCTAAGTTCTTAAAGTGATAAAAGAAAGGGAGGCCCCTAAAACCCTCAATATCTCTCTGACCATTAAGAATTCAGTAATGAAACTAAAATGATTCTTAATCAGCTCAATGACCTGCATATAATGGTGTTTTTTTTTCATGCTCTTAGAAGTTATAAACTTGAGCATAAGAAGCAAGCAGATGATAATTAATTGAATATTATAATTTGGTAATGAGTGGTAATGGATCATGCATCAAGAATGTGAATTGTAGGTTGGGAGAATAGAACCTACAATAATGGTGTAAATGGAGCAGGAAATGAGCAGCTTCTTTGCACACTAACTACACACTGTATCTCCATAACAAATGAAGTAAACAATTAACAAACAGAGCAACAGAACAGTTCTACACATGCACCGAATATAAAGCAATTTGAGCCCTCCTGCCTAAAGCAGTGATGAACCTCATGAGATATTGGCCATATAATTTAGTACAGGGTACCCATAATTTCTAGAGTAGTTAGTTATAGGCTAATTGCATAATAGCAGTCCCAGTTATTTTAACTCCGTCATCGTTGATATGGTCGAAGGTCGGTCGACGTCCGATCGTATCGATGACTCTTCGCTGCGTTCATCCAACGATCGCTGCGAATGATGGATGACCGCTGCAATCACAACATCGTCATGTTGAAAGCAAAATGTCAAATTTTGGAAGGTTTGGCGTTCCATAAATTGAAGAGAGGGAGGTGGAGAATGCCTTTAGGGCAATGGTTACATTCAGAATCAGTACCCAACTATATTCTGTGCAACTCTAGCTACCAATCTCTTCCTCGTTAATTGTGTGACCCTGGCCTAGCATGAAGATGTTGATTGGTGTTTGCCTTCATGCGTATTCATGTCAAATCCCAAATAACGATAACCAAGCTTACTTGTCTAAGTTGTCTGAAGATATGGTTGCATGATTTCAATCATATAACTTAATGGTAGACAGAGCAAGACTAATATTATGTGTTTGTGTTCTTTTAGAAAGGTCATTTCCCTTTGTCCAGCAAGTAAATATGATTATAGTTTTAGTCACGCATATTCTTTTCTTTTTTTTGTGAGGCTGCACATCCAAAGTGAGCTATATAGCCATAGGGTTAGAAAGAACGTTAACGTGGAGGTGATCGATACTGGGATTGGTAGAATGGACGTTGTGTGCACATGTGCTCTATTCCATACACACTGTCATTTTCACACGCTGTCATTCTTTTTACACCCCATTGCTCTGCATCAATCCAATTGTACCCGCCTCCCTTGACTTACATATAAAGGTATTAGGAATGCATTCCAGTCTTGCAAGGACCCCATTGTAGTGCAACATTTTGGGGTGTGTGTGACATTTTTGGGGATATCCATCCTCCTTGGAATTCTGTAAGAACAGTACTTCACATTATGTTTTCAAGCGAAAAATTACAATAAAGGATGAATTGTTTATCCCTTGGGCATTTGATGATACTGTAATAACCCCCATCTCAGCAAGAAGTGACCAGGTAAGAAAGACAATCATATGACAAAAGGTACAGCATTTACAGTGTATATACATAATTCAGGCACCAGCTTGGAACACTACATTGCTCCCTCCTTATATGGATCTGTCCACACATCCGTTAGAGAAATCAAATCCCCATAACAATCAGGAGGTTTTGTTTTCCTTGAAGATTGTCGAAGGCCCGCTGGTGTAAGAGGTTGGTGGGTCACAGGTGGTGGTGTAGGGAGATCGGCAATTGGTGGTTGGTCGGTCTCCACTGTTTCTTGTGGGATGATGGCTGCCCTCACAGTGAATTCCACTTCTTCCTCTTCATTTTCCTCTACAGTGTCCCCAATGTGTTGCATCTGCTCTTCCTCATTCACAATCCTCTCAGCAACTGGTACATTACCTACAGGTGCTGGCTTGAGACGATTGAAATGTACAACACATTTACGTTGTGGGCTAGCACAATCCACAATACAATGCACATTTGGTGTAATAACCTTAGCCGCCCTATAAGGCCCCTGCCATGGTTTATGCAATTTTCAAGACTTGCCTCTTGGCACTGCTGGGTCACACCACCGATAATACATATCTTTTTGACAGGCCTGTTTTTGTACACGCTTGCTCACAGTCTGGTAGGATCTTTGAAGACAACCCTTGAGTACTTTGGTATACTGAGTAACTGAATCATATGATGTAACAGGTAGTGAATAGAGAACGTATTCAGGAAGAGGGGGAACATAAGCTGGAATGGTGTGGTTCCAGTAATTTCTTGAACACTTATTCTATATGCCAGAAGTAGAGTTGAGAGAGAAAGGTCCCAGTCATGTTCATCACCCACTGCAGTGCTGAGCATCTCCAGTAAGGTCCTATTAAATTTCTCCATAAGTCCATCAGATGAGACTGAGGATGGTAGGGCGTTGTTCTTGTGTTTGTGACTCCAAAGAGATAGCATATCTCTTGCATCCTTTTGCATCAAAATTTTTCCCTTGATCTGTAAGGATCGAATCAGACACACCAAACCGGCAGATAAATTCACTGACCAACACCTTAGCTATTGACAATGCCTCCATATCTGGTAATGGATATGTGTCAGGAACCTACCCTTCGCACATCAGGTGTGAATTGCTATGATAGCAGGCCATTTAAGCTTATAAAGATTCAGTATTGGGGGGGGGGTCTTTTTGAGACTGTTGTCAATTGTATCCTAGTGTAGTAGTGCTGATCATAATTTTAAGTGCTATCTGCAGTCCGATCGTGCACAAGGTCTGCGCGAAGCGTATACATCCTTTCCAATATGCCTCTTTCCATTTTGTGAAGTAGTCACCAACCACCAGTACATAGCGATTATCACAAGGTGTTTCAGGTAGGGGACCCATTATATCCATCGCTATCCTTTCCAAAGGGCAACTTGCATGTCTGACTTAAAGAGGTGCTTTATTTCTTGGAGGGGACATTCTGGAATTACATGCAATACAGTTAGATCACCACTTCATAACATCACTTTTCTGTCCAGGCCAATAAAACTGCCTACGAATGTTCTCCAAGGTTTTTCTAACCCCCATATGACCCCCTGTTTGCGAATCATGCAACCCATCCATGATCCCTGGTATGTGTGCGGGAGGGATAACTAACTGCAAGTATCGATCTTGATCACGTCCTGGGATGTACTCCCACTGTCTGTAGAGAATGCCATCTTTCGACAATTGATTTTTGCACTGAGTCCTAAGGGATTGGAGTCGCCAAGTTGAATCCTTTGGAAATTGTTGAGGTACCAAATCGCACTGCAACCAGTTAATAACTTGCTCTAGGTCCCTATCTGCTCTCTAGAAGTCTGCAACCTCTTGGTTGGTCCAAGCTTGCAACAAGGAGATCTTGCATACTGGAAACATGTAATCAGTCTCCAATTCTACCTCCAAACCACATTGTCGGCACTGTCCACAAGAAAGTGAGTCAGCATTACAATGCTGCTTACCAGGGCGATGTATGACTTCATACTGGAACTCTGCCATGGTCTCCAACCATCGAGCCACATGGCCTTCAGGCTCTTTAAAATTTGTGAATCCAGCGTAGAAAATTATGGTCTGTTCTCAAAAGAAACTTCCTGCCATATAAGTAGGCCTAAAATGGTCAGACCCTCACACCAATGCAAGCATCTCTCTGCAGGTAGCACAGTATCATTTTTCAGTGTGTGTGTGTGTGTGTGTGTGTGTGTGTGTGTGTGTGTGTGTGTGTGTGTGTGTGTGTGTGTGTGTGTGTGTGTGTGTGTGTGTGTGTGTGTGTGTGTGTGTGTGTGTGTGTGTGTGTGTGTGTGTGTGTGTGTGTGAGTGTTCTACTTGCATAAGCTATTATATGCTCCTTACCATTGATGATTTGTGAAAGGACAACCCCAAACTCTCTCCACTAGCATCAGCATTGAGGACAAAAGACTTATTAAAATCTGGCAGCAGGAGGAGGGGGGCAGAAATGAGCATTTTTTTTTAGCTCAAAGAATGCTTCTGTAGGTACATTAAGTGGTCCATTGCCAGGTTTTTCCTTTGTGTGGTACAGCATGCATAGGGCAGCCATGTGCATAATTTTTAATGAATCACCTATATGATGCAAGACCCAAGAAAGATGATAACTCATTAGAGGTTGTTTGAATAAGCCAGTTGGACACACATTTTACTTTCCCTGGATCTGTTTCAATGCACTTAGCTGATATTGCATGCCCAAGATACTGTACACTTGTCTGCATACCTTAAGTCCAGCCCACCTCAATCTAGAAAAAACCCTTAACAATTTCAAATGCTGTTCAACAGTTTTGCTAAATATGATTATATACACTAACAGATTGTCCAATATAGACCACTTAATACCCGCTCCATTAATCTTCGGACGGTTGCTGGGACATTACATAAGCCGAATGGCATGACCTGAAACTGATATAACCCATAAGGTGTTGTAAATGCAGTTTTTTCCTTACTTTTGGGGTCCATTACCACTTGCCAATACCCACTGAAAACTTTTCTTTTTTCTTAACAAGAACCACAGGCGATGCCCAAGGACTGTCGCTACATTCTGTTATCCCTCTGAATAATATGCCATTAACTATCTCACTGACTTCTTTGTGTTGATGAAATGGTAGTCTTCGTGCAGGTTGACAAATTGGTTGGTTATCTCCAGTGTCAATTGAATGGAAGTTCGTCCAACGTCATCATCTGATTTTGAAATGACATCTTCAAACTCCTGCAGTAATGCCACTCCCAGCTGGAAAGGTATTCTGTAGTATATTGACAAGCCAGCTGCAATGCTTCGATTAGTGTCTCTGGTCTTTCACGCCATAGTCTTAGCTGAACGGTAGAGGAACGAATACCGCGAATTAATTGGTCCCTTACGAGTTTGTTCAACTGTTCTGTCGGCCAGTCTGGATAGGCTTTATCGGCCAAGGCGCGAATTCGGTGTCCCCGTGTACTCTAGCAGGCGCTCTTCGGACGCTGCTGAAATTTAAACTGCCATTTCAGGTCGTTACCCTCCGGGTTGTACATGTATTGATACTTATACCGCGCGCTATATTCAGAGCTTCCGTCAAATCTTTGTTGTGTCACTAAGCGAAATGGTTAGTCATCTAGAACCTCACTAGACCACTGGTCTTCTGGTAAATTTTTACCTGACGCGCATAGAGCTCGAATCTCTTGCGCCACAGAACAAGATCCGTTCCTGCTGAAAAACGGGATGTGTGTCGTAAACTCATTCTTAGTACTTACGCCTGTCCCGATAGTAGGCTGCGGGAGTGGCTGGTAGTAGCAGGTGCTTGCACCTGGGCTACCTTAGTCAATCATACATGTATACAGCATTTATATGCACATATATGCACATGCACACAATATCAAAAGGTCAGACATCCATCACGTGTTTCAGGTGCCAGCTTGGAACACTACAATTTCATTGTGCAGGAGTTTCCCCAGTTGTGCCCACAACCCTAATTATATTTTTATTGATAAAAATGTAAAACGTGTTGTTAAAATTTGTAGAAAGCTATGCTGATATCGATGCCTTCCATCTTCCAGGATGCATACCATGGTACAGAAATACTACAGATAACAAGTACCATTCATAGAATAGTGACATTTCCCCTAAGTATGTGCACAAAGTGGAGGCCCATGCAGACGTAAATATACTACCAATTGTCGTACTGCTATCAGGACTGCCAATGATAGGCAATGGTACATCTTTTATAGAATAGAAACTGAAGACTTGATTTGTCCATATAACCACCCACAGAATACAATTTTAAAAAGTACTCCCACCGAAGAGCAAGGGGGCCTATAGAGTAGCATTGTTTGTCACACTATATTCATAGCATTTTTTTATTTTTAAAAAGGTAGCAGCAGAAGTGTGAAGATAAGCCTTAATTCTAGAATGTCATCATCATAAGTTCAACCTACCCCTAGATTGTACTAGCTCATTGATTCAGAAATGCTTACTGGTAAGGGTGCCACAGATGCACATGATTCCTATACTGTACAGTCTCTTAATTCTAGATGTTAATACTTGATTGACACTTTTGATATGCTTAGGGTTTTTACTTAACTTTGACACTTTGTGAATACCAAACTTTGTCCCATGAGTACATGTCTAGCTGCTCATGGGCTGAGGAGAGTTGCTCTGGCCCCTCATAATTCTTAGATATTCCGCATACTCAAATCATGGCCCTGCTCTTCTGTTTATGAGACTGCTGCATTTGGAGCTGTGACTGGAATAGATCTCTTGTCTGTGTGCATGTGTGTCTGTGCATTATTACCAATGAAGTATAGCACCCTTGTGCTCTGTTTCACTTTTTCATTTCAAAAATAGACCACTTTCATTGCTACTTCACTCAGGATACAATTACATCTGATTATCATGGTTAATGCATATATACATCTTGGTAGTTATAAGAAATGTCACAATGGATTGAATGGCTACCAGGCATCAGCAATGCTCTCGATCTTGCATTATCAGATATGCTCTACCTAGAACGAGAGTCCGGTATAAACAATAGCTAAAGTATAGTACATGATCCATAAAATGGGCAAAAAATAGAAAACAGTTTTTCAAAACTGGACATAAGTACATTTGTAGTCTTTAAGCAAGTATAGGAATACAATCATTTTGAGATGTTTGCTTCATAAAGTACGCAGTAATTCTGCTTCTACAAGGACTAGTAACAACCTTTTTACAAGGGGTCCTTTTAATATGGACAGTCATATATATTTTAGCTTACAATATTCTTCGTTCTGTTGTACCAGTAATTACAGTTGTACATGTATATTTTATCATCCATCCAACTATCTTTTCTATCTCCTCAATTATATTCAATTTAATTAATATCCACCTCACACTTGCACACTTAATACAATGAGATGTCACATCATACTGTCATTCTGTTTGTAATTGTGATTTGTGAGCAAAATGGAATAAATAATCATTCATTTTCTATGTATTATCTTATTACCATGTCAATGTTTGCCTTCAAGTTTTCCAATGCTAATTAAAAATCCTTAGTCAAGGCACTTCAAGATTATTTATTCTTTCAGGGTGGACAGTGTGCCTTACATCTGGCTGCTCATTATAAACGTGTTCAGATTGTGGACTTTCTGATACAAAGAAAATGTGATGTTAATGTCAAGGACAAAGTAAGACAAAAGCGTTTATTATGTACCTTTATTATTGCCATAGACTGCCATAAGTATATAAAAACTTGACATTAGTACCATATATTAATTACTTGCATTTTATTGTATATCTTTTTTTATTGTAGATAATTCTTATTTATGCTTCAACAGTTTTAATACCGGTTCCATGAGAAAAGGTGTACATTTGTTTGGAAACGAAATTCAAACTAATCAGATACATACATCTCAAAAGCAATTGCACATTTTGATACTCTAACCACTGCTAAAACGTATGCTGGAATTTGTTTTAAGATTTGGGTCATTTTGGCTATGCCACTTTCAGGCATGCCCAATCAATCCCTTCCTTTTGTTGTATTTTAAGGCTAAAAGTGTACATCTTTTCTAGGCAATCTTCACGCACAGTTTTAATCTGAATCTCATTCCTACTGCAATATATTTATTTTTGTCCTTAAAAGCAATCAAAAACCCGATCTATAGCAAATATCCATATTGGATCCATAACAATGTGCAAATGCAATAACAGCAGAATGTGGTGATGTGGTCATACAGAACAGGAAAACCATGTAGGGAAGAGGTAATAGAATTAGAAGAGTGTGAAGAGTACTATGATGAACATTCTGAGCCAGCTGGTTATCTTCAAGAGCATGACTGTGAAGAAGAGACCAGACAGAGTATAAAGATGATGATCATGAGGAATGTAAGATTATGGATATGAATAAAATCATAAAAGTGCCTATTGCCATGAAGATCATATGAAGATGGAGATGATCTTGAAGTGATGATTATGAATGTGAAGATGATGATTGCAAAGAATGTACTTAGGAGTGTGAGGACCATGAGGAAGTGTATGACAAAGGGTGTGAGCATGGCAATAATGAGGAGATAGTAGAAAGATGTTGCATGCACATGAGTGGAATCCACATCAAACCAGCAAGTTAGTACCAGTGTGAGTGTGCA
This sequence comes from Ephydatia muelleri, assembly GCA_013339895.1. Lineage (NCBI taxonomy): Eukaryota > Metazoa > Porifera > Demospongiae > Spongillida > Spongillidae > Ephydatia > Ephydatia muelleri. Next base: position 9,352,472 of record JABACO010000003.1, on the reverse strand, counting down.
AGACAATAGTGTGGAAAGTAGTGGAGAATGGATGCAACTGCACGTCATTGATTTTATTCTTCTCGATGATGAAAAGAGCACCACATTAATTGCTGCATCAAACATTCAGGCTGGACTCCAAGCACCCACATGTCATTTTTCAAGTGAAATGCCAAGAGAAGTCACAATAATGTTCATAAACCAAATTGTTACTGCATGTGAAATGAGCTTTATTGCATATTATCACAATGAAGCAGCTCATAAAGATGTTTGTGATTCTCATTTGCACACCAGCAATCAGAGCTGAATTGTACATTATGAGAAAATTGTCCGCTTCAGCTTTAGGTGACTTAAGTCATAAGAATACCAATTAATCTCATCAGCAGACTGCATGTCAGACATTTGGTCTTTTAGACCAGACACTATTATGACGTGAACTCCTTCGAATCCTTTTTTAGCCCTGTTTATTGCAGTATTAGTATTTTTGGCACATTTTATGCTTTGTGCGATTGCAAGTTGTGTGTAGCTTAGAATCGTTAGCAAAACCAGAGCCTAAAGAAGTCAAGAAATACATGTAAGAAATATTTGATAAAGCAAATACAAGAATATCAATCGTTGGCTTAGTCAAGTTTTCCCGCAACAGGTTACAAGGTACAATAGCAGTCAATTTTGTTTCAGCACTTATGTAATCAATGTTTCGCACAATAATGTATGCTGTGAATCAATGTTGTGAAATTAGTAGTGCTTAATTATGATGCTGATACTCTACCAAGATTTTGAAGTTGGCGACATAATGAATAATAAATCAGCACTGTACCAGACGCAAAACACCATTGTCAGAAGCTTGTCTTCAGCCCAAACACTATAGCAAAGTGTTAGGCCATATGTAGCATCAAACAAAATTCTTTATGGATACCTGTTTACAACAATGAGTATACTTTGCAGGAGTACAAATGGCATCTATGCACAATTCACCACCATGTGTGCCTTTAAAGGCTCCACACAAGGTCAAGGTACTGTGTCTGAAGGGATATTTCGCGTACAAGAAAGAGGGGGTTACGGATAGGCCCTACATATACATGTTGGTTTAAAGAAATCAGTCTAACTTAAGATAGGTGCAATTTCCTTTTCAATAAAAAATGCGTTATGATCACAGAGATGTAGCACCTTAGGCACCATGTGAGTTATTCATGCATTTAGTTTTAGAAAGTAAAATTATATGAAAGTACATTTCCAGGCCCAACTTACACCATTACATGAAGCTGCAAAATATGGTTGTGCTGACTGTCTTCAAAGACTCATTGGTGTCGTAGCTGATGTGAACTGTCGTACTAAGGTGAGTACGCAGCTTCTAGAATGGCGATAATTTCATTTGATGCAACAAGTACATGAATCTGGTAGGTGTAGAATTTAGGCTTGGAATGAGATCAAATTTTTTGAATATTTAGTATGAACTATTGCTGGATGACATTTCGATGTGCATGATGGGCCACATCAAACTCTTTTCACTATGGACATCTGATATTTTAATATTAAATTGCATTATGCATTTCTTGCAGCATGGAAACACACCACTGCATCGAGCTGTGGTCAGTAGTCAGAAGGACGTAATTGAGAAGTTGCTCCTTTGTACTGACATTGATGTGAATTCTACTAATGATGTAAGTTGCACTAATTTAAAAACTGATAGCTTCGTAACTCATAACATCACAAATAGAAATCAAATTGTTGTATGTGACTGAAGTGATTGTAAGCAAACCTTGCTGTTATATATATACTGTATTTATGTGACCACAAACATAGGTAAGAAGTAGATCTATCCTGCATTTCCTTTCCATTGACAAACTACAAATATCTTCAGTTTTGATAGTAGGTTTGCATTAATTGCTTCAAACACTAATCACCAAGAATCAAAAATAACATTTGAAAAGAAATGTTTAGCTGCCGATCCAGACACATAAGAATTAGCCCTGTGGTCATATATGTTCAATTGCTATTGTATCAGCAATCCTACTTTCATAAAATATGTCTACGTAACTTACTTGGAATTCACCTTCTTTGCTGATTGCAGCATGATGTATTTTTCCACTTGCAGAATGGGAATACACCACTAATCCTGGCAGCTCTTCATGGATTTTATCAAATCACAGAGATCCTTTTGAGACATTCAAACACACGTATTGACACAACAAATAATGTGAGGGTTTAGGGCAATGTTTTATATGAACCAATTTGCTATGCCATTGCAAGGACAAAGAATTATTGTTTATGTTCAGTAATAATTATGCTCTTTTATTGCAATAATAAACTACATTTGAAATTCCACAATGGTATGTATTATTTAATTCGGCTGACAAATCGTTACACACAGCAATGGCTTCATCATTATTGCACATGCATTTTTCTTGTAACTCTTCCTCTAAAAAATATGCATTTTTTTTTAATAGTTTGGATTTGATGCACTTCATTATGCTACTATCGGAGACTTCACCGAAATAGTCAACCTTCTGCAATCTCAACACAAATCCATCAGTTCCAAAACCAGTGTAAGAAAATAAATAATTTGTTTCAATTTGTAAAGAACAAAGCACATAGAAAGTAAGGTAGCATTAATTTTATTGTGATAATATACTGTTGCAGTGAAATGAATGGGGAGTTAGAAAACTTCATGACCTGAGGGGTACTTAGGTATTGAATGGTTTGTGGTAATTGTTTGATAGAGGGTGCATGTGCAACAGAAGCAATGACAGAAAGGTTTATTTATTTTTCATTCATAATAGCGCTTGGTGTCATCAGCAGTTATGTTACGGTAATTAATTACGCAAACCGTTCTGGTTGGGAAGTACAATTTACTCTTTCATAGAGCAAATCCAATTAGGGCCGTATTGTACTAAAAAACCTTTCTGTGCTGCAAGAATTTCATGAGCAGTTAAGATTAGTCTATTAACTCTTTCACTGGCAAATGTGCAACTTTATTCGTTCAAACCACTAACATTTTTGTACACAATAATACATTGTTCAAATAAAAAAGTCTTTTTTGCTCATGAAATTCTTGCAGCACAGAAAGGTTTTTTTAGTAAAACATGGCCCAGATTGGTTTTGCTCTATGAAAGAGTAAATTGTACATCCCAACCAGAACGGTTTGTGCAAGCTGAAACACAGTTCAATTACCATAAAATAACTGCTGATGACACCAAGCACTATTATGTGCCCATGGTCGTAGACCAAACAGCAGCAATGCATTTGTCATACCTTATCAAGTATCAACATTATTAGAAAAGAAAACGGGGGAGGGTGATCCCAAGAAGGGCCAGCATCTCATATATCTCATATATCAAAAACGAGGGTTTGAAGTTGCCTAGCATGTGAAAATGTATGATGTAGTACTGAGACCAAACCTGAGTTGCCCACCTACTAACTAATTTCCAGTAAGGTTGACAGCATTAGTCCATGGCATCATTTTAAAATCATCCAGCTCCTGGGACAGCCTCTTTACAAATCATACCGAAAGAAATGGTTTAGATTTTACCTTTATCTATATAGACAGCATATTGCTGGCTAGCAAGGATTCTGGGATGCACAAAATTAACATATAAGCCTACTGTTCCAGCAACAACATGAGTAGTTCTTAACCTCTTACGAAGTCAGATGGCTTGACATTGTTGATTTTCCTGGACCATTACTCACAATGGAATTGTGCCACTACCTGACACAGTGGCCATCACTGGTACAACCAACCAGTGATGGTCAATCGCTTACATGAATAAGTGGGAATAGCACATTTTTCATCTCAAGCAGCTGTGCTGAGGATGTTGCCACTCTTTATAAATGTATTCGAACCTGACCATTATTAAATTTAGCATCATGCAATTTAAAAAAATGCATAGAACAATTGCACTGTAGCAAATTTCTTTTATGCATCATATCATTAATCATTTCATCCACATGATCACTTATATCTAAGTCAAATTTTTTCATATGTATCTGTATTTAGTATTATTGAGTCTACTAATGTAAATTATTGTCCATTAAAACACCAAGAGCATAATAAGTGTAGGTCAGTGGCAAATTTTTGTGAGCTCTATGCTGTTACTGTAGTGTGAGCGTAAATAATGTAGGATACAATACTAATTTCAATCAAGGTAAATGGTCTAAAATGATATTTATTTACAATTACTGTACAGTACATCTGCTGTCATATACTTAGTCTAATACAGAGTTCACCTCTTGGATGACAATGTCTGAATCTGCAGGATTCAAAGGCTGGGTGTGAGAATGTGATCAAATTTGATGAGGTCGATACGGCAACAACAGCAATGGGCCCTACGAACAAAGTAAGTCCAAAAGCGTTCTCTCTTCAAGTAAGAATGATTATAATCAGCACTTTTTAGAAAATTCAAGATATTGAATGTACTTGTGCATGTGTTTTGAGTGTGTTATGGGCACAATGCAAAACGTGTGTCATGTACACTGCATTCGTTGCACTGGAATGCTCTCCTCAAACTGTGGTTTAATTTTAAAAACCACCAACCTCTCAAAACGTGCTTTGCAATGCAGGTTTTCATGATGGAGTAACCTACACATGTTTTTTCCCCGTTATCCCATGCCATTGATATCAGTTTCTGTATCCAAAACACCTTGTCTCAAAGATAATTAAGTTTTCCAATTTCAGTTAGTTAAATTTTCTACTTACTTTTTTGTGTGCCTTTTTCAGTGTTTAATTAGTTCTTGCCTATGATTCCAGAGTCAATGAATAGTATCTTGCATATTATGTATTGACATTGTTTACTACTGGAGTGTACAAAGGTATACATTTTAACATTGGACTAAACAATTAGTTGTACTTCTCTACTGCGCATTTTCAAAAGAGCAGTCAGTAATTGTTTTGTAATATTACAGAATATCTAAATTCACAAACTTACATGTGCTACGTTTTCAACGTTTATGGATTTGTGCACTTTAGTTCATTGTATGAAAAACAAGACATTTTATACACAGTTATTTTAATGCATTGAAATCCTTGGGATATATGGTATATTGGGCAGCATTAGAAATTATTTAACATTTGCAGATATCTGTGACGCACAGTATTGCATATCAGTAATTGGACACCTGCAATGGCACATTCTTTCAACACATAATGGTGTATTAAATACAATCATTGACTATTTACAGTGTATTTGCATGTGGTTATGGTTATCCATACTCTATATTTAGAACATAGCATTAAATTAGCAACAGATGTGCAACTGTCATCAATGGTATTATTTGAAGATTACAGGAACTCGTCTGCATATGGCTGTTCTGAGTGAAAATGAACAGGAATTGAAAGGACTAATTCAAATGGGTGCCAATGTTAATGAAAAAGATGAGGTAAATGTTTCGAGATAAGTTCTCATAATGAAGGTAGGGTTGGGAGAGGTGAAACAAAATGAAAGATGACCTCTTTCTAGAGCTCATCATTAGCATTCCAAACTTTTGCAAGGTACATTGAAGGATGCATTTTTAAAAACCTTAAGAGGTCCTCTCCCTATCATACACTTGACTTATATGTAATAATTATATATGGGACAGTTATCGAGAAAAAATCCATCACGGATATATTATTTAAAAGTTACAAACATGCATCGCGTTTGAATCGCTATAACTTCCGAACGATTAAGGCTATCGGCTTCCTATTTTTAACACTTCACTACACCATTTTCCTGTGTGAATGTATACTTTAGTGTCTTGCACTAGTACAGTGCCTACGTTACGAGGTCCGATACCCCATGTGGTACAAAACCACTATAACTTCAGGTAGGAGCATTCAAATTCGGTGTATAGGTAGAGGGGTCCTGTCGCTATTGATATGTTCTGTTCGTTAATCTTTACTTTATCCGTCACGGAGATACAGCTGTGCAAATTTAATGCACATTTTCAGGTCGATTCGCACGATTATTGCATGCAACCCGCGTTCCGTTCTCCCATTCCACAATACATTTCGATAACTACTTTGTTCCACCCATTCTCTGGCCTTAAACTAAGGTAGCCTCTCGGCTAGTCGGTTGCAACTATTTCTGCCTCACCCAGGCATGGAGATTATGTAGGTAAATTAAGAGAACAAAGATAAGGACTTCTCACTTCACAAGACGATCTTACGAAATGAACGGATGGACCCGTGGACCCAGGGAATTCCAATGGTTACAGTAATCTTGCTCCTCCCATGGCAGTATTCAACACGGCGCGCGTAAGACTACTTGCTACGCACTCGCATAATCCTCTAGTCGTGTATAAAGCTTTCCAATTTGCCATAATCCTTGCTAAATTTCTCGTCTTATTCCTGCCTCGCCCACTCGGCTACGATTGCGATGATTTCGGGTTGTTATTTCACACATAGTGCATGAACACGCATGCGCTCGTGCTGGCTCACACTTGTGCACACGCTTGCATTGTTGCACACATGGACTTGTACATCATCGTAATGGCATACTCTCTCATACACTCAAGCACACAGTACACTTGCACATACCAGATGGTTATACATGTATGTGGCATACAATAAACTTGTCTGGTAATGATGGTACACACACTCACAACCATTGTGACATGCACACGCATTTTATTAAATTGCTGTTGTGCATGTTTGTACAGGCCACTTATTTGATGTACCTACTCTCTGTGTATTGTTGCACGTATCCTCAGATCAAGTATTTCTCTTGACAACTACTCTTTGTGCATGTTGATTTCCCATATAACTTGTCCTTCATACTTGACATAGAGCTCTCATTTGAGACCGTGCATAGGTACATGTAGCTAAGCCTTACGTAAGTGATGAACATATATAGTATTATTATGTACCTATGCACAGTCTCAAGTGAGGGCTCTACGTCAAGTATGAAGGAGCAGTTATATGGGAATTCAAAGTGCACAAAGAGTATTTGTCAAAACGAATACTTGTACAGAGGATAAATGCAACAATATACAGTAAAGAAATAACAACCCGAAATCATTACAATCGGGGCGGGACAGGAATAAGAAGAGAATTTTAGCAAGGATTACGGCAAATTGGAAAGCTTTATACACGACTAGAGGATTATGCGAGTGCGTAGCAAATAGCCTTACGCGCGCCGTGTTGAATATTGCCGTGGGAGGCGCAAATTTTCTGTAACCATTGGGCCTATCCGTTTATTTGGTACGATCGTCTTGCGAAGTGAGAAGTCCTCTTCTTTTTAATCTACTCCATGCTAGGGTGAGGTAAAGATAGTTGCAAACGGCTAGCCGAGAGTCTACATATAGCTTAGTTATGGGTTGAGAATGGGCGGAACAAAGAAGTTATCGAAATTTATTGTGAAATGGGAGCAATAATAGACCCTTCCCTTTAAAGAACTCCGGACGTGACATCACTCATTAACGTATACTTAACCCAATTCGTGAAGTACGTTGATTAGTGATGTCACGTCCGGAGTTCTTCTTAAAGGGAAGGGTCTATTGCGCGAATCGAGCTGGAAATGTACATTAAATTTGCACAGCTGTATCTCTGTGACGGATAAAGTAAAGATTAACGAACAGAACACATCAATAGCGACAGGACCCCTCTACCTATACACCGAATTTTTTACGATTTGAAATACTCCTACCTGAAGTTATAGTGGTTTTGTACCCCACGGACCTCGTAACGTTGGCACTGTGCTAATATAAGACACCAAAGTATGTATTCACATAGGGAAATGGTATGAAGTGTTAAAATAGAGAGCCGATAGCCTTAACCGTTCAGAAGTTATAGCAAATCAAACGCGATGCATTTATATAATATGAGACAGTTTCCGCGAAAATTGCCCCACGGTTAAAATGTTATAAAAATGCATCGCGTTTGAATCTCTATAACTTCCCAACGGATACCGCAATCGACTTCTAATTTTCAACGCTTCATACTACACCATTTCACTATGAAGTGTTGAAAATAGGAAGTCGATAGCTATATCCGTTGAGAAGTATAGCGATTCAAACGCGATGCATTTTTATAACATTTTAACCGTGGGGCAATTTTCGCGGAAACTGTCCCATATATATCCGTGATTCAATTTTCTCGGATACTGTCCCATATGTAAATTAGCATATTCACCTTGCTGTCAGTTTTAAAGGTGAAATCATTGACTAAGTTTTAAACTTATCATTGACCAAGACAACGTAGGAACAAAGTGTTCAGTCTTTCATGAATGCTCATAACGTGTATTACTACATTTACTATGTACTTTTAACATTTCAGTATTCACATATAATATGTGGTCTTTAACAATCATTTGAAATTATTTTATGTGTCATTTGTCCAGAATGGACAAACACCCCTGCACATTGCTGCAAGGAAAAGCCTGAATTGCCTGAAACTTCTACTTGAGGCTGATAAAATTGATGTGAATGAAACAAATAAGGTTAGTTGGTATTTAGCTACATCTTGCTCAATGTACTTCATTTTCCTCTATCCAGGATAATCAAACTCCATTACATATTGCAGCAAAGCATGGTCTAATAAGTTGTTTGTCATATCTGCTAGACGCAAAAAAAATACAATTGGATGTAAAAGACAAGGTATTAATTTTTTAGCACCTGCAACATTTACCATAAATTACATGTACATCACATACATTTAAATGTATGTGATAAATCATAACATATGAATAATGCAACTTCCCTGATTAGTTTGAATATAATTAGGTGCACACATCATTTACAAAACCATTAAAGCATAATAATAACAACCACACTATCCAGCATCATTTCTTCAATCATACATAAAACAAGGTCAACGTGGATTTAAAATAACATTTCACTGCAATGCAATTCTCTCACTCACTGTGTTCAACGGCTTACAATTTATTGACGGGACATATGTATCCATCACTGTTTCTAACATAAAACACTAAATCATCACCCATGTTGTGATGCCATATTCACTCAGGCTAAACAGATGATTGACAATACGAAACGTTCAATTTAATGTTTACCCTCCAACTCACAGTCCTTAATTAAGGACGCTATTGATAATGCCTTCTATTGAGTATATTTCCATGAAAAAATAAAATTAAGAGAAATTCATTTCATTTTGATAATGTACCTACATCACTTCTTGTATTTCAGCTTTAGAATATAAAAACGCATTTACATAAGTTATGTTTTAGTAATTTAAATAATATGCACTTGGGACACGTTTCTAATATACGCATGATTTTCATATACATTATTGACGGAATTATGATTGACAAAGTACCACTTTTTTTTCTGAACGCTAGATGATTGAGCTTACTTTAGTTGTTATACGTTGCGAATCAGACATATTATTACAGAGGCATAACACTTTGAAGCTATAGCTATATCATTCTTTGAAAAAATTACATGAAATATTAATACCTGTTAGATCCAAGAAATTACTCTTGTCAACTTGCAAAGCAAGAAATCTGGCAATTCGTTGCTACTGATGGTGCCATTCAGATGATATTAACTCTTATACTTGTTGGCCTACAGATTCCCGATAAGGGCATGACAGATGACTGAGATATTTGTGACCAAGGTCGACATTTTATCAATAGTAATTACAGCCATAGAGCTCAATTCATTGTTCTTAGATTTCGACATCGCCCTTATTTAAGGACCAACACCCTTAAAAATAAGGATGTTCGGAGATTAAAAATTAAACAGCGATAATGATGATGATGGTGATGTATTGAGTGGGCGCAATACATTTATAAGTTTTCTGACGGACTACGGCATGTCATTATAAGTTTCGCCATTCTACCGTGGGCGTTTGATGAACTTCGGGGCACCAACAAAACAAGCACTGTTTATTCGTTTTGCCGCTTCTCAGTTTAACTACAGATCTATATTTTGCCACTTTGATGTTAATTTTTGCTGCCTACAGGTTCGTTTACATCCAAACGTCTGACTCTCGAATATGAGCAAAGGGTGATTAGTCCCTTGCTGGAAAATTTCAACTAATTTACTTCAGCCGTAAGAAGTTGCTGTTGACACGTACACGCATTGTGCAATAAATAGTTCACTAATTGGATCATTTTCGCTCTGTAATTTTAAATTATAGTATGTGTAATTGAATTCCTCGACATTAATTGGTAGTGTTATGTAATCGCTGGACAGAATTGACTCAATTGAGTACAGCACTTAAGCGGTGATGTAATCCGGCCACAGCTGCGTATCTATAGGTCTGGCTATATGAAACGGTTAGCTGCTTTTTTTTTTTTCGATATCTTTGTTGCTCTTCGGCTCTCTTAAACATACCGAGTGTTGTTCTTTGTCTTGCTCACCTCTGAACGCCGCTCGTTTGGAACGTTTGTTTATCCGCTTGTGACGTCAAAATGTGCTTAGCCATACAACCGTTAATGAATATGTAGCTACTAAGTACATGTATACGCGTGGTGAAGTCATATTCGCGCAAAACGTGCAGCTGGGCAACCGTAAATGAATTGCACCTGCTTTACTTTACGAGGAGAATCGATTTCTGTGACTGGAAACAACATTTTTCTACCGCTTCTAACATGCATAGTAGATGTCAATAAGTTGATACAATACTTTCAGTTTGGTACAACAAAGTTACGTCCACGCATGGCATTCCCTTCATCGGCTGATGTTTTTGCATGTTGGTTTTATAAAAAGGCACGTTTGGACCTTTGGTTGACTTTATCGGTAGTACTCTTTCGATGGCATTCTAGTGCCACCCGGTATCACGTGAAGGCAAGTGCAAATGATAATAATAAAACAGTTTTGTTATAACCAAAAGGTAGCTCTGGATAATTATACTAAAGGCAGGTATGACTTATAGGATGAGGCGGACTCGACTATTAGCACTGAGCAATACTTGTGAGGGTTAGGGTTATCGTTAGGATAGGGGAACTAGGTCACCCGAACTTACTTCTGACCAGAGAGCCTTGTCTAACCTCGATGTTTCAGTCTTCCAGTGATGCACTCCTATGTGTTAGAAATGTTTTCATTTCTTCTGTGTTCTCTTTTACTGTTTCCTCCGGTACTTCTCTCAATTGCTGTATCATTGCATTATCATTTCCTCATCGGTATCTCTGTCAGCTTGCTGGACGTCTGGAACAGGATGTCGTTCCACCTAATCACGCATCTGGCTTTTGTTGTCATCTGCGGGAGTTCAGGTGGTGGGGTCATCCGCACATCATCTGAGTACATTTCCGACCTAAGTAGATAAAGTTATTGTGTATAATTTCAGTTAGTGTTTGAATTAACCCCTGGTTAAAATACGAACATCAGTTCAGTATTGAAAAAAAAGGTCTTTGAAAAATCTGGCAAGTATTATACTTTAACTGCATCATAAATGTTATGACCAAAACCAACAATTAATGCATGAATTCAGTTACGATGTGCAGAAAGCAGATAAAGTGTAAAGTTGTCCATTAAAATGTATCACCCAATATCATGTTCTAATAGAATGTGCCTTTTCAAATGAAATTTATATTTTATAGGAGAAAGTGCAATTAAAAAAAAATTATCGTCAAAAACTGTATGGTATGTTGTGCAAAAGCTTGTTACAACTCACAGTTTTGTGAATATATCATTGATCTATTATTACACCACATGAAACTAGTAAGTGTATATGGATATGTTATTTTGGCCTCTTGTATTTGTGATGCTAAGCAATATGTTCCTTAACTCGTTTAACAATTGCATAAATGCTTTTAAACTTTAGAATGGTTGCACAGCTTTGCATTTGGCTGCTCGGAGCGGAATTGCTGCCTGCGTGAAAAAACTTCTTTCATTTTCTACAATTAACAAAGAGGCAGAAAACGAGGTAAGTGGCACAGGAAATATGCATTTTTGCATGCATTATAGTACCAGTATATCACCCAGAAATTTACCGCATCACTGTTCGTTTGATAACGATAAGGGGCGCTTACTGTCTAGCTTCACAAAACAAAGCTTTTCCATTAACCGAAAGATTCAACCAAACAATTTAAAGATTTCACATATTGCACTTAGATTATTAAATTGTTATTACCAGAGGCTGGCTTCTTCACAATTTATGATACGAACATGTCTCACTTGTCTATACCAATATGCCATAGTTCCAGTATCAATTCGTTACAATGGGTGTTTTCTAATTGAAATGATGCGTGGAAAAGAAAATTTAAGCAGGATTGAAAGAGAAACCGTGTGTAGAAAGTGCAAATGTGGAACTCAGTTGCATAGACATCGCGTAATTATGTCACTATATATGCATATATGTTGCACGCGCGGTTGCGATGCTCATTTGAGCGCGCATTGTTCTCCAGACCCTATAGACTCTCTATGTTTAGCTACGATAATATGAAAAGGAAAGGCCAGTGTAGGTGATCTGTTTATCCGTGCGCTTCTGGGCTTGAATTCAGATTTTGCGTTCAGGACCCGTAAGTTCAAACAGCTTTTATTATGGCAACTAGGTAAAAATATATATATTCCTAGAATTACAGTATTGTCAGGTTTTGGCATCTGATGAGATTATATTAACCACTTAGCTACTTATCTTCTGTACAGTTCAAAAGGCTTAATATGCTTATGATATCAAGCATGATAATTAACAGTAATTCAGAAACATATTCGCTATCCATGATATGCATGTGTATTCCAGATCAATGAAACTCTAGATCGTATACTGTTTCATTTAGTTTACTAACACCACAGCTGAACTTCATTTCTTTGAACACTGGGATCTGATTAATTATAACGTTTATTGCATGCATATATGAACTTTTAATAATTTTACAATTGAGTTATAATGTTGCCAATTTCTAGTTGTCTGAGTATTCTGTGAAAAGTATGTGTTTGATAAATATCCTGTCCTCAATACAGCGATTCTACGCACTGAGAATTGGAATATCTGTCGTGTAGTTGAAAGGCTCTGAATTTTATATTAGCCATACAATATATATTTCTAATTTAATTTTAAAATGTATGTGCTAGCTAGGTCTCTTTTCGCGGAAACGATCCCATATAAATTATATATGCCGGCATGCATCAGCTGTTTCTTAAAATATATGGGACAGTTTCCGAGAAAATTGCAGCACTGATGTAGCAATATAAATACATTATTGTAATGTACACAAAGGAGTACATGAGTACAAGTACAATACAACTTATATTAACACACTTTATAATTCTACATTGTCTTTGATAGGTAGGCATCTACCCAGGATGGCCCACTGACATATAAAATATATAAGTTATAAAACAGCATGCATCGCGTTTGAATCGCTATAACTTCCTAACGGTTAAGACTATCGGCTTACTATTTTCAACACTTTATACTACACCATTTCTCTTTCACAAGCACGGTGCCGACGTTACGAGGTCCAATACCCGATGGGGTTCAAAACCCCCACAACTTCAGGCAGGAACATTCAAATCGCATGAATTTCGGTGTATAGGTAGAGGAGTCCTGTCGCTATTGTGTTCTGTTCGTTAATTTTTAATTTATCCGCCACAGAGATACAGCTGTGCAAACGTAATACACATTTCCAGCTCGATTCGCACAATTATTGCATGCAACCCACGTCCCGTTGTCCCATTCCACAATACATTTCGATAACTTCTTTGTTCCGCCCATCATCCACCCATTCTCCACCTTAAACTAAGCTAGCCTTTCGGCTAGCCATTTGCAACTACAGTACTTTTGCCTCACCCAGGCGGTGAGTTTATGTGGGTAGATTAAGAGTGAAGCACAATCAAGGATTCATTTAAATTGATTAATGGTGAGTTGTTTCAGCTCAAACCTTCTTTGGAGAATGTTTTTAAGTTGGCTTACTTGATTTGAAATTCATCACAAAGTATTCTACCGTAGAGAAATGATGTAGTATGAAGTGTAAAAATAGAACATTGATCACTGCACCACAGCATTTAGTATGCAGAGCTGTGCAGAGTCTGCATATCAACCATATGCAGATGGGTATCATTGAAGTGTTCATATGCAGACGTCTGCATATGAACACTTTAATGATACCCATCTGCATATGGCTGATATGCAGACTCTGCACAGCACTGCATACTAAATGCTGCGGCGCAGTGGATAGCAATTAATGTTCGGAAGATATAACGATTTTAACGCAAAGGATTTTTATAACATTTGGGATTGTTTCCGCGAACACGGATATATTATTAAAGTTATATAAATGCATTGCATTTGAATCGCTATAACTTCCGAAATGTTAACTCTATCGGCTCCAATTTAAACGCGTCATACTACGCCATTTCTATGTGTGAAAATATACTTTGGTGTCTTGCACAAGCATAGTGCATGTATCTTCAGTACAAGTATTCCTTTTGACAACTACTCTTTGTGTATGTTGAGTTCCCATATAACTGGTCCTTCATACTTCATACTGATTCATACTTTTTACATACAGCATATTGCCATTGGATTGGTCCTTTGCACATGACCCATAGGATTGATCCATAGATTGATCCGCTGCACACACATCATGACCCGATAAGATTGGTCCTGTAAAGGTACACATATAATGTACACTTGCCCAACACACTGTATCCACATGGCACTATGTTCTTAAGTTCCTATGCACTTACATTATATTTCTATGGCTGGTGTTGAAGCACATGATAACGCTCTTCTAGGCATAACACTTGCTCAACTCATCATTCTTTATGCCTTTCCAAATAAGCTGTACCACTTGCTGTGACCTCAGTTTCTTTTTGCCCACACAATGGTCAGCTCACACAGAATACGCCATGGTGCTGGGTTCACACACCCTAGTGTATCATGGAAGTGTATCAGTATAAATTGTGTGTAGAAATGAACCTTTATCATTCTGAACACAACACTTGCATTCACACATACACACCCACACATACACACATACACACATACACACATACACACATACACACATACACACATGCACACACAACACATATGCATTGTTACACATGTGGCAAAACATAACACTGTCTAATAATGATGGACACCCACATGCATACTCTTTGTGAATGTTGAGTTCCTACATGCATTCGATTCCTTTTAACTACTGTTGTTCATGTTTGTGCAGGCTTAACCAAGTTTTCTGTACTCCTTGTTTTTTTTTCCTATGCATTGTTGCATGTATTCTTGTTGCACATATCCTCTGTTAGTATTCTTTTTGACAACTACTCTATGTGCGTGTTGAGTTCCCATACAACTGGTCCTTCGTACATGACATAGAGCCCTCACTTGAGACTCTACATAGGTACATGTAGCTACATGCACTGTCCTATCGATTCATCCGTTCTACACACATCATGGCCCATAGGATTGGTTCTCTGATAGTGTCACCTACCAAACACATGGCAAAGAATAGCATTATGTTCACCGGTATTCAGGTGTACCAGTATACATTGTGTAAATGAACCTTTACCATTCTTGAACACAACACTTGCATTCAAACATACATACGCACACATACGCATATACACACCCACACATATACACATACACACATACACATGTATACACACACATGCACACACAACACGTATGCATTGTTACATATGTGATAAACTGTCTAATAATGATGGTACACCCACATGCAAACTATTTTGTGCATGTTGAGTTCCTGCATGGATTCTATTCTATTTACCTGCTGTTGTGCATGTTTGTGCAGGCCACTGAATTTATTGACCGAGTTGTCACATACACACATACACACAAATACTCTCCTAATGTCACGCATGCACTGATGCATACTAGAGATCTATTGGCTGTATCCTGCCATGAAGACAGTCAATGATACTTCTTTCAACCAGAAATGGAATAAGGAAATATTAGCATATTGAATCTGGAGATGCATGAATTAATTTATGAATGAAGCAATGCGATTTTTTCATCAAAAATGTTGTATTCAGATATTGTTCCTTGAGTAGATTCATTTCATTATTCCAGCCCTGCACCACTCTACCTGTAAAGAACAAAAGCCTCTTGCTTGCTAACCACTAGTACTCTGTTTTAGAGGACAGTCGTATAGAGAGACACGATGTGTATGTACAGAGGACCAGTCCTATGGTACACTACAGTATGCACGTTGCTACATGTATCTGTAATCATGTCTCGTGGCCTCATGCGCTGTTCAATGGATAATCAAAAATGCATGTGCAGAAAACACATTCAGTGAGACTGAAAATATGTGTGTGATCATCATTATTACATAAGTCTATCATTTTTTCCACATCTATAACAGTATGTAGGTATCTATGTGTGTAGTGCACCGCTATGCATGTGTTGTGCACAATAATATATGCAATAAGCTTTTCAACAGAATAGATTGATGCAATTAGAGTTTGTGCAGGTACATGTGCACGTGCAAACAAGTGCCTGAGCCAGCATGAGGGGGCTTGCTCATGTACACTGTACTCTGTGTGGGGTGAAAACAAGAGACAGTAGTTACTGCAAGCATTGCATACAATGGGCGAGGTTTAAAGAATGTTTAAAAGGGTTATGCCAAATCGGAAAGCTTTATTACATATTTTCACATAGGAAAAATGCCTGAAAACGGTAGTGTTATCCTTTGCTATAGGTATATGTGCTGCATGCAACTGTAATGTATGTACACGTAGGCCTAACAGAGAAACAATCCTATGGGGCACTACATGTATAGCTACTTGTACCGGTATTTGTACCTACGTAGAGTGTAGTCGTTTCGCAAGGGAGGGCTCTACGTTATATACAGATGACCAGTCAGATGAAAACTGAGATGTCAAAGGGAATCGTTTTACAGTGCTAGCGAAACACATGCAATGATAATAGAGAAACACAGAAATCCTCATTGGGTGGATAAATTGGGAATAAAATCAGTGGTCTCTTAAGCTCTTAAATTGAATAGGATGCAGGTGCTGAGAAAAATGTTCTGCGGGATGGCCCTTACACAGGTGCACCATCATTATTAGCGAGTGTTGTAATGTTTTTCCACACGTGTAACAGACCTAGTGCAAAAGTGTTGTGTGTGTGTGTGTGTATGTGTGTGTGTGTGTGTGTGTGTGTGTGTATGCAAGAATTGCATGCTCAAGTATGGCAAAGGTTCATTTACTGAATGCATACTACACATGCATATTGGTGTGTGAACCAGCATGAGGGCATGTTTATGTACTCTGTGTCAGCTGTGTGGGCAAATAGAGACTGACAGCGTGTGATACATAAACCACATAGCTTAGTTGGAGAGATAAAAAGATTGAAGTGGAGTTGAGCAGGGGTTATGCTAAATAGGAAAGCATTATTACAAGCCACATAGCTTAGTTAGTTAGGTTCATTTACGCAATGTGTACTGGTACACAGGCATAAAGGTGTGTGAACCAGCATCAGGGTGTGTTCATTTACCTGTGTGAGCCGAACATCAGTGGGGAAAAAGAAACTGAAGTCACTTAGTTGGAGAGGCATGCATATAAATAAAGTTAAGTTGAGCAAGCTTATGACAAATAGGAAAGCTTTACCACAGCTTCTCCAGCATGGCCACAGAAATGTAATGTGAGTGCGTAGGGACTTAAAGCCTTACTAGTGAACATAATGCTATTCTTTGCCATGTGTTTGGTAGGTGACACTATTAGAGAACCAATCCTATGGGCCATGATGTGTGTAGAACGGATGAATCGATAGGACAGTGCATGTAGCTACATGTACCTATGTAGAGTCTCAAGTGAGGGCTCTATGTCATGTACGAAGGACCAGTTGTATGGGAACTCAACACGCACATAGAGTAGTTGTCAAAAAGAATACTAACAGAGGATATGTGCAACAAGAATACATGCAACAATGCAGAGGGGAGTACAGAAAAATTGGTTAATAACATCAGTGACCTGCACAAACATGCACAACAGTAGTTAAAAGGAATCGAATGCATGTAGGAACTCAACATTCACAAAGAGTATGCATGTGGGTGTACCGTCATTATTAGACAGTGTTATGTTTTGCCACATGTGTAACAGTGCATAAGTGTTGTGTGTGTGTGTGTATGTGTGTATGTGTGAATGCAAGTGTTGTGTTCAGAATGATAAAGGTTCATTTCTACACACAATTTATACTGATACACTTGCATGATACACTTGCATAAGGGTGTGTGAATCCAGCATCACGGCATATTTTGTGTGAGCTGACCATTGTGCGGGCAAAAAGAAACTGAGGTCACAGCAAGTGGTACAGCTTAGTAGGAAAGGCATAAAGAATGATGAGTTGAGCAAGAGTTATGCCTAGGAAAGATATATCATGTGCTTCAACACTGGCCACAGAAATATAATGTGAGTGCATAGGAACTTAAAGCCTTACGCATGGTGTGCAGTGTGTTGGGCAACTGTACATTGTATGTACTTTTTGAGGACCAATCCTATCGGGTCATGATGTGTGTGCAACCGATCAATCTATGGACCAATCCTATGGGTCATGTGCAAAGGACCATTCCAATGGCAATATGCTGTTATGTACAAAGGACCAATCCTGTGGGGACATGACGCATGTTGCAAAAAACCTAGATAGTACATGTACAAATACATATATCTATGCTCCATCTCAAGTGAGGGCTCTTATGTCAAGTATGAAGGACCAGTTATATGGGAACTACATCCACAAAGAGTAGTTGTCAAAAGGAATACTTGTACAGAGGATACGTGCAACAATACACAGAGAGTCGGTACATCAAATCAGTGGCCTGTAAAAATTAACGTGCGCAACAACAGTTAAATGGAATAGAATGCATGTGCATGTCACAATGTTTGTTAGTGTGTGTACCATCATTACCATTGTATGCCACATACATTTGCAAGTGTAAGTACTGTGTACCTGAGAATATGCCATTAAGATTATGTACAGGTCCATGTGTGCAACAATGGAAGCGTGTGAGCCAGTGCGTATATATGTTCATGCACTATGTGTGCATGAGCTGAAAATTGTGTAAAGAAATAACAACCTGAAATCATTGCTGAGTGGGCGAGGCAGGAATAAGAGGAGAATTTTAGCATAGGATTATAGCAAATTAGAAAGCTTTATACACGACTAGAGGATTATGCGAGTGTGTAGCAAATAGCCATACGCGCGCCGTATTTAATACTGCCATGGAAGGATTGGAATTCCCTTCGTCCGTTAATTTGGTACGATCTTTTTGCGAAGTGAGAAGTACCCTTCTTTTTTTCTCTTAATCTACTCACATAAATTCACTGCCTGGGTGAGGCAAAAATAGTCTAGCCGAGAGGCTAGCTTAGTTTAAGGCGGAGAATGGGCGTAACGAAAAATTTACCGTAGAATGGATAACGGAACGCGGGTTGAATAATTGTGCGAATTGAGCTGGAAATGTGCATTAACTTTGCACAGCTGTATCTCCGTAATGAATAAAGTAAAAATTAACTGTAGCTATTTATTTGTTCAATCCATTATGGAGATACCGCTGTATGAAGTTAATGTACATTTTCCCGCTCGATTCCGCCAATATACATTGCAGTTTGCCAAAATCATTGGCACGAAACGACCGGGAAATTGTGCATTAACTTCGCACAGCTGTATCTCCCTAACCGATAAATTCAAAATGAACGAACAGACCAAATCAATAGAAACAGGGCCTCTACGTACGCACCGAATATGAAGCGATTTGAACGCTCCTACCTAAAGATGTAGACGTTTTAAACCTGATAAGTTATCGGACCTCGTATATAATAACGTCGGCACTATGATTCACCAAAATATGTTTAACATAGAGAAATCGTGTAGGACGATGTGTTCAAAATAGGAGTTGATAGCGTTAACAGTCCGTAAGTTATAGTTTTATGTCATAAACATAAATTCACAAGGGTCGAAATCTCGTAGAATGTTGTACATGTACATAAGTTCTTATTGCTTTTGTGTTACTACAGAATGGAAATATGGCAATTCATGAAGCTGTGTTAAAAAATCATAAGGCATGTTTGGAAGTCTTTCTGAATAGTGGCTTCGATTGCAATCATCCAAACAAGGTACAGTGGGGGAAGAAGTGGTTAACTATTGTGTATAGCAGAAGATGATAGTATCATTTAAATTTAAATGGGAAAATAAGAATAGTTTATCCTTCATCATTCAACTACATCGAATGTATACTACGTCGAATGTATCAATCCCTCTTACACTGCTTACATGCAAATGTGTTACTTGCATATCATCAGCTCGACATAGAAACCAATACTTGTGGTACTCACAGAAGCATTTGTTTACAGGGTGTAAGTAAGCATGTCATAATGAATTATACACCCTGAGCAGTTTTGTACATACATGTATGTATTTCATTAACCATTTGTCATGCAGACAGCAAGCAACCTCACTGGACTAACCATCCATATATAATATATATGTTACGGCCCAATTAAAAACCCGACCAGCTTTAAAGCCGGTCAGCTGCTTCAAACTCGGCCAACGTGTTAAAAACCGGTCGACCCAATTTCAAACCTACCGTAGTAAAGTACTAGAATTATGCCTGTAGTGTATTGACAAAACTTATATTCACGTAACAAAGACGATAGTAGTTCAATTAGTCCATCTACACAATAAAATCAATACGCATGCGCTAACAACATAACATTATTAATATTATTGTACTACACTCTTCCCCACCTACTATGAATAAGTCATTTCCATCCATAGCGATCCGGAGGTCTATGCACTCACTGAGGATAACGTCTTGGTCCTTGGTCTTTAACCTCAGGTATTTCTGCTCTTGTGACATCGTGATTGTCTGCAGCAACTTCATTGTCTCTCTTCCTCTACTGTTGCATCAACCACTGGTATCTCGTTTATCTTTTCTACCTCTGATGATGCACTGGAATCATCTGTTGGAAGAGGTGTAACTGTTCCATGCCAGTATGGACTATCACTGCAACCACGCATTTGATCCACTGAAATTGTAGGAGAAATTTGTATAACATACGACGTAGGTCCACTCTTCTGCTTCACTATTGCTGGCACCCATTTTGGTCCTTCCCTGAAGTTTCGCACCATTACCCGTTGCCCTACCATAAACTGTCTCAATGTGGCTGCTCCATCATGATTATCTTTCTGAAGAAACTGTTTCTTAGCCACAACAGATTCCAAGTCAGGTCTTAATAGATCCAATGCTACGCGTAAATGTCTTCCCATAAATAATTCACAAGGAGCCACAGCTTTGGTAGCATGTGGTGTCACTCAATAAGACAATAGAAAATGCATCAACTGGTCATGAAGGGACCTGCCCTTATTTTTATGCATGGCTTCTTTAAATGTTCTAACAAATCTCTCTGCTGCACCATTTGATGAAAGGTGGTAAGGGACTGTTAGAATGTGTCATACACCATTTGTGCGTAGAAACTCCTTAAACTCTTGCACTGTAAATTGCAGACCATTATCAGACAATAGTTGCTGTGGTATTCCATAGGATGCAAACAACCTGGTCAACTCCACCACAGTGGCCAAAGAGGTTGTGGTAGACATTGGAATAACCTCAGGCCATTTTGAGTGAGCATCCACAACAATAAAAAATGTTTTCCCTTAGAATGGCCCTGCAAAATCTACATGGATGCGTTCCCATAGTTTGGATGGCCACACCCAAGGGTGAAGAGGTGTCTTAGGTGGAGCACTTTTAGCCACCTGACACTGTGGACAAGAATTCACTAATTCTTCAATGTTAGAGTCCAGACCTGGCTACCACACATAACTTCTAGCCAACTTCTTCATGCGAACAATGCCTGGGTGTCCTTCATGTAGCTCCTTCAAAACTTGCTGCTGCAATTTGTTAGGTACAACAACTCTTACTCCCCACAGCAAACAGCCACACTCTACTGTCAGCTCACTACGTCGTGTCAAATACGGCTGTAATGTCATCGATTCCTCTGTGTGAACTACTGGCCATCCTTTCAAGGTAAAGTGCAACACTCTTGATAATTCAGGATCTGATCTTGTAGCTGAAGCAAGTTGTTTTGCAGTAACAGGCAATAGGTTAAGCTGACATACTGTAAAATCTGTGTTCTGCACTTCAAATGCAGATGGCTTCACCTGACTCAACGGAAGACGAGACAATCCATCAACATTGTTGTGATTCACTCCTGGCTTGTACACAATGGTATAACTGTATGCAGAGAGTAACAATGCCCAACGTTGCAAGCGCGCTGCTGCTATAGGACGCACACCTGTCTTTGACCCAAAAATCATTGTCAGTGGCTTATGATCAGTAACCAACTGAAAATTTCTTCCATACTTTTCTGCAACTGACAAGGACCGTGATGCATATGCAATGGATCTTTCTGAACCATCTTTCAAAATATGTGAAAGGACTGCTCCTACCCATATGCAGAAGCATCTCCAGCCAGACGAAGAGGTAAACTTGGGTCATAATGGCACAATACTGGGGCTGTTGCCAGTTGATCCTTTACACGCTGAAAAGCCACTTCACAGCTAGAAGTCCATTCCCATCTTGCATTCTTCTTTAATAGGGCATTCAATGGTTGCAAGGTCTCTGCCAATTTATGCATGAATTTCCCATAATAATGAACCAGCGCAAGGAATGAACGCAATTCTGCACTGTTATTAGGAGCTCTGGCTTTTATTACTGCCTCTACCTTGGAATCAGCTGTGCGTAATCCCTCTTTACTCACCACATGTCCCAGATACTCTACTGATTTTGCCCAAAATACACATTTTTCCTTACACAAATGAGTACCAGCTTCCCTCAATCTCTTCAGCACTTCCTCCAAGTTTGTCAGATGCTCCTTGTCTCCTTACACAAATGAGTACCAGCTTCCCTCAATCTCTTCAGCACTTCCTCCAAGTTTGTCAGATGCTCCTTGTCTGAACTACCAGAGATAAGAATATCATCCAAATAGCATACCTCACGTGAAATGCCTTGAAGTATCTCATCCATGATGTTACTGGTGCTGATGCAACACCAAATGGCAACCTTGAAAACTGATAGAGACCCTGATGAGTATTCACAGTAACAAACTCCTGAGATCCTTCCTCCAATGCTAGTTGCTGGTATGCTTGTCTAAGGTCCAATTTAGTAAATCTCAAGCTGCAAACAGATCATCTGGTTTTGGTAGTGGATATTTATCTACATCCAATACTGCATTCACTGTGACCTTAAAATCACCACAGTTACGAAGCCTTCCATCTTTCTTAGGAACCACAACAATAGGTGCTGCTCATGCACTGTGTGTTACCTTCCGCAAAATACCCAAAGTCTCCAATCGATCTAACTCTTTACCTACTGCATCCTTCAAAGCAAAAGGGATTGGTCTTGCTCTAAGAAAATGAGGAACAGCATTTGCCTTAACCCTTAACTTGGCCTGAAATCCCTTAATCTCACTCACATCCTCAACAAACACATCTTCATACTTCTGCAACACTGAATCTACAGATGATACACCAACACAACTCACCATCCCTATGCCAAGACTCATCCAATTCAAACGAAATGTACAAAGCCAGTCCCTACCAACCAAACTACGTCCATTCCCTTCTACCACATACAACCGTAACAGATGTTTATCATGTCCATACGTCACATTTAACTCTGCTTCCCCAATCACCTTCATAACTTCATTGGTATAGGTTTTTAAGGTAACATCAGGTTTACACAAAGGAACTTTTAGCTGCAGCTTCTCCCAAGTTTTACTGGACACTACTGATACAGCTGCCCCAGTGTCAACTTCCATACGTAACTTCACATCTTCAATTCTTACCCACACTGAATATGGGCTTGTACTATGAGCTCCTATTTTGTGAACAGGAAACTCCTCACACTCATCATCACTATCTTCTACTAATTCCTGTTCCTTGTCACTCTCATTAACCCATCTGGCATATCCTTTCCTACTCTGCTTGGTATCCTGTGTACTATTCTTACACATCCAAGCCATATGCCCTTTTTGCCCACAGCTATAACACTCCAATACACAATATCAAGACTTATCTTCTGAATGTGAAGTCTGTCCATACCTCCAACATAACTTCCTACGATTGGTTGGTCCTTTTCTCTGTCCATGAATTTCCTGAATCCCCACATCTGCCTGCACCAATCCTTCTTTTTTATTTCTCAGCAGCTTCCATACTACGAGCAATCTCAAAGGCTTTCTGTAGCGTTAAATCAGCCTCTGCTAGCAACCGTTTCTATATGGACTGATCTTTTAACCCACAGACAAAACAGTCCCTAAGAGCCTGACTCCAGAAAATCATCAAAAGCACAATGTAGAGCCAACTTACGAAGTTCCGCCTCAAACTCGGTGACGCTTTCTGACTCACATTGACTCCTACCATTAAACGCAAATCTTTCTACAATGATAAGCTTGAGTTCGTATTAAATGACGACGCAGAGCTTCACTCAACTCAGCAAACGAACACTCTGATGGTTTCTTGGGAGCTAGCATACCCCTCAACAATGAGTAACACTGACAGAAAAACTAGTCTCGTACCCAGACCCACCATGACGTAAGAGTTTATCGCTTACACTACTGTAAGCTATAAACTCTTACGTCATGGTGGGTCTGGGTACGAGACTACAGAAAAACAGCTACATGTATCCGCTTATCGTTCGCCACGTCATTTGCGTCCAAAAACAACTGAGTGCGCTCCAAATAGGAAGAGATCGTCGGCGAGAACTCTTCAATCCTTCCAAGTTTCGACATATCATCCCACCTTCATCGCCAAAATGTAGTGTATTGACAAAACTTATATTCACGTAATAAAGATGATAGAGAACACAAGTAGTTCAATTAGTCCATCTACACAATAAAATCAATACACATGTGCTAACAATATAACATTATTAATTTCATTATACTACAATGCCCCCCTCCGCCCCCAACAAAATGAAATGGCTCGTGTTTAAACGTGCGCATCTCTGTAACCGCGAATGTGTCCTTAACGTATTTAAGCAAATGGTACCGTACATGTTTATTAAAAAAGATACGCGGAAGCTTTCGCGATTACGAAGATACGGACGTTTAAACAGGTACCTTTTTTGTTGTGGGGGCGGATCGATGGGGGGGGGGGGGGGGGGCCTAATTCTTGTACTTCACGGTATATGCAAAACTGACAGGCTTTAAAGCCGGATTTAAACTTCGTTTTATTCATATATCTAAATCTCTAAAATCTAAATGCCTGTGGCCTTAATCACCTGCATTTGCCTGGCTTATGCGTCGGGGTTTGTTGTCTCAGTGGGGCGTGTGATGGGCTCTTTGTACAAGATTGCACGTGTTTAGCAAGGTAGCAAACTCCTTCTCTAGAGCTGATATCCATTATTTGATGGCCAAAGGGAAAAAAGTATGCCATATACTGTATCAAGCTATTCTTCACAAATACGCAACACGCACCGGCGAGTCTGAATAATTGACCGGTTTCAAAGCCGATCAACCGGCTATAAATCGGGTCGAGCGTCTTTAAAGCGGGTCAAAAGTTTTTAATCAGGCCGTAACATATATATTCTGTGCCCTAAATATAATGGTAGAGTGTTAATATTTTTATTTTTGCATGTTATAATGACATCAGAAAAAATATGAATCTACATCTCAATGTACATACATGTACAAATAAAAATTGCACTTATATTATAATAACATAATAATACACATTGCTTCAGTGATATAACTTTAACTTCTGTGCACTGCTAATCAACTAATTTCTTTGTTGCATCAAAGATTTGATATCCAGCACTAGATTGTGAAGACCGTACCCAAAATACAAAATGAATTACAATATTTTATCTATAGGAACTAGTTGTGAAGCGACATTTTTTTTATCTTATGCGCTCACATGATATGGTGTATACCAATGTTTCACATAATCTTAAACTTGCTATAGGGTTTTCAATAATGCTTTACTATTTTTGCTTTGTCTTGATACAATCCTCCAAAATTTGTGGTTTAGAATTATATAACAATATTGCATTGTGCTGCAAAACAAGGATGGAATGATGGAATCGAATGTATCATGAATACAGTCAAGATCAATGTGGATTCTATGAACAAGGTAAAGATTATTAATTGCACTCAAGTAACTAAACATTCTCTATGAGAAAGTTGGTGGCACATAGGATTTGAATAGTTGTGTAAAAAGCAAGGGAACAAGGTCGTAACAGAAGGCAAAATGTAATAGTCCTATATTTAGCACACAAACAACATATACCTACAAAGACACTTAATTTTGGACTAAATCATTTTCCCTTCTGATAAGACCTTTTTACCTTGCTTTTTATACCACTATTGCCTTCAAATCCTATATGCCACCAACTTTGTCATAGAGAATGTTTTTTGATACTTGTTTCATTGATATCCGATTATGGGTCTGGATACCAGACTTTATATTGATCCAGATGTGTTGATCGAATACTATAAGCATACATGTGGTGACTAGTGCCCATACACATTAGATTATATCATCACTAATAATAAATACCCTCGAGACTTTTGCATAAAGTGAAACTTCATACATTTCTACTTCTTCTGAGAGTCTCTTGTCAGATGCAGGATGCTTAAATATACATCAGTTGCTAACACAACCACTGATATATACAATGTAGCCTCGAGATTATTTGACCACGGAAGATCATGTAATATGCCGACTAATTCTGAAGCTATTGGTAAAATGTTCCTATCCTGAGTTTTGACTTAGTTAAGAACAAAACAACAACTACAAATAAATACTACAACAACAACAGCAAAAACAAAAACAACAAAGAGAAACATTTTGTAACCGGCTAGGAGTTTGGACAAGAGTATTGTTCTCCACAACCACACGGTTTTGTGGAAACACTAAACTGTTCATTTTTACTATGAAGCCCTCTTAGGGAATGTATAAACCACTCTGGATAATTCTATAATCAGAAACCTTGGGCCATGAGCAGTGATCCTCACACTGTGTTTCGTTCATGTTTGCCTTATCACTCCTGATAAACGCTTTCACAATAACCAACCATCTGCCTATAGGACCGATGTTTATAGGACCGTCGTAGTCAGTCCTATATTGGGATATGCCTAGGTCAGTCCTATATTAGGATATCCTCGGATATCTCCACTCAATGGTATAATTTACAATTTGAGGGTTGTGAAAGGCCAGTGCATAATTGACAGATATCGCATTGGGGGAGACACCTTGGTGTTGAATTGCCACTGCCTGCCAAAGGATGTAGTCAGCACAGCAAAAGCTTAAGAATGACAAGGATGTAATGAGCAGGATAAGAAAGAGAGTGAAAGCTTAAACCACAAAACTTCAGACTGACACTAGGCATCATTGGAACCACACTAACGTAGCACAATACATAGCACTATTTCACCTCCTCATCAAATCTCCTCAGAGGTTCTGAGACCAGGCTTGGTGAGATGACCCTTGCTATGTAGACCATTCTGCTGAAACTGTAAACCATGTGCAGTACACTGTAGTTATTTGTGAATTACTAGGCAACTGAATGCTCCCAATATTTGCATGACCTCTTAGACTTGACACCACTCATCATGACTCCAATACTAAGGTTGCATCAGAATATTGTGACCATGGTTCAGGTTTGCACGCATGGACAAGACCCTCTGGCTACCAATCTGGACCAGTTTATCTTGTGCAGCTATGGCTCTCTAGTGGGCATGCCAGTTGTTAATAGTGTGCAATGCAATAAACTTTCCTAGTTGTTATTTGTACCATGCTCTGCAGTACATGCACATAATCCCAGGTCTCTTGAAGAATGTTCAGTGGCCACCTGACTTTACACTCAAATGGCTAGCAATCCATGCTGACTAGCCTTGAGTTCAGTTAACCGTGCAAAAGGGCACAAATCTGCCAGGCCAACTATGGATAGGAGCTCACCTGACTCTGCGTGTACAGAATATTACTTTTAATTATTGTGCCTGTGTAATCTAAGCTATAAAAACCTCTTCACTAGCTAACTTTGTCAACTGCTGCAGCACCAAGATGGATAGAAATGAGAAAAGGAATTTTCATTTTATAATTCTCAACTCCAAGGTGTTAACAAGAACCACTGCCAGTTTTTTTAAACATCTACATACATGTATCTGATTTTTATATGTCACAATACGATCAATAATGACTTACAAAGTTTCAGATGAAGAGTTTTCTTACATTGAGATATCACATCTTTGAAAGAACTATATACAAGCCTAAGCGACATATGTGCATCTACTTGCATTATGTTGAAGTTGAGTTTAGAGCATATTCTTTAGTACTATGCCATAGGAACGTATATAATGCTTTACTGTAAAGGTGAACTTGATACTTTTACTATTGAATTTATCAATTTGACATAGCAAATAGAGCATGGTATTACAGCATTTTGGTTTTTTTTATAATTTCCTGGTACTTACTCAGTTTCTGTACAAATTTCAGTAGCCAAATAGCTTGGGTGTTTGTAATAGAGCATTCACAATCGTGTTGCTTTTTATACAACTACGCCTAGAAAGTACCAACTGCTATACCAAGATGAACTTTACAGCAGTCCTTCCTACCTCTAAGAGAGAGCTTTGCACTCACCCCTGTAGCCGTATGGGGCCACGTACTGTACTAATCCTGCCACATTTGGCACTACTCAAATGATGTGAAAGCCATTGATGATTGACGCACCTCAGGAAAAACAAACAAAAGGTACAGCAGTACTAGTATAATCCATTTCTTTCCATCTTGGTGTAAATCCTTCTTCAACATTGCAATGAGGATTCCATTAAACATCTCTACCAAACTGCTCTTTCTGTACTGTGGTACAGGCTTGTCTTGATTCAGTGGACCTTGATCAAACTGTAGCAGTTCTTTCAACAATTGGGACACAATGCTACTCATTGTGATTGGTCAGAAATCAAATAATAAATATCACAGTGAGCACACAATTACTGATGAGAATGTGAATACTGCAATACCTTGATATAGATGTGCATGTCAAGAAGAATGAGTGCTGTCCACTATCCGTGTTCATATCAATTTGTTACGAGTCAATACATAAATGAACTAATTATCACTATCTATCTAGACTTTGAATGAGGATATTGACATGCATTCTAACACACCTAAGCATGTCAATTTGTGTGACAATGGATGCATATCATTTTCTCATGTTGCTAGATATTACCATTTTGATCAAACTTAAAATGTGCACTCAGGCTGTAACTATCATTTATAATATATATGGTGTATCTGAATGGGGCAATGTTTTTGAACTGCTATCATTATTTATTTAAGTAATTTTCCTCAATTTACAATTAGTCAAGATACAATAAATTACATTATTCTGCAAAGTAAAGCAATTAAAATCAACAATTTAATAGCATGCTGTATTCATTTCATATAAAGCAGTAACTTGTGCATACATTTGATCTTCTCATGCAATTATCACACTGGTTTTGCTATAAAATTCAACCAACTAATCGAACTTCAACTTAAAAACCTCAGCAATTAAAAATATTGAGGTGAAAAAAGGTAATTGAATAGACATCAACAACCAGTTTGTGCTTAACTAGTCATTGGACTAATTAATAATAATAATTGAAATCAGTTTTTATGTTTTATTCGCATAAATAGTATAAAGCATTTACTTATGATTCAATTGAAATTGGGGCTTCTGATAGAGTTACATACTCAATTGAAATGTGTTTGCATTCAATATTATTTTTCTAGTCACTATATTATAAATCTGTTTGATAACTGAATTTAATTCTGTGTCATGCTAATTATACAATGTAATTCAAAAAATATTGCACTCATTCGGAAATAATCGGTATTGTATTTGATATCACACAAATAACATATCTAATTTTGCTATTTGCTCACTTCCAGGAAGGCCAGACAGCATTACATCTTGCTGCAGAGCATGGATATGACAAGTCTGTCGAATTTCTTTTATCTTCTAGTGCAAATGTCCATATTCAAAGCACCGTAAGTTTTATCTTATCAAAGAAAAATAAAGAGGGATAACTACCACTCTAAACCCCCCCCCCCCCCCCCCCCCCCCCCCCCCCCCCCCCATGGCATCTTAAAGCACTCATGGAACGGTCATAGAAATGGAAACAAAAAGTGATCAAGCAGGCCAAATATGAATACTTAATCAGGGGATAGTCCCAGATGCGACAGCATTCATAAAGCACACATATTTATAATGGAAGGTCAACTTTGGCTCACCCCTACGTTCATAGCTGATTTGCATGTGCAGGGGCATGTTACGCTATTGTTTTCAATAAGAAAGAAACATCTGAGCCTCAGCACCCATCGATGCACAAGTGCATGAACATGTCCAGTCAACCTAGATAATACTTCACTCTGCCACAGCATAGTGACTTGCGTACACACCAAAGCATGTTAATGGAATTTTTATATGCTAAAATTCATGGGTAATCATTATATTCACTTCAGGGTACTGTGTGTTAGAAAAAAAAAAATTAAACAATAACAAGTGTGTATGCATATATTGTATGCTGATATATTAAATTACATGCCTATCTTACTTTTTATGCACTTCAGGAAGGTCACACAGCATTACATCTTGCTGTACAGTGTGGGCATGAAAGTTGTGCCAAAATTCTTTTGGCAAAGGATGCAGATGTCAATCTTCAAAACAACGTAAGTTATGTTGTTGGAATTCTCTTTGAAGAGGCTACGTCATTTCATCACTACTGTTGCAAACCTCCACCTAAATTGAGGGGGTGAACCTGAAGAATTAGAAGACCATAGTTTATACAATAATAGTTGTAAAATAAAACAGTCCAAATTTAGCGTATACCATACAAGATGTATGGAGTTCCCACTATACATAGGATGTACAAGATACTCATTCACACTCAACACATAAGCAATGCACAAACTAAATAGAAAAATACAGATATGCAGGCATGCATTGTACGTGTTTCTTGCATGCAATCTAAAAACACCACTTAATTCATAGTGACTACTTTTATTGAGTGCAGTTTTATTAACTCTACATTTGGATTGTAATTCACTAACCATCAATGTGTCTGTGTCTAAAGGTAATATGGGGCTGAACATGTTAATTTTGTGATTCCCCCCTGCCGTGTATGCATGTTACCTTCATCATAGTGGTTATTTAACTTTTGCATCTTTTATGCATAAAGTAATTAGTTATGCATGCATATAGGCTTTAAGTGGAGCTTTGAACACTACCATCATAAAATACCAAATTTTCAATGCTCCAGGTATTGTTACGACATCCAGCTATATTATTATCCCCTTTTTATAAATGCCCCTTTTCTCCATGGAGGCACTAGTTCATGTACTTTAGAAGCTATAACTTTGTAATATCAGCATTTGAATAGTAATTGAATTTCGGTTGTATTTCTAGTCATCATCTACTTATATGAGCGAGCATGTCTAAAGAACAATTGTGTCACTTGGAAGCTATCCTCCGAATGTATACAGTTTAATACTGTATAAGGTTTACATTATCAGGCCCATAGCGAGACATTCGCCTGGGGGCATTATGGTGCAATAACGGTTCCAACTACAATCTTCTTGTCGTGTTCTTACAGAAACAGGATCTCACAAAATAGAAATAGGTTGGCGAATCACACTTAATCACGTCTCAACAATTACAACAAACTTATTACACAGCCCCAATCGATCAACCACAATTCTCCCTACACGAGGAGACCCCCCACCCAATGCGCATGCGTGAATAATCTAATTAGTGCACATGAGGGGGGGGGGGGGTAGAATATTCAGTACATGCTCGCCACAAAACCTCCCTGCCAGCCTTGAGGTTCCTTTTCACAAGGCAGAAAACTTGGGATTCTTGGGCCTGGATGATCGTCGAGGATTGTGTGGGCCATACTCATTCCCTGTGGGGAGACGAGGATTACGGGCCTTCCTAGCAGGAGGGGCCACTGGAACTAGTGTTGTAGATGCTTGTGTCATTTCCATTCCTGGAGTATCTTCCAATAGGGGTGATGCCGTCAGGACCGACAGATCTGGAGGCTGATGCTTGAATTGGCATCTCACCGGGGTCCGTATCATCCTGGTCCACATATCGAGGACGCAGCTGCTCAATGTGGCGACGCCATGTGCCACCTCTTGGGACCACACGTACACTGACACTGCGTGTGCCAAACTTCTTTGTTACCACTGCCGGCACCCATCTAGGATCCTTATCACGCCTCGGGCCACAGTAGAGCGCATAGCAAGGTGATCCCACAGAGTAGATAGGAGTCACTCTGGTAGCAAGCTCCTGTTCCTGAGATTTTGTTGCTTCTCGGGCCTGCTTGCCTTGTGCTATGTGGGGTGGGGAAGGAAGTAGCACATCAATCTTCGTCCTCATCTGCCGACCATTAAGGAGTTCACTTGGTGAGTACGTGTCTGCCAGCGTGTTCGGCGATACTGCATCAAGAACTCCTGAAGAGCTGCTCGTGGAGGAAGCGAGGACTTAGAGAGAGCCTGCTTGAAAGTCTGCACCAGCCGTTCGGCCGCCCCATTGGTGGCTGGGTGGGTACGGGGCTCCAGTGAGGTGGACGATTCCTCTCTCTCTACACCATGCCTGGAATTCCTCGGAAGAGAAGGAAGTGGCATTATCTGATACAATTGTGTGCGGATAGCCGAAATGAGCAAAATCTTGCTCCAGCAGTTCTGTGGTGGCCTTAGTAGAAGTAGAAGTCGTCGGGTGGATGCATGGGTACTTGGAATAGGCGTCAATAAGTACCAACCAGTTCGACCCCAAAAAGTTGATTGCATGATCCACATGCACTCTGCTCCACGGCTTCTCGGGCAGCATCCAGAGATGGTTGGCAGGCTTGGGCGGCTTGGCTTGGTGTTCTGCGCAGGCAGTACACAATGGCTGCATCTATTCTTGGCCAGTAGACTGCAGTGCGTGCAAGTTGCTTCATTCCGCTGCATCCCGAAGTGTCCCAAGTGAAGAAGCTGCAGTACCTGGGGCCTCAGGCTGTGAGGAATGACCAATCTGGAGCCGTACAGAAGGCACCCGTGAGCTGTGGACAGTGACACTGCCAACTTTCGAAAATCCTCAATGTCGTCATCCTTTGATCCCTCTCTTCTATCCTTGGGTGGCCAACCTTCGCGTGTGAAGCGCATCACATTGGCAATGTCTGGATCCTTGGCCGACTCCTTGGCCATTGTTCCCGGATCTGTGGGGTCCAGCTGCAGGCTGACAGTCTTGATGATGCAGACGGTGTCCACATCTGCATTGTCTTCCTCCTCATCAAATCTGGCATCTGGTCCCACGGGGAGGCGGCTGAGAGCATCTGCATTGCTGTGGTCGCATGTTTTCCTTGTACTCAATGGTGTATTGGTACTGGCTAAGTGTCAGGGCCCATCGCGCAAGCCTGTTGGCCGCCAAAGCAGGAGTTGCCTTGGTTGGTCCGAATAACACCAGGAGAGGCTTGTGGTCCGTGACCAGAATAAATGAAGCGACCATAGAGAAACTGGTGAAACTTGTTCAGGGCAAATACAATAGCCAGTGCTTCTTTTTGAATCTGGCTATATCGGCGTTGTGTGGTTGTGAGAGTCTTTGATGCAATTGGCAATAGGACGTTCACTGCCATCTGGGGTACCGATGAAAAAGGACTGCTCCTAAACCACCTCCGAGGCATCGCAAGAGATCCCGACTGGGAGAGATGGATCAAAGTGGACAAGGACGTTGTCTGCAAAGAGTAGATGCTTGAGCTTCTGAAAAAGCAGCTTGCTCTTCTGCACCCCAGATCCATGTTGTGTCCTTCGTGGTCAAAAACGGTGATAGGTGGTTCCTGGTTAACGGTGGCCAGGTTAGGGAGAAAACTTACTGTAAAACTGAACCGATCCTAGGAATGATCGTAGAAACCAGAGACATTCTCTGGATGCCGGGCATTTGCATGACGACTATCATTCACCCATTCCTTGGACCTTTTGCAATCCCCCTGACCCGACAGGGGATGTGACCAAGGTAATCTCCACAGAAAGGCGGTGCGAAAAACACTTCTCCCACGACAGCGAAGACCCTTGTTTTCTAACCGATGGGAAGAGCACGGAGGTTCTGGAGGGTGTTCAAGGCAGTGGTACCACTGACCAAGATGTCATCCTATGTAGACTGCCACCCCTCTAAGATCGCTGGTCAGCTGATCCATTATCTCCTGAAAATAGCCTGGGGCTGAGGTAATGCCGAATGGAAGTCGCATTTGAAGGAGTACTCCTCGGTGGGTGCTGAGAGCCAAACGCTTTTGACTATCGGGAGCCAGCATGATCTGGTTATAGGCATCCGCCAAGTCAATCTTGGTAAAACCATACCCACCACCCAACTTCCGCATGAGATCTTCAGGAAGTGGCATAGGGTGATGATGGGGTTCCAGCTGATGGTTAACTGTAACGGAGTAGTCCCCACAGACCCGAAGTTTGGCGGGTTTTCCAGGAAGTGCGGCCTTACGAATAGGGACGACAGGAGTCCCATGGGCACTGAATTGCGTAGGTTGCCACACCCCTGCAGCAATGCCAGCATCATAGGCCAAACAGAGGTCATCCTGGACAGCAAAGGGGACTACTCGAGGCCTGCAAAAGACTGGTTGTGCCTCTGGCTTGAATTTTACCTCCAGCTGAAAATCTTTCAAGCAACCCAAATCAGGTTTGAAGAGATCTGGAAACTCTTGGCAGAGTTGCCTGCATGAATCTTGCAGAACTAAGTCAGGCTTCAATCCATCGAAG